>OZ010578.1:135192932-135345432 GCA_963932145.1 Acanthosepion lycidas | reverse complement strand
ACTCTAAAATCTTTCTAATGTTATTTGCTCTGAACTTTTCTATTCTCTCAGTTATAGTGAATATATATATATATATATATATATATATATATATATTGACCACTAATTTATATATATATATATATATATATATATATATATATATATATATATATACAGGGAGGCCATAAAATTCGTGTACACTTTAAAAAATTTATAACTTTATTTGTATTTGCGATAAAAATAATCTGCAAAAAAATGTTATAAAGCTTAATGTACCTAGTTTTAAGTATAGCTAAAATAACTAATGTGATTTCAGGCATTATCGTAAATCAGTTGGCAAATGTTTTCCGTGAACTGCAAAATCGTATTACCCTTTGTATTGCTAATGATGGAGGACATGTGGAAACTTAAATAAAATTTCAATAAATACTTAAAAAATATAGATTTACTTCTTTCTAATCCTTTTTACAAATTATTTCTATCGCAAATACAAATAAAGTTATTAATTCTTTAAAGTGAATACAAACTTTATGGACACCCTATATATATATATATATATATATATATATATATATATATATATATATATATTACAAACTTCAAACGTTATTATAGTGGAAGCTACGTATTTGAAATAGACACTGCATTTTTATTTATTAAACTATGTGTACTACGTTTGACAGATGCGCATTCAAAAACATGGATTCGCCGGAAAGGATAGAACATGCTTCCCTTTTGTAATGGGAAGCACCTTTTGATTAAGTGTCCTTTACCGCTGGTCTTTGAAAGCTTCATATAAGAATGAACAGAGTCCGTAATCCACACTGTTTAATAAATAAAAATGGGGCGTCTATTTCAAATTCAACTTCCTCACTATAACAACGTTTAAAATAATAAAAATATCTGATTAAAAATAAAATCCATTAATTCTTTAGAATATATACATATAGGCATATATATATATATATATATATATATATATATATATATATATATATATATATATATATGGATGTGTTTGTATGTGTGTGCGCGCGCAATACAAACGATTGCTGAAACTTTCTCGGCTTTACTCTGTTCACAAAATCTGACCAAAAGAACAACCTCAAAATTGTCGCGCATCCATTCTGGGTTGGGGTGAAAATTTTTCAGTAACATTTCGTATAAAAGAACAATTTCCATTGTGAACTTATTCCAGTGTTAATAATGATGAATATACTTTTGGAAAATAAATGCATAATTCACTGTGAATGAAAATGTTTATATTCATTTTCTCTAAATGCGACAAAACTTTTTGGAACAAGCTAAACGTTTAACGTAGACCGATTCAAGGAGGCCATAAGGAAGAGGAACCAAGAAAATCAAATGATCCCTTAGTCATGACATGAAACAAAAAAGTCAATGTTCAGATATGAAAATAAGAACAAAGATATTTAAGTCCGTTGAATATAACGGACTAATCATTAGATATGATGATTTTACGCCAGCGACGGACTCAAAATCATATTGCACACGCAGACAAAAATGCAAAGCAAAATCAATATTAGATAAAACAAGAAGACATTTGTCCTGTGATAATGGCAACTGTCGAACAGCGGTCTCCAAGAGAAACTGAAAGTGAAGCTAATCAATATGGCCACCAGAATTGTTTAAGTGCCAACAGAAAGAAGAAAGAGACATGTTTTACAACACACAAGATAATGTGAAAGCCAATAAAATTCGCAGGAAATTATCGTCATCTTGGGAGACCTAAATGAAAAAATCAGATGGGAACATGATAATAAATTATCCAGAAATTATAGCTTAGGATGGCGCAATGCACGCGTAGAAAGACAGATTCCAGTGGTGCCCCTTAAACGAGCTAGTAATAACGAACAACAAGTTTTAAAAAAAAAAAAAAACTCTTGTGAGCTTCGAAAAGGCCAGTCGAATATAATCAACCACATAGACTGCCTAACAGTAAAAGATTTAGAAGCAAAGATGATATGCAGTCATATGGAAACTAAAGATAAAACTTTATGATTAGCGCGTGGAATATAAATACAAAAATACCTATACCCATGTTTCCTAGTTTGTCTAAAACCATTGAATAATGTATGACAAAAAGAGCTACTTGAAGTACTAGGAAACTTGATTCACGTGAAAAAAAATATTTAAAAAATTCGTAAACTCTACTGGGAACAAACAGCCTGCATCCGTATAGAGAATGAGTTCATTGAATATATATATATATATATATATGCACACACACACACACACATATATATATATATATATATATATATATATATATATATATATATAATGCTAAGGTCTTCGTAATGAATAGAGCACTCTAGCAGCTGATAATGCTTATATCACGTGTACAATGTGTTAAAAATTCTCTTTCTTCGTAGCATGCGCCGGCTGATCTCAAATCAGCCGAGTTTCGATACCGGATACAGCGAAACAATCTGTCTGTGGATGACTATATATATATATATATATATATATATATATATATATATATATATATATAGAGAGAGAGAGAGAGAGAGAAGGAGATGACAAGCAGGAACTTTTTCACATAGATTCATTCAACCGATACATCTTTTAGAAGAGCCAGAATATTTATTAGCCTAAAGCTAAACTGTGTTGACGACAGACTCAGAAAGGAGAGACTGGAAGAATTCTTAGACAATGTAGTAATGCAAAGCTGAAAGAAATTTCTCGACAGAATGCAAAATAGCAAAAGAGGCGCAGCCCAAGATGTGAGCGACATCAAAATCAAGCAGGTACAGAAATTTAATAATGGCTAATGTAGAAACAGAAGACGGAAAATGTGACTCAGAAATGCGAAGTCGCCTAGCAATAAGGAATGAAGTCTCCCAACAGGCTGCTAATATAGAGTATTAAGAGATGAAAATATCATTAGTTTTTTTTTGTTTCTAAAAGCAAAAAAGTATTGAACTGTTATGTAATACCTAATTGTCTCTATGCCTATGAATTTTGGACAATTTCATCATCGTTTCTATCGACGAATTCTAATAAGACAATGAATAAAACAAGAGCCAAGTGAAAGAAAACTTATAATTACAGTCAGAAATAGCTATCATTTCTGGGAAACAAAGAGGAAAGAGGGCCTAGAGAATTTAACAATCACAGGGCATTCTGAATTAAAAAATAGAAAGGAACAGCGACTAAACTACTTAACAGTTTGTGTGAATGAATGACAGAACAGGAATAAAGAGTCGTGGTGAAAGATTGCAAAGGAAATAATTGTCGTAGATTACTTCCACAAACGCAGAGAATCAATCATTGTACTCAAATATCGGGGACAGAAAGAAATGCCGAAAACTCGATTCACAGGTACTATCTCACGAATCACAATGTACGTAACGAATCAGAAAAATAACTCACTTTCCTGCGAACGCGGTAGCCAAAATACACAAATATTCTCTCCCATTCGAGAACACCAACTGCTTTTATCGGCCAAGCATTTTTTTCCATTCGTTGACAACTGCGACTGACTTGTTTCCAATTTAAATATTCCGTTTTCAGTATGTTAGGCGGAATACGTGCCCTTTTGTTTGATAAGTAATTTTCTTTTTCGCCACATTTTCCGTCGTAGGATACACGCGACACGCTATCGCTTGGTTTCACGAGGTAATTCGCCATTTTCTTCGCTATAAAAATAAAAGAAAGTTGTGGGAAGCCATAATAGCCCACCTTCTGAAACCACTTGGCAAAAAATTGACGAAATGCACATTATTCCACAATCAGTGCAACGGGTGTTGAAGTGGTTTTTTCTTTATAATCCATTCTTTCAAGAAGGAATGGAAGTGATACTTGTTTTATACTTTTGGTATTTTTAATAAATAAATTCGATTTTCATAAATCTTTACGAGCTTTTTACCACTACCCTCTAAAATGCAACATTAATTTCTGAATAAACTATAAGACGACACACCGTCAACAAAGTGGAGAGTTAGTTATGCGTCGTGTTGCTTTTAAGGGCTTATGCTAGACTAGGTTATCTATTCACTGACATATCTTTTCGCTTTATGTGGCTTGAGTCAACATCAAATCAAATGTCAGGAAACATCAAAAGAGACTGAATGAGAAATTACAAATATTGTACGAATGGGAATAGATTTTGAATAAAATAAATTCACTTTGCTATGACGACATGCGTCGGCGAATTGGATGGACACATGTTTCATACAACAATTCCCTACAAATATATCTAACCAAATGTTTCACCTCCTTTTCTGTCTGATTGTCTGCATATCTATGGAGTTTCTTTGCATAAGTCACTGTCCGTTCGTATGTTTTTCTTTCAACGTCATTCTACCTGACGATATCAGTCTTCTGCCATTATTCTTCAAACATTGATATCCCATTCCTTAGGCAAAAATACATGTAAATGTTTTTTGTTTTTTTGTTTATTCGGGATCACCCAAAGCAAGGCAATTCACTCAACCAGAAATTTAGAAACGGCACATTGTACTGCTCAGGAATTGAACCGGAGGATCCATTATGAACATTTCAGCGTGTTTAGGTGTCAATTTCAGGACAGTGCAAAGAATTTGGAAAGAGTTGTATAAGTTTATTGCTTACAAATGTATGGCAGCTCGATAAATTCACTATGATTATTCTGATATGAAAATAACTCCCCAATTTGTTGGTGAAGTCCTCAGTCTCAATACGGAGGCCTACATCAAATTCGTTCAGGAGGCGGTGCTGCCCTGGGTCAAGATGGTGGCTGCTAGAAGACCCATTGTCTAGCATCAGGACTTAAAACTTCCTACACAAGCAGGAGAAGCCAATCATGTCCGTCAGATGATTTCTTCAAGCACATCACCCCTTAAATCTGGCCACCTATCTGCCTAGACTGCAACCTTTTTGATTATTATGCGTGGGGCGCAGTTGAGCAAGAATCAAAAACAAAGAACGCACGTGCGCGAAATTAAATATATTAAATGGCAACAATTTACGCATCGCACCCTGTAGGTTAACGGGTGCTGTGTATTTAGTTAAAATTTTCTATATTTAATGAAAAAGGAGCGCAATATCGGAAAAAATCGTTTATAGATATCGACAGTGTTGACATCGGAATCAACACTGCATAGTGATTGTCAGCTTCACGTTTCACTTGTTCTGAAGGTTGCACTAAATCGTAAAACTGGCAGTTCTATATCCACTCTCTTTCCCCCTTTGTCTCATTTTTCTATTCTCTCTATATTAACTATGCACACATAAACTTGCAATTATATAATTATATATAAACATATGGACACACGAATGTACTTATCAAATATTCTTCAAAACATGCAGAAATAAACTGATGTTTAAATTTCAATATTTTCATATAAATATTATATTTCTTCTTTTCAAGACGACATATATACGTACCAACACACACACACATCCAAACACACACATATCTATATATAATTTATCATAAAAAATTATTACATCACATGAGAAATTGTATAAAAACTAAATCAAAGCACTCAATAGAATTGCTGACTAAATACACACACACACACACACACACACACACATATATATATATATATATATATATATATATATATATATATATATATATATATATATATATATATATATATATTGAGATTTACTTTTTCTTGATGAATTAATTTCCATATGTTAGACTTAAAATGTAGAAGAATAGACAAAAAGAAATTAAAATCAATGCCTGTTGAGTGATAATTTTTATCTTTGGAAAAATTTTCAATTTTAAATTTAGTGTGCGATGTCGTTTAAAGAGGATATTATTTTGGAACTTTAAAAGATTCTCGTGTCGCATAATATAAAGTAAAGCTGAAGACTTTAAATCCATTTTAGGATTCCTTTTCCACAATAACTTATTTTGTCGATTATTTGTAGTTTTGACATAATATTAATAACTTGTAAGATTTGTAATCTTTGTATACAATATGTTTTGGTGAGTATGACTGTGTTATTCCCGCATAATTGTCTTATATTTTTTATAATTTTTTCAATCTTTTATGTTGGCGTATATCACGTTGATTAAAGTTATAACAAGTCAACCTACACGAAAGAGTTCTCAGCCAAAACTGTATACAGATTCGAATGCCTCCTCTCAGAAAGACAGACTGAAGCCATATATTCTCGTATAAAATTCCATCAACTGACTGAGGGGATTGCTTTTAGTTCTGATAAAGCTAAAATAGATCAAAGTAGGTCCTTATTAAGACATCCTAGAATGATCTGAATTCGTGTCTAACTCTTGCGTGAAATGATGACTGTTGATTGATCTAAAGTCAGTATTTAGAAGACCCATAATTCGGGGGCTTCACCTATTTATTCCAGATCGTATATTTTGCAATCAGTTACAACCGTCAATTTCGTGGTTTCATTAACAAGTGATCTTTCATGACAATGGATTATAGAGACGACATTTTCAGTGGATTTCATTAATGCAATGAAATCTCAAACGAGAGCATCCATAACTAAATAAAACTATTTTATAGTGTTCGCCCTCTATCTATCTATCTATCTATCTATCTATCTATCTATCTATCTATCTATCTATCTATCTATCTATCTATCTATCTATTTCACATTTCTGGTATTCTCACTGCGTAATGTCATACGTATTACGTCTACATCTTCCTTCAAAAAGAACTTTTCAGAGTTTGCTTTTCTCTTGAAATGATAATCACTAACAAGACATTTATTTTTCACTTTTTATAAATTTCTTTCCGGATAAGATATATTTGTCATTTATTCCGGACATAAAAAAGCAAAATAAATGGAGAAATTTCTTGGTATATTTTTGGTTGTTGGTTCAAACTCCTAACGAGCAAGAAAACAACGTCGTTTTTCAGTTGTCCAAGTAAACATTTTTAAAATTTCTCTTTGCTACTCTGCTTCCGTAATGTTCTAAATGTTCTGTGCATGCGAGAATGGAGAATTTAAAAATTGAAAGACATTATAAAAAAGATCAACACAAAATATATAGTATAGTACTCGTAAAAAATGATAACATTATGCACGTATTGTTCAGCACTTTGGCCTTATTATTTGTGGAATCTAAGAAAAGTGCTACATGCTCACAAACGTAGATATAGAGATTGTTTTATATATGTAGATATTTGTTTAACATGTGCATAATTTCTATGGATACTACACTAGTTAAAAAATTGGAATTAAAAAAGAATTTATTGTAATTTCTATGAAAAAAATATCGACATAGCTGCCAGTTGTTAAAATATAATAGTGATTGAAAAATGTTAAATGTAATTTCATTGTTTGAAATGAATTTCATGCATCAATAATATTTGAAGACAAACACAATTACGGATCATTGAAAAAATTATAAATAGTAAAAAAGAAAATTGAAAAATGATTTTAATTTGCTGCATTAAGCAGCTGAACACTGGCGTCATAAATATTCTAATTATCTAGTGTGTGTGTGTGTGTAATCAAAAGTAAATCACTAGGTAGGAGTAGGTGAAATCACAAAGTATAAATTTCACATGTTTAGAGTAGAACTATTCTAAACACTTAAATTGTGATTGATTCTGTAGATAAATAAACGTTACAAATAGGTTTAAATATATGTATATATTTAAACGTTACAAATAGGTTTAAATATATGTATATATTAAAAATTAATTTTATTTATTATTTTTATTTATAGGAAAGAAGCAAATTACTACCTTTATTTAATTTTATTTTTAGTTTAATTTTTATATTCGGAAAGTATTAAACTTTATTGACGGTTGTTTGTGAAATCAAATAAAAGAACATTTCTCAAAATGTGTTTTATTCGTTTTGTTTCACTTAATATTCAGTGATGTTAGCCAAAGAAAAGACATGATTGTTTGCAAGAAAAGATACAGAAAGTTTAAATTTAATATCTTTTGTAGAAGAAGCATTAAGTGACTCGCGCAAATAATATCCGAAATTTGTAAGTATTTTTTCTATTTGAGGCAACGTCACAACATCAATCTTTATTAAGCTTTCATATTCGTTAATTAATGATAATACAGTTATATATAAAATATATTACATCTTTTTTATAGCTTGCGGATAGATTTTCCTTGGCAAATACCAAGAAAATCACTTTTTACTATTCCCCGCCACTAAAAGATCTAAATGTCACTCAAGGTTACTGAATGAGGATGTTGTAAGAGGGGGGAAGGGGTTGCAAATTATGAGGATATGTTGAATAGATAATGGTTGACTTTTGACTTGAAGATTGTAGTGATCCTGGAGGCATCCCATCAGGAGTCCGTTCTACATCGCAACAGTTCTGGAAAATCCAAGTGAAACTTCCTCCTTACCAATGGAATATGAAGCGAATGACAATCGGTGTACGTAGCATGTCAGCTTCGAGGTGTGAAATGCAAATTAATTATAAATAATTCTTTATAGATTTTCTCTGTGGATGACGTTGTGTAGATCAGTAAATGTATTATTTGATGTCTTCTATTGTTAGGGAAGCCACAAAATATTGTCTCTTATTAAAATCTGTTTATATAATATCACAGACATGATTTATTAAGTAAATATTCACTGTAATGATTGCATATATAAGCTATATTGTTTTTCTCTATGTGTGTCGTCTTCCTTTAGAACGTTAGCGATCATGGCCCTCTACAGCTTCTCGGTTTTTGTTGCTGTTAAAAGTACATTGTTCTTTTTGGCTTTTCTTTCTATTTCTATTACTTGATCCTTGTTCAAAATTGTCAGGTAAGGTTCATTTCATACCTTTTCTGTGCCACTCTGAAATTTGATATGTCTCGTGAGTTGAATTTTCCAAAAATTTTTCCTCGTTATGTATTTCAAAAATATCAATTATCTCTCTGTAATTGTTAACACTAGTTTATTTGTTGAATTTCCCATATTCTTATAGATTCTTCATTTGTTATCTCCCCCCCACACACACTTTAATCACGGTATTCTAAACGTTTGTCCACTAAACGACACACGCGGTTGACGTTTTATTGTTTTTACATTTATCAGGAAATTGTTTAGCTTCCATATAGGATTGTAAACATAACAGAAAAGTTTGGCAATCTTTCTATTGTTTCTAATATTTTCGATCTCTTAATGCCTGACCAAGTTTCTGAATGCCAGTTACACTTTCCACCGTCTGTTACAACATAGAACGGATAATTAAATTGTTACTTCCTGTTTAATTCTGCTACAAGTCCTGTTCATTATAATTATAATTACTAGTTTTGCTAGTTGGCTTATACAACCAATTATTGGATGGAATTATTATTCGTTCATTCGCTTTCCCAGAAAAGCGAAGATTTTGAAATCCGATTTTCGAGGTAAAAATTCCTACTTGAATGATTGGCACAAAGCACTCTTTCTTTTCTCCTTCTTTTTCTTCGTTCTTTTCTCCTTTTTTTTTTCGGTTCCTTTTCTCTTTTCTTTTCTCCTTTTTCTACTCCCTTTTCTTCTTCCTTTTTCTACTTACTTTTCTCCTTTCTTTTTTCCTTTGTTTTCTCCTTTCTTCTTATTTTACCACGGGCCATAATAATAATTATGTCTCATCTTACGAATGGATTCCCATGCGAAACTACGCATAATTCCATAGTTTTAAAACTATGTCCGTCATTTTATTGTTATTTTATATTTCGTTTGATATTTCCGCGGTTAGGTTGTGTAGTTTCTTATTTTCTCACCAAAGCCAGAAAGCAAAAGTTCAACAGAATTATAGGACCGTGTGTTAAGGTTTCGTGATATTGATAATGTGAAATTAGAAAAAAATAATGTCGCTAACATAATTAATGTGCATAATGCCGTTGCCAAATTTCTTTTCATTGGTTTAGCGTTTTGCTGAAATTTACAAATGCCAAGGTAAAAGTTCGAAAATATCTAAAGTTATCTATAAATGGCCGAAAGTCCAAGAATCAATAGATAGATTATTTTTCAAAAAGTGAATTGATCTGAAGGTTTTTATCCAAAATATTTACCATCTTGATTAGTCCATCGGATTTTGCATATAAGCCCATATGCAATTACTCCAAATGTCAAGTTTGACTATGGGGTGAATAGCAACTGTATCCTACTGCCCGAATATGTTTCAATTATTTATATTTTTCCTTTCGGCAATAATCGTTGCGTGTGAGAGAAAAGAACATATTTATATCGTTTCTGGCGATAAGGAAGAGAAGCGCCTAGAGAAATCAATTCAAACCTTTATCAAGGTTATTCGTTCAAAATGTGAATCTGGAATATTAGGAGAAATTACAGAAAAGATATTTATCAGTTATTTTCTACCAACTTTGCTTAATTTACGATAACCTAGCAATCTGATTTCACTACTGTCTAGTGACTTCGATGCACAATTGGTGTTCTTTACTAAAACTAAGCTTAGTAAGTTATGAGAAGAAAACAAAGACATTTCTTTCGTCTTGATGACTTTACTGAAACTTCTCAATGTGTGAATAAATAACTTTTTCTGAAATGAGAACATTAAAAACGACCAATCTCGTTATGCGAATATTTTCGCATGTAATAATCGATTTGAAGCAATAAATTGTTTATAATAATGTTCAATGAATAATTAACGTGATTTGATCGGGAATTTTGAATAAACTGATTAAATAAGAATGGAAATTTCTGCTGTAATTGACTCACTGTCCTAAACATTTAACAAATTTATTACCGATTTTATTTTCTACGCCTACAAATGGGTAATAATACTGGTTACGTCAATTTAATCTTGTAATGAAATAGAGCGACAGGTGGAGAAAGAGAGACATAAAGCATGAAGAGGAAAAGAAAGCGAGATTAACAGAGAGAAAGTGCGGAAAGAAAAATTAGAGAGAAAGAGAAAAAGAGTGGCAAAGAAACAAAGAGGGAGAGATTAAAATATATTTTGTTAAGTTTAGATAAATTCTTTTCAATTATAGTTGTAATAGAGTTAGTGGGTAGAATAATAATATATATATATATATATATCAACAATATAAAAATAAGATTCAAAGAGAGTGAGAGAGAGGTACATTCTGGCATACACAGGGAAACACCATGCAAGCCAAATCCAGTGAAGATCAAAGTCAATTCAGTATAAATAGTCTACAAGAATAGATATTTAAAAAGATTAATTTAGTATGACACAAAGTGAAAACTGTTGATTATACAGTAATTATTCAAACACACACCAGTGGTTTACGAGACAAGCTTACCTTACCATTGTTTGAGGCCAGACACACAATTACAGTCGTGAATTAGAATTTTAGAACTGTATATTGGGAGATGTCAAAGTGCCTACAGTTTCTGAAATGGGCTATCCAATTCGTCTAGCATCAGAGAGTATGTACCGTTTGAACTTCAATAATTCACGTCTGCTTGGCATGAGCATCCTAGCCAGTGTTGAAACGGACTCAGCTGTTGCCCAAACCCATCTAAGTATTTCTAAATGTACGGTGGTATCTCTTACCATTACTTTGACTTTTGGCACGTCAGTGTATATATATATATATATATATATATATATATATATATATATATATATATATATATATATATATATAAGAATATAACAAACTGGAAAATTTCATATGACGCATTTCATCAGTAAATTGTCGCAAGAAGTTTTGCAGTCATATTTTTCAACATACGGTCTGTTGATATATAAAATTATATAAAATTATATATCGTTATATTATTCATATATATATATATATATATATATATATATATATATATATATATATATATATATATATATATATATATGTGTGTGTGTGTGTGAGAGAGAGAGAGAGACAGGGTGAATATCCATAATATCGCCTGCAATTAGGATATGTCCGTAGAGAAATTAGGACTGCCAATGCCAGAAATGATGTTGTTATATGATAACAAGATGTCTTTTATTGTTTTTTAACAATTTTATATATGTCAGAGCAAGTTTGCTACTTTCAGACGTTTCTGTTTCCGTAACATTATTCTTTCTTCATAATAATTCTATTTGTGGAGTTCAATAAAACAAAAACAGGCGCCAATATGACAAGAAAGGGCAGCAGAGACCGTCTTGTATTCTTCCTGTTTAATCTAAATACCGTTTTTTTTTTATTATTTACGAAATCTTATATAAGTTTCTGTAGGTAATTCTCATTGAGTTTCATTTGATGAGTTTTTCGACTTTCTACAGGTCTTTAATTCATTTGATCCAGGGCAACCCGATGGGATGTAACGGTTAGCAAGCTTGTCTCGCTAGCTCAATTACAATTGCGTAGTGAATTCAATTCTCACTTGGTGCTCTATACTTTCGACCTTGTGCCACATCTAAGATTCGCTTAGTAAATCGCCAAATGTTATTTCATGGTGTTTCTGCTATTTTCTTTTACTTCTCAAATACTTCAGCAATGTTTAACGTGGGCGCCTTTTCTCGGTGTTTTTTCAAACTCCTTATTCGGAGATTGCTTGCTGGATGGATTTCTTATAAAATTGATATAGGCAATTAGCATAATTGCAGGATATTTCCGGGATCGGAAGAAGCGAGGAATTCCATCCTAACCTAATATATTGGTCGTTCAATTTCTCTCTCTTTCTTTCACACCAAAACATGTCCGTATATATAAATATATGCACACACACACATATACATATATATATATATATATATATATATATATATATATATATATATATATATATACGAAGTAACCAAAATTTCTCTGCCGTTTTTGATTGATTAGATAAAAAACAGATATACAGCAAATTTGACATACCGTTATTCCTCAAATTAATTCCCATCGGCATCCAGAACTTTTAACCAATATGCCACCAGTTGCGCAATGTCCTAGCGATAAAAATCAGATTTCTTGGACGCAAAGTTTTTCCCACGAAGATTGTCGTCCAGAGAATGGAAGAGATGGTAATCTGTTGGGGTGGGGAGGTCAGTGATGGCGCAATGTATCTCAGCAAAGTCTCCGTATTGTTTCCGTGGCTACGTGCATGATGTGTGGCTAGCATTGTCATGAACGAACAGTACATCCTTCCGATTAATCAATGTTGGTCCTTCTGCTTCAATGCTAGTTGCACAGGTTCCAACGTCTGCGAGTGCAGGTCCACAGTGATGGTTTGACAGTTGGTAGCAGTTCATAGTGCACCACCTTTTTGACTAGTCCACAAGATACAGAACATGACCTTGCGTGGATGTAGAAGTGGTCTTGCAAAGGGTCCCGTAGTGACAACCTATGTCTGAGAGTGTCTGAGAGTGTCATGCAGGATACATTTTTTTGTAAATGGTGTGCACTCGATCAAATATGGGTACGTTGCGTTGCCAAGAAAGCAATGAGAAACAGGCTGTCATTCGTTGTTGCTTGTTGACTTCCGGTAGTGTGTCAGGTACCCAGTTGCTCAACTTGTACCCTTTCCCTATGGGGTGCAGGTAAAGTCTGACTGTTCCATCAATAACCTGAAAGCGTTCGGCAAGCTCACCAAAGGTTTGGTTGTTGTCCTCTTTTATGGCCAGAGCCTCATCACTAAGGACCTGTGGCCGACAAGTGCAGTGTTCATCACAAAGGGGCACAGATCTCCCGACTTGAACTTCTGGAACCAATGCCTGACCGTGCATTCACTGACTGCATTGTCCCCAAAGGATTGACATACTTGGCAACTTGATGCTTGATTTCTAATTTCACAGTAACATTAAAATTAAAAATTACAAATTTCAAATTCTAAATTTCACCGAGCATTAGGTTTAAAATATTACAAAATTATTCAAAATGGAAAGGGGTAAATATATATATATATTAGGCTGTTTCATGCTGGATGCAATGGTCAGGCCTGCCGCCTCTGAGTGTTCACTTAAATGTTCGCTTTTATATTTACAGACGCTCTATCTGGTATTGGGCACTTTATCCCATAAATATAGCACATCTTAAAACCATATTTCTTCATATATATATATATATATGTGTGTGTGTGTGTGTGTGTGTGTGTGTTATTATTATTATTATTATTATTATTATTATTATTGTTCTCAGCGAAGTACCAATTTAACCGTTAAATTCAATGGCTAGGGAAAGGGATGATACAAAATGACGCAACAGACACATTCGCATCCTAAGACACAAACACGTAAATATAATTAAATATATACAAACGCAAATATAACAACGACACCGAAAATAGGAGAAGAAAACGAAAAACAAAGAAAAATTCAAAAATGGAAAATAAAAATAAAAGATAAACAGAATAAGAATAAGAACAAACAAATATAAAAACAGACAAAAGTAAATTATATGAGACACAAATATTGCAAATACAAGCAATCATACGACTGTATCTATAAACAAATAAACAAAGATTCAAGAATAAATAGACTAATAATAAAACAACACAAACTATCGAAATATTACATACATGAACAAATATATAGACAAAAAAGGGAGTAATGAAATAAAGACAATAAGGCCAAGAACTAGCGTATCTAAGATGCATACATATACATAGTCGAAATACGCATATCAGGCGATAAACAAAGCAAAGAAAGAAAAGAAAAGATATATATACATAAACACTCATATAAACAAAAATACACAAACGTATACATATACAAAAAAACACGAACAACTAAACTTACAAATCCAAACAAAATACGTACACACATAAAAACAGCATATAAACAAAAATAAGAACACACTGACGAAACCCATATATACAGAAATATATGCAGAAATACACACAAATATACAGACAAATACACACAAGTGTAAAGATATAGATAAAAATATTTATAAACACAAACATATATACCCACATATATAAATAAAATATACACATAAATAAACTAACACATAGACACACATACGCAAATACATGCATCCAAATAAATACACCCATATATAAACAGAAGTAAAATCACGTATACTAACATACATACATACACGCTTACCAAGCCAAACATAATTCAGAGTCCATGCAAAATTAATGCATAATGAATCACAACTATTCAATATCAATGCTTATGTTATAATTTTTTAATATCTATCTATCTATCTATCTATATATATATATATATATATATATATATATATATATATATATATAGGGTGCGATGAGTAAGTTGCCACCATTTTTTTATTTTTAATTTCGCTCATGTGTGCTGTTTGTTTCAGATTTTGTCGTCTGCACATTATAGTAGGGTCAGTTGGGCACCGTCTATGAGAAAGAGAGCACCAAGATGCAAGCCAAAAATTTGGAAACCGCATGCTGTACTGCTTGGCATTCGCGCCGGAAGATCCAATAAGAACATTTAAGATCGTTTGGGTGTCAATCTAAGAAGAGTGAAGTGGATTCGAAAAGAGTTGAATGAGTTTAATGGTGATTACGAAAGTACGGCAGCTCCGTATATTCGCTAAATACAGATAAGATATATATGTAATATATATATATATATATATATATATATATATATATATATATAATGGTAATTTACTCACGCACGCATGGACTCTCCCAGCTATAAACAGGAGCATGTACTGCCTTTTGGAGAGGGAAGTTTCCAGCCGTCAGCTCTGACAGTCGGACCGAACATTCTTGCTGTAACACTCTCGTTTCTATATGTTTGTATTACTGTTTCTGTTAATATATATGTTTAACTCAATTCCTCCGTTATGTCTTTATTTCTGGCCCTAACAAGGCCACAATTTGGCGACGAGGACCCTTAAGGAACCTTGAGGACCCCAAAAGGTCTACGTGGAAATTGTCAATATTAGTTCTTCTCAATAGTACTTGACAATCCAGTAAAGGAAACCGAACGGAAAAAAGTGTAGCTAATTTACACGGAACTTTTTGAGAATTCATGTCTCTCAGAGAAAAAAAAGCACTCGTGATTCCCTGAGAGTGTAAGAAATTAAAGTTATTTCGTTTTTTTGTTCAGTTTTTTAAAAGGAAAGTTTTGAACTTCAAAAACAATTGAGGAAGAAAGTCTCACATTACAAAAACAAACGGAAATCAGACAACAATTGAAACAATTCTACTTCAAACTGAACAGAAGCAAAGAAACTTACTTGAACTGACAAACAGGCGGCAAATTAGTGAAAACGAAAATGCGTTCCTACAAAACACGATCTGAGGCGCAATATACAATTTTGCATATTCTACGGACGAGGATATAATTTTTGCTTCCTATTTTAGAAGGTAAGATTACGCGAATTGGGCAGACTCTAAGAAGGTTCACCTACTACTTCGAAACTAGGCACCATAGAGCACACCAAATACGTTAAGTATATTTTACCCTGTAAAAAAAGCGAACTGACATTTACCGAAGTGGTTATACTTCTTACAGAACATTTTAGTCCTAAAACTTCACTATTTCATTAGAAATGGAAGTGTATGAATTTAATCAGAAAGGATAGTGAAGATTACACTACATACGCGTCTGTCGTGAACAAAAATTGCGACGATTTTAAACTCAAAATTTAGTTCGAATAATTTCAAGTGACTGATATTTGTTTAGGGACTCGTTTCATGTAAAGTCGCTGAAATTAGACGTAGAGTTTTGAACAAATTGGAAAATAAGCCAAACCTTAATCTCCAAAAAATAGGGGAAAACTGTTAGAGATTCGTAAGCGTACGCCATGATTCGAAAAACATCGAGAAATCTGACATAGCACACATAAGAAAGTTACGCCAAAAGAAAAAATACAAAATCGGATAAACAAGATGGGTTAAACATTAGGAAATACGTGCAAGTACAAATCCTAAATAAAAAATATCAAATTACAGTTGGATCCTGGGTCAGATTTGACAATCATAAATCTACACTCTTGGAGAAAGTTGTGAAAACCAACCATGCTAAGATGTAATAAAATGGCCAGGTCCGCGACAGGGGAGAAATCAAGTTTGTAGGAGAACTCATCTCAAATGTGACTTTTCTTGGAATGACGTTAAAATTAAAAACGTACGTATTAAAGAATATAGAAAATGTATTTGGCACCGACTGTATGGAGAGATTTAAGATATGGGACATGCCAATTGATTCATTTTGCCAAAAACTCGAAAACCTGACCACCGAGGCAAAAAATTAAAAAAAAAAATTTTTTCCGGAAGTTTTTTTTTTTTTTTTTTTTCTGGGGGCCTTTGTCGGTGTGATAAGATGACGGCAGAATTAGAATTAAAAGATGACATCCAGCCAGTGTTTAAAAAAAAAAAGAAATGTGCCTTTCGCCTCTTGACCACTATGTAAAAAATAAGTCAAAGATCAGGTTCTGCGCCGATTTCTCAACGGCCCTTAATGCTGTACTCAGACTATCACTATCTTCCAAGCTCGGAAGAAATTTTCGCGAAACTTAATGGAGGAAAATTTTTTTTCAAAAATCGACTTCAGTGACGCATATCTTCAAATACCGTAATAGAGAAAGAATGTTCTAAGTTGTTCTGTATCAACACTCATCCACGTTTGTACAAATTCCAATGTCTACCTTTTGGGATCAAGGTTGCGCTGGCAATCTTCCAACAAGTAATGGGCACTATGGTGAGCGGTCTTGATTTTGCGGTTTCATTTTTGGACGACATATTAATAAACAGCCAAAATGTAGAACAACACGAGGAACATGTTCATAAAGTCTTCTCACGAAATCAGGAGTACGGGCTCAAATTGAAAGAATGCAAATGCGACAACTTTATGGAGAAGATTAAATACTTGGAGCACATTATTGACAAAGATGGCAGAAGGTCAGACCCAGAACGGGCTACTGCAATCAAGAATATGCCAGCTCCCGAAAACGTCTCTTCCTTACAAATTTTTTTTAGGATTAGCAAACTACCAAGTGTTTATACCTCATATGTATAACCTAAGTGGTCCTTTAAACGAACTTCTGAAAAAAGACAAGAACTGGCAATGGACACCTGAATGCCAGGAAACATTCATCATAAATAAAAGAAGTCTTGACTTCGGATTTGTTTCTCATCCACTATAACCCACACCTGGACATTATGGGTGTCAGCGACACCAGCTTGTTGTATATATATATATATATATATATATATATATATATGCATATAGTGATTTTGTAACATTAGCTTCGAACTATAGAGTACCCAGTGTGGATTGCTTGAAGAGGCTCTCGAAAACAGAAACCCGTGTAACAGAATTCGGGAAAATACAGCATAATGTATATTTTATAATAAAAAAAATAAACATTTCAACCTAAAAGGTTTGTGGATTATTTTCTTTTTAATATATATATATATATATATATATATATATATATATATATATATATATATATATATAATGTGTGTATATAGATATATATAATGTGTGTATATAGATATATATAATTGTGTATGTATGTATATATATATATATATATATATATATATATATATAATTTATATATTATATATCCATGGTAATTCTTGGAATGCGCTCAATATCAGTGATAGAACTAACATATTTAGTTGGATTGATGTGTATTTGTGATGCTGGGTTTCACGCTCTTTGCATTTGTCAGGCAATTTGATTAATTTTTATGTTTTGGATTTATGTATGGTTGCGTGTATCGGTATTTTATGGGAGGAAAAACTATAGTCGGAACATCACTGGTCCGTAAGCAGACATACATACACGCACGTTTACACATTGCAGCTTACAGAAACATATATGAACAGTGTGGTACTTGGTGTACATGCGCATCCATCTGTCGTCCGCGATTAGTCGCTGTATTCAATGTTAGATTGTGTAACGAACTTCTTTCGTAAGTGGCAATGTTAACGCACATACTGTTTGTCTATTTTGTTCGCGGAATAATGTTTTCTCGCACACACACTTGTATACGGATGGACGCGCTTTCACACACCTTCTATCCGTCTGTTTTTTTGTTTTTTTTTTCATCTTGATATGAGGTGTCTGTGTGTGTAAGACTATGGGAAGGTAAAAATTAATCAGTTTGTCTGGCGATCGGAAAGACCGTGAAACCCAGCGTCACAAACTCATATCAAACCAACTAAATACACACACACACACACACGCACACACACACACACATATATATATATATATATATATATATATATATATATATATATATATATATGCGTGTACGTGTGCTTGCATGCAATAATTATCTTTCCACCTTTGCTGCCAAATTGTGACTGACATCCGCCTCTTTAGTTATACTTCGACTTTTCTTGTTTTTCCACTTTTACATCGATTAAAACGTTTCGCTTATTCTTGGATATCTTGCTCCCTTGCTCCGGTCATTTCTTTTTGGGGCAATCATTCGGTCAGAATTCCGTTTGACTGTTAGCTTTATTCCTTCATTCTTTTCCATATGTTTGTTTTGTTTTTTTTAAGTCTCGTAATCAAGATCGACATCTGAGATTGTAATTTATGATGAGAAACGAGTATTTAGCCGATAGTGACTCTTCTCTTTTGTCTTATTCCGTATAAGTTTATTTTTCCTGCCTGAACTTCTGAATATTGATATGAGCATTACAGACGGATATAGATACTTCTCTGTAGTTTAGTCTAATACACGAGGACAGAAGAGAGATGCATTGGATAAAAATCGAAGTCACAACATAGTAACGATCTGTTAAACAAGCATATAAAAATTTGTTCGTCATTTAGCGCCCACATCTATCAACTAGGGACATTCCAAATGTCTATTTATTTTCATGAAAGCTATAATAAATACAGGGAAGACAATGACAGAACTGGAAAGAATAAGTTTTCAGCTACAAAATCCTATTTTCCCAGTTTTTCACGTGATCAGAAAGATGTCGTCCATCTTTTATCTGCTTAAATGTGGGTGGATGCCTTTTTTGTTCTTTGTAAAATTCAGCAACGTGTAGTGAGAAAAAAATTTGATGAAACACATTCATGTCAAGCCATTTTACTAGACTAACATTCACCTGCTATTCGTAATAAGGTTTTTAAAAAAAGGGTTATTAGCGGGAAGGTTCAGTTTTTCCTCCCTTGCAATTAACATCAATCTCTGACATAATAAAATATATCTTGGAAAACTAAAATTTAATGAATGAAACTAAATCATATTTTTTCTGCAGGATCGCATTGCTTTTCTTTTCAGAAATATCAATATGAATTTGTTTAGAATCTTAAAACGGAAGGTTTTGGATAACCGTCTGGTTTAAATTTCAATAATCTGATAGACAGAGTTATAAACGGTAACTTTAACCGGTCACTAAACAAAAGTTACTATCTAGCGGTTCCGATGCTGTACGTAAGAATATGGTTTCTGGGTTTGATCAAATGTTTAGGTTGGTTTCTAACTCGGGGAAAAAACCAGTAGAAAAATTGTGTAAGGGGATTAATATTTTGATTTGTTTAGTAATGAAATATGTATTTTTAAATAAAATAAGAGAAAATTAATTTAATGAATGTGAATTAGTATTTTTATTTTAATGAATTAAAACTTTTTTTTATATTTGCTCTGTCATATCAACTAAATACTAATTAGTGGGAGTAATTATTTTAAGTTAGTATTTAGTTTTATTGAAAACATTCCAAGGAAAATTATTTATTAATAAAATATAAGTAATATTTTAATTCATGGTTTGTTTGTTTTTTAATTTAAATTTTGATTAGTAAACTTGATTAAAATCAAAAGAGTTGAATAAATTTAAAATGTATTTTGTTTTTTTACATTAGAGGGAATAATACTGAAAGAATTATTTATTTTTATTCACACAAAACCCTTCACTCATTGATTAAATATGAGAATTAAAACCGGAAACTGTTGTTTAAAGATGTTTTGCTAGCATTAGGTTATTATGCTTTGGCGCGAAATTACAAGTATCGTCTGGAATAGTGATACCGGTGGAAATGTTTCATCTTTTAAAATAAACTCAAATCAGAGTACATGTTTTTAATATTACTTTTTTCCCGGAACAAAATAATCTCATAAAATTATTTGAAAAATAAAAGAAAAATTAAAAGAAAAATAATCATCTCCTGTCAAATAAATACCATAATGAGGAAACGAAAAAATAATTTAAACATGCCGCCATGTGTATTTGGTACAAGTAAATATGAATCGCAAAATGTATTTCACTTGAGATTTTAAGTTTCAACAGCGCAGGTAATTAAGACTATTACAAATTTAAAAGATTTTTCTTAATAGTTTCAACAGAAATTTATTACCTTGTTATTAAGACAATGAACAAAAGCTTTATGAGTTTCATCCAGTTAAATTGAATTTGCATCAGCTATCATCAACAATGTTTATCCACATAACATTGTTACGATTATGAACAACAAAATTATTTAAGTCACCACTTAAAGTTATGAATTCGAAACAAAAACATATTCCTTGTAACATAATTAAAATCATTCAGGATCTTTTTATTATTAACAGAATGGGTCACGAATATGAGTCAAGAACGAATGAATACTCAGTTCTGTTGAAACATTACCGCTTGTTTTGATATAAATTTGAGAGTTGGATTACATATCTGTCTGTCTGCTCCTCTCTCTCTCTCTATACATACATACATACATATATATATATATATATATATATATATATATTGGTATAAATATATAAATATATATATATATATATATATATATATATATATATATATATATATATATATATATATATTGGTATAAATTCTGGTAATAGGTATTTATTCTCAAGCCTACGTTTGGAAATTATCTCTGATTTTATTGGTTTTTATTTGGTGGTATTAAATATGCTGGGGGGAGTAATTTACGTTAATAATTATATAGTATATATATATATATATATATATATATATATATATATATATATATATATATATATATATATATATATATTTATATACATACATATATATATATATATTTATATACATATATATATATATATATATATATATATACACGAGATATATATATATATATATATATATATATATATATATATATATATATATATATATATATATATATACCAACTCGTTAATCAAGTACAACTATTTCTAACGCGTTAACACGTATTTAACGCTAAAAATACACTGATTAAACTTATATTGAAAATTAACTACTTTGTAAAAAAATTAAAGTTATACTACATAATTAAAAATAAATATGAATTATTAGGTTACAGAGGAAAATTTTGAATAAAATAAATAAAAGAGGTGGTTGACTTACACATACACGCGGGCGCTATAACGCGTGAGAAATCCTGCGCGATGATTGGACAGACCCCAAAGTCAAGCTCTGTGAAAACGACCAATGGAGTTGCAGCAGTCTCGGTATCGACACGCGGACTCGGTTGTACGCAGCTGTGAGTGTGTAAGGAAGTTACAAAAAAGATTGATCCGCGTGCAGCTACGATTATTTTTGCCGAAAGTAAGTGTGTCGTAAATTTCATTTGAATCAAACCAAAACTGTACATACTGTGCCAGTGAATTCGTTCAGAGGGCTAAATCCTGTCCTTTGGTACCCCCGTTTATGGTTCCTGGTCAAGCAGCTTTGACAGTCTTGCAAACAATTTGGTACTTGTTAGATAGCCAAGCGTTATTGCTATCAGAAACTGGACCATTTGCTTTGTTTTGGTGGCTAGGTAACAAAACATCGTCCAAAGACTGCGAAAAATCTGAATAAATGGCCCTTACCCGTGCTTTCAAATTGATTTCGTGCAAAAAGGATTGTGTTTCTTCAATTTTTGGCGCTGTCAGAACCACCGCCGGGTAATTTTACGTACACCTGTAAAGTTTTGTTGAAATCGGTTAAAAATGTAGGAAATACGATCCCATATATAAACGAACAGACACACACACAATCTGCGTTTTATAATAAGTAAGATCTATATATATACGTAAAACAACTTATTATAAGTTTAATGACATGGAGTTTGTCTATCCGATTCTTAGTCAGGGAGAAATTCATTGTAGTCAAAGATAAATAAATGCTTCTTTAGTAAGTAACGATTGGGGGTTGATGTAGGACCGAGAAAGTTGTTATAAAAAAAAATCGGAGAAAAGATGCGTAAAAAAATAATTATAAAAGTGTTTTCTGTTTTTTTCACTGACGACGGAAATTAACTATATGGGCAAGTAAAAGAAAAAAAAGAGGAAATTATGTTTCCCTCAGTCTGTAGATTTTGCCAGCTTGTCGAAAGAAAAGACAATCCGTATATACGTCATACCGCTGAAGGCATTATTGTCAGCGTCTGGGCAAGTCAAGTATGCGAAGAATTGCAACACATTCTTTAAGGCTTGTAATACGTTGCAATTGTGCATGAAGCAAACAGATAATGCCATATGCAACGCAAAAACGTTTCCTCTTACTTCGTACTATCATCTATAAATCATTAGTTACTAAACTTTGCTTACTATGACACAAGGTTAACTATAAGGTTTCATTTTTTAAAAAAAATTTTCTTTTTTAGAAGTATTATTTTTCTTGTGTTTTATTTTTATATCTCACTATATATATATATATGTGTGTGTGTGTGTGTGTCGCAAATAACTTCTCTTAATATCGGTGTCCACATGAAAAATGTTCCTCTTTGCATCAGTTCTTAGGGCCTGCATCAGAAGTGGAATGCTTTTATAGACTTTCGCGACGCCACTAATATATGTATATCTGGATAACAACAAAATCATCAAACGCCATATTTTCAATTTTTTCAAATATATCTCAAATAATGACTCTCAATTAAAAAAATATATGTCAAGAGAATGACCCATGTAGTCAGGAGTAGAAACTTGCCGTATTCTGTCGAAGACGTAAAAAGAATTACGAACTCTTGTCAGATATATTATTTGGACTATTGTCCTCATCTTTGTCACCATATTTATTATAACGTTTCGGCTGTTGGATGGTCCGACCTTCTTCAGGTAGTTGGACTGTCGAACTGAACCTTTTATTTCACTCACTGCGGTAGACTGTTCCACTTCCACGTGCCATGTTTAATGGATGTCAGTTATCAGTTACCCCCTGTTAATTTCCCTCCCCAAGTTCTCCACTGCCTTAACCGGGTATTGAACTCACACTCTTTAGGTCTTGTCACTGGATCTAACGAACCCCTTTAACCACTGTGCGCAGAAAACAAGCCAAGGTTCTACAAGCAACACTCATTAAGGCCACAAAACCTTTCGAAAGGCTTTACCTGGATTTTAAGGGCCCATTACCCTCAAAAACAGAAAATAAATACATGCTCACAAGAATAGATGAGTATTGAAGATTTCACTTCGTCATCCCCTGTCCGGGCATAATGGTTGTAACAGTAATTTAAGGTCTCTGCTCCTCTTTCTCCGTTTTTGGTGTGCTCACATATATCCACTCGAATCGTGGATCAGCTTTTGTTTCGGGCTAACTCCGGCAATTTTTGCAAGAACGAGGAGTGGCTGTAAGTCGAACGACTCCTTATAATCCCCAAGGCAACGTACAGTGTGAAAGATACAACTGCATAATATGGAAGACAGTACAGTTGACGGCCGCAAATTGCAAGAGCCCGATCTGTGAATGGGAAAGCCTCCTTCCAGTGGACTTATACGCTATAAGGACTCTATTATGTACAACGACAAATGCTACCCCACATGAAAGATAAACATGACCCACTAGTGAGCGCGGTAAAATTAATAGAAGCGAACCCTCAGTATGCACTGGTTCGAAATTCGGAGGGGAGGCAAACTACTTTCTCCTTCAAGTATCTTGCCCAGCCAGTGAATGTCTTTGAACGAACAACTATTCCAGAGGGAGATACACTCCCTGTTCACAGAACCAATCTGATCCCCTCAGGTAATCTTCCGCTATATACGTCAAGAGTCCCTACAAAATGAATTTGAATATTCCTACAGAACCCAAACTGATTCTAGTTCGGACGATCTATCGGTTCCACAAAAGCAGTTTCACCCAATATCTGAGACAGATACCAATCTTCAGATGCCAAGCGGCCGAAACGTCAAAGAAAACGACAGCGTTTCGAAGCAAGATCCTTTAGACCAAAGCCAGTTAAACAAGACAACCCCGAAACATCGTCCGGTTCAGAGATGGAACCCGAAGGTGAGCTAACAAGTCGAGAACCCGCAGAATGCCAGATCGATGGGAGGACTTTCTTCCCTACAAATAAGTAGGTCGGTGGGGGAGAATGTAGTATTCAGAAGTAAGTGAGATCTCCCTTCCGCCCTCGTTGAGAATGGAACAGTCGACTGTAGATTTAAGCAGATGGTTTTCTTTGCACACGTATTGTTACAGTGGAATAAAGCTTATCTTTAAGTTTATTCGGGCTTTTTGTTTTCACTACACAAAATATCTCTTCAATCTTTACACGAAATATACTTTCTCAACTCATTTATTTATAAATAAAAGTGATTTCTCAATATTTTCAAATATATCTCAGGGAATCGATCGTAATTCTTTCACAGCGATCGTAATAAGAACCAGTATCAATATTCTTTAGTTTAACTCCGTAGAATTCTCTCAATATTTAAAAATCTACGAGTAGATAGATTCAACTAAAGAAGTATATTCAAACAGAGAAATTAAAAAAAATAATTCCCAGAACTACATTGGATTACACTGTCAGGCGACATAAGGAAACGGAACAAGACAAGACTAAATGTAAGGCTGGTACACCAAAAGTATCAACAACTGCAGAGGACAATTTCCTTAGAATCACAACTTTGCGTGACAGTACAATGAGTGCACAACTGAACCAATGTTGTGAAAAAATTCATCAACATCCACTGTGAGGAGAAGACTCTGTGAAGTTGGCATATATGGCAGAATTCCTGTCAATTGTTGAAGAATCAAAACAATGTCAAAAGGCTTCAGTGGGTCAAGAAACACAAAGACTGGACATTAGAGCAGTGGAATAAAGTCCTTTGGACTGATAAATCTGTTGTTCATGATGACGGTTGTCTTTGAGTATAGAATCCAGAGGTTAGCAGTGAATATTTCGAAGACAGTAGGGAAGCGTAGTTCAGGTTAGCAGTGGATATCCCGGTAAAGTAGCAGAGCGTAGTTCTTCCTTCTGTATCTCTTCGCTTGACAAGCTGGCACTGGACATTCGGATAGAGTAAACAAAATGGCCGCCTTTATACACGACGGATTGAATATTCTACGTCTTCTGATTGGTTAATCTTCTATTGGTGGACTATAAAGTGAGTCAAGTCATTTGGGCTTGCTCACTAGTTACATAATGTATCCGAAAATTGTAACAGAATCAAAATTCGATATCTGTCGGTCAAATAGGTGCGTCTATGTGCAGCGAAGAGTTGGTGAAAGAACTGCACCCCCTGTATCACACCAACCGTAAAGCATAGGTGAGGCGTTGTTATGGTGAAAGCGCCTTTTGACATTTGTAAAGTCGGGGATTTGCACCATGTGAAGGGCAAATTAAATCAGATCGGCTATCACAGCATGTCACGATTTCATTTGGAACGCGGCTTGTAGGTCAAGGATTTGTACTCATGCAAGATAATGACCCGAAGCATACTAGTAAACTCTGCCAGAGATGCATTTAATAAGCAAACTTCGCCAATGCAATCAGCAGACTTGAACTGGTGTGAGATGAACTTCACCGAAAAGTTAATAATAGGATAAATAGAAAAAGAAACCCAGAAATATACAAATACGTTAATACGGAAATAAAAACGAAGAAACAGAAAAGAAAAAAACAAATAAAAAAAGAACAGAAACGAAAATAACTTTTCAAAAAATAGAATTCCAAATCTGCATTAAACCAAAACAAAATTAGATAGTTTTTCTATGTGTAACTTTTAAGTTTCGAAAGTCTTTGTAGCAAACATTGTGGAAACCAAATGACAACCCATGTTACATAATTCCATCCACGAGAAAGTAAATCGCACGATCACGTAATGCAAGATTGTCAGACAACTGGTCAAGCGAAACTGAAAAATAATTAAAAAGTGCAGCAAAACTAATATTCACATCAGACTTCATAATGAATACAGAAATACTAAAAAAACTTAGCAATAGCTACATTGAAAATATGTCACGATTCAAAAAAGCACCACAGAAACATCATTAGTACACCACACACAGCTACAATCCTACCTATAACTGCAGTACAAAGTAAGAGCGTCCAGTAAACTGTAACTACCTCCAAACAAACGTAATATATCAATATCATGTAATATCCAAAGGAAAAATATCGGAATAACAGAATGTTCTTCAAAACAAAGAAGCTACGAACTGAAAACATAATTTAATAACAAAAATATTCAAATTTACCTTCAAATTTAAAATGTCCCAGTTGTCGTTTAAGGTTTGGTCAAGATAATAGACAGAAGTCAACTAGCCTAAAGTCGACAAAGTTAATTAAACATCTACCCTTTTGCAGAATGTCTTTATATTTTTAGCTGTCAAGCTGGCAGAATTAACTTGGATTCACACCTCGTTGTTTTTTGATCTTTTTTTTCTTTTTAGGTAGTTGGTTGTTAGTTTTAAATATGGTGTCTCAGAATCTTGCAATAAGCATCAGCACCCATATTTCTCATTACTTGTAGACAAATGGAAACATCTTTTACTAATCGCAGTCCACGACATTCGGTATTATAACGTGGGCTAAATATTTGATTCTGGAGGTTCCCTTAACATCAACTGTTTACTATAGTAGTGCATTCGTTTCGGTGGTTTAGAAAAGTATCTACTGTGAAGATTTTCTAAACAGAAAATTAAACTTATTTCGATTTTTCTTCTCCTCAATCAAATTCTATTTTCGTTTAATCCACAAAAAAAACACAGTCAAACAGTTCAAATCCGTCATGCTCGATTTTTTTTAAATTCCACCTTGAAGAGCAAAAAAACAATGAAACAACTTCAGTTGGATATACAAAAAGAACGACTTGAAATTCAAAAACAAACTGAAAAAAACGGCTTGAACTTCAAAAGGAAACTGGAAACGAAAGGCTTGAACTTCAAAAGGAAACTGGAAACGAAAGGCTTGAACTTCAAAAGGAAACTGGAAACGAAAGGCTTGAACTTCAAAAGGAAACTGGAAACGAAAGGCTTGAACTTCAAAAGCGAATTGAAGAAAGTTTCGCATTACAAAAACAAACGGAACTTAAGCAACAAAAACTTGAAGAATTTCTATTTCAAACTCAACAAGAGCAAAGAAAATTGTTTGAACAGACAAACGGGGGCAAATTAGTAAAAAACGGTAATGCGTTCTCACAAAACACGATCTGGGGTGCAATAGACAATTTTACATATTCTCCGGACGAGGATATAACTTTCGCTTCCTATTTTAGAAAGTACGAGGATTTATACACCACAGATTTCGCGAATTAAGCAGACTCTAAGAAGGTTCGCTTACTACTTCGAAAAGTAGGCACCATAGAGCAAACAAAATTTCTGAACTATATTTTATCCCATAAAACAAGCGAACAAGCGGTTAAATTTCTTACAAAACTTTTTAGTCCTAAAACTTCCGTTTTTCATAAGAGATGGAAGTGTATGAATTTAATCAGAAAGGATAATGAAGATTAAACTATATTCGCATTGGTCGTGAACAGGCATTGTGGCGATTTTAAACTGTCAGAATTGAGTTCGAATAATTTCAAATGTCTGATATTTGTTTATGGACTCGTTTCATATAAAGACGCTGAAATTATACATACAGTTTTGAACAAATTGGAAAACGAGACAAATCTTTTCTCCAACAAATAGCGGAAGATTGTCAGACATTCGTAAGCGTACGCCAAGATTCGAAAAACATCGAGGAATCTGGCATAGCACTCATAAGAAAGTTACGTCAAAAGAAAAAAAACAATGTAATTCTCCCTCTAAAAAATACCAGTCCAAAAAGAAACAAAATAACTTGCCTCGTAACCCGTGTTCTGGTTGTGGGTCAAGACATTGGTATAAGGATTGCCCTTACCGGAAGAAGTGGCTTACTTGCAAACCTATCGGGCACATGAGTCACACTGCCGAACGCGGAAAAAAAAGGTTAATAGCTGCGTAAAAAACACAAAATCGGATGAACGAGATGGGTTAAACATTAGGAAATACGTGCAAGTACAAATCCTAAATAAAAAATATTAAATTACAGTTGGATCCTGGGTCAGATTTGATAATCATAAATCTACACTCTTGGAGAAAGTTGTGAAAACCAACCATGCTAAGATGTAATAAAATGGCCAGGTCCGTGACAGGGGAGAAATTCAAGTTTGAAGGAGAACTTATCACAAATGTAACTTTGCATAGAATGACGTTAAAACTAAAAACGTGCGTATTACTGAATAGAGAAAATGTATTTGGCACCGACTATATGGAGAAATTTAAGATATGGGACATGCCAATTGATTCATTTTGCCAAAAACTCGAAAACCTGACCACCGAGGCAAAAAATTAAAAAAAAAGACATTTAAAAGAAACTTTTCCCGAAGTTTTTTTGTTTTTGGAAGCCTTGGTCGGTGTGATAAGATGACGGCAGAATTAGAGTTAAAAGATGACATCCATCCAGTGTTTAAGAAAAAAGAAATGTGCCTTTCGCCTCTTAACCACTATGTAAAAAAGAAGTCAAAGAACATCCAGGTCTGCGCCGATTTCTCGACGGCGCTTAAGGCTGCACTCAAAGACTATCACTATCTTCCAAGCCCAGAAGAAATTTTCGCGAAACTTAATGGAGGAAATTTTTTTTCAAAAATCGATCTCAGTGCCGCATATCTTCAAATACCGTAATAGAGAAAGAATGTTCTAAGTTGCTCTGTATCAACACTCATCCTGGTTTGTACAAGTTCCAACGTCTACCTTTTGGGATCAAGGCTGTGCTGGCAATCTTCCAACAAGTAATGGACACTAAGCTGTGCGGTCTTGATTTCGCGGTTTCATATTTGGACGACATATTAATAAACAGCCAAAATGTAGAACAACACGAGGAACATGTTCATAAAGTCTTCTCAAGAAATCAGGAGTACGGGCTCAAATTGAAAGAATGCAAATGCGACAACTTTATGGAGAAGATTAAATACTTGGAGCACATTATTGACAAAGATGGCAGAAGGTCAGACCCAGAACGGGCTACTGCAATCAAGGATATGCCAGCTCCCGAAAACGTCTCTTCCCTACAAATTTTTTTTAGGATTAGCAAACTACCAAGTGTTTATACCTCATATGTACAACCTAAGTGGTCCTTTAAACGAACTTCTGAAAAAAGACAAGAACTGGCAGTTGACACCTGAATGCCAGGAAACATTCATCATAAATAAAAGAAGTCTTGACTTCGGATTTGTTTCTCATTAGATAGGTAAGTTTTGCGCGTAAAATTAGATCTGCGTTCGGCAAGCCACTCCTCAAACAAACAAAACCCGGACGAACAAACACTGTACAAAAAAGCACTACCAACCCGGAGAGAAAGTGTTTTTTCCGGATGTTTCGTGATAATAAATCTTTCTTTGAAATGGTACAATTAAGAAAAGAGTATGAAATATGATCTACATAATTAAAGGTCCCCAGGTTACTTACCAGATACATTTGATCTAAATCAGGAACGATGTTGACAAGCGGTCCCGGAACAATGCCGTTTAAAAAAAGAAAAAGGAAAATGACAGACTTAATCGCCGTTTAACCAAAGAAAAACGATATTGAGGCTCCTGCGGTTTTAATACTTAGGAGGGGGTCTTATGCCAATTTATCCACGCAAGCATGGACTATCCTAGCTATAAATAGGAGCAGGTACTGCCTTTTGGAGAAAGTTTTCAGCAGTCAGCTCTGACAGTCGGACCGAACATTCTTGCTGTAACACTCTCGTTTCTATATGTTTGTATTACTGTTTCTGTTAATATATTTGTTTAACTTAATTCCTTTCTTTGTGTCTTTATTTCTGGCCCTAACCAGGCTACAACAGCATCCCATCGAACATTGCTGCTCATTTTCTGTACTCCTATCTAATAAGTAGTTTAGCTAATCCTTATTGCAGACGCTCGTGTATATATGTGCACATTAATTACTTGACTGTATGTATATATATGTGGAGGGGGAATATACGTATCCATATGCATGCTAACAAAAACACGCAGAATAAAGAAATATGGAAATACATCTAAGAACACGCAGAGGTCATTAAAAGATAAGTATACAGAATTCTTTCCTCCTTCTTTCAAAGGATCAATCGGAATTGTTTTATTACCTTCACGCTGAACTTTCTCACTGCCAGTTCAAGAAAGACATTTGTGTCACTAAAGCACAAAAAGAGAATGATTAGCATCGAGAATTTTTAACGTCGAAAAACATAAGGAAGATTAATTCATTTTAATAATATGTGAAAATATCCACTCTTTGACTGAAGAAGGTCGAGAGACCCGAAACCCGTGTTATAAAATTATGGAAAATAAAGTATGATATATCTTTTTTAAAAATGCACATTACAATCAAAAATATTTCAGGTTTCTCCCTTCTTTTTAATATATATATATATATGTGTGTGTGTGTGTGTGTGTGTGTTTGAATCTATGAGAAAGTATGTGTTAATCTTATTGTGCTAAAAATATAATTCAAAATATTTATATTAATTTATTAAACTCTCTGCTGAACAAGATTTATTACTGGATTGTAGTATATGACTATGACTAGATAAATCTTGCACATGACTGTTCTTTCCTCGCCGACAGACAAACACGGTTAAATCATGTTTGTAACACGACTGGCATTTCGCTATAGATTACTTTTCATTTCTTCATCGACCCTAAACAGTATCAACCAGAAAGGTATCTTTCTTTTCTGTTTTCACTTTCTACTTTGCCGACCTTCTTTTGTTGTCATCATCTTTCTAAAATAGAAGCTGTCAGTTATAGAGAAACTGTGAACTGTTGATCTCCAGACAACACACTGTCGTTTATGATGCGGAACTTAGCTTACTTCGGTTAAGTTCAAATTTCACGGCTGAAGATTTACTTCCCTTTTTGTGATCGTGTCACTCGTCTCTTCATATTTTGTTGGTTACGTCGAAAATTTATGATTGCGATCGGACACTGTACGAAAAGTCAATTGATGTTTGTCTCAAACAGAATGAATCGTTCAGGTTTTCATGCTTTTATATTCTTTGTTTCCGAAAATTGTTTCACATTAGTCATTTAGCGATTTCGTGACTCTCAGAGATAGTTTGTCAGAAACCGCTAAAAAAGCCTGTCTTGGTGTCGCTTTATTCAATGAAAATATTTAATTTGTTAGAGCAAAAAAACTATAAAACGATGTGGTGATGTAATAGAAAAATCCGTGGGTAGTTGTAAGAAAATTCTCCATCTTTCTGATGAATATCCGAGTGTTAAAACAATTGTGATGATGTGCGATGTCTACTTCCTGAAACAAAACGTACTTACAAAAAACTTTTTATGAGGAAACAAATGAAATGTTTAAGAAATGTCAACTTTTTTTGACAATAAAAAACTGCGACACTTAAAAGCATTTAGTAGTGTAAAAGAAGAAGAAATCATTTGATTTGTTCCTTGTCAATTTCTAATGAGAGGAAACATGAAAAGAACACTTATTTCTTTTGAAAATTATTCCGTGATCTTACTTTTCCAAAGCGTTCAGAGACATTTCTTTCTGAATATAAAAACAAACAAACAATGGCAACAAAAAAGAACAGAAATTGACGTACACTGAACGGTTACAAACGAAAATTGTTATTGTTAAAAATTAATTGATGGGAGGAAAGAGGAAGTTTATTCATCTTTCTATGAGGAAGAATATATATTTTTAGGTGAAAACTTTTCCCTTGGTGTCAAAAGTGTTCATTCCGTAGAACAGTGTGGTCATGTATTTTTAAAAAATAATTCTATATCCTTTCAGGTCATACTCTACCATGAATCTTCACATCGGCAGCTTGTTTATTATCTGTGAATTCTTGGGAAACAGAGGGGAGTGGTTTCTCGTTGCTTTCTCCATGGTTTTGAATTCAGTTTTCTTGGTTTGAAACTGGTTACCATCCCAAACTATATGCTTTACTATTTAACACAATTGGGGTGGGGCTAGTCTAAGAAGAGAGAGATTCATGTCTTTCCCAAAGGCATTTATGAGAAAGTGAACGCAACTGACTAGCCCGGAATTTGAACTCAGCTCTTCGATTCTACTTTCTGTGGTAATACCTGTTACTTTAACCACACATCCACATAGATAGCGAACAAAAAAAAAACTCTTCACACACACACATACATACACACACACACATGCATATATATATATATATATATATATATATATATATATATGTGTGTGTGTGTGTGTGTGTGTGTGTGCGTGCATTTTTTCGTCTGTGTGTACTTTCAAGAATGTATTCGAGACCCTCAGACAGTCTGCAACGAGGTAGAAGTTCAAACTAATGTTGATGTTACCTGAACGTTAATTTCGTACAGAAAGTCTACTCTTAAAATATGCATGGCTACCAGTTGTTGCTTCTAGAAGAATAATGAATAGTGTTTATCTTTGGCTGTAAAGATTAATGTCATCTGCTTGGTGGCACAATGTTTATCGATTCCCTTCTGACGAAAACAGTCGATGTCTGAGCATAGATAAAAGTTGGGATTTTGAATACAGATTTCCAAGACAAACAGATTCTCGATCCTTTTGGCTTTGAATATTTATTTATCATCGGATTCCAAACAGTTATTACCATAATATCCTTGTGTAATATATGATATCTGTCACACACAAAAACACACACACACGCATATATATATATATATATATATATATATATATATATATATATATATATATATACAGTGTGTCCATAAATTTCGTATACACTTAAAAAATTTACTTTATTTGTATTTGCGATAGAAATAATCTATAAAAAATGTTATAAAGTTTAGTGTACCTAGTTTAAAGTATAGCTAAAATAACTAATGGGATTTCAGCCATTATCGTAAATCACTTGGCAAATGTTTTCTGTGAACTTCAAAATTACCCTTTATATTGCTTATGATGGAGGACATGTAGAAACAAATAAAATTTCAATAAAACTTTAAAAATATATAGATTTATTTCTTTTTAATCCTTTTTACAGATTATTTCTATTGCAAAGACAAATAAAGTTATAATTTTTTTAAAGTGCACACGAAATTTATGGACACCCTGTATATTAGTTGGTGACTATATTTTATGATGCATTAAATTAATATTTTATTTAAGTGAAATATTATATAGTTTTCTTTCAGTTTAAATTGTACAAATATGCAGAAATCAAATCACAATATAACTACAAATCGAGTGTCTGTTTTTATATAATCATTAAAACATTCAGTAAAATGTAAATCACATAAAAATTGAGAATCTTGATTAAATCTTTTGAAAATAATATTTTTAATTCTTTGTATTCTATTCGGATATATTTTAAGTCATCTGGGCAAACATGGATTTTATACGTGATGAAAATGTGAACCACACTTGGGGATCCTGTTAACTATCCAATAATAAGGATCTACGACACCAACCTGCTGGGCATTGCTTCTTAGCGAGACAACAAATTTTCTTTACCAAATATAGAACCGTTGTACTGTTGTTCGAAGCGTCTCTTTATAGAAACGCACAGCGACACTTTCGTTCTAGAAAATTCTATAGGAATAATCGCAAGTTCTCTTTTTGCTAGAAAAGACGCTGAATATTTTGAAGAATCTGGTATTTGAGTGACTAGAACTTTCCTCTCTACACAGCAGATCTTCATCTATTTTCTGTTTCCAAACCATAAAGGTGTTTGAAAAGAAGCAAATGTTTGAATGATTTGCAGATGATAGCAACAGTAGAGTTGTATTTCAATGGGCAAACATGTTTTTTGAAAGAATTAAATCTTCTTGATACACTATGTACCAAATGTTTTAAACTTCAGTGAGAATATGCGAAACATTTTGTGAGTTTCTTGCGTCTTGTTTATTACCTTCTCGGGCTAGGAACTTTTTAACGACTATTAATAGATGTGTCCAGAAAATAACAGTAAAGGGGTCTGTAGAAAATGATACTTCCTAATAAAACAGAATGACAAACATATCGAAATTTCGTTACATAACCACTGAGTTCTTATTTGAAAGACTATTTCTTGTTGAGAATTGATATAGTTTTTTCCACACAACATATTTAACCTCTGTTGCATTCGTGCCTGGAATTACAGGTTTTGGCAGGGCAGGCATCAAAATTGAAATACTAAAGAACTCCTGATAATAAAATGTCTTTGTAGCCATTTTAAATTACCCTGGCTCATATGCTTGTTATTATTGACCTCATTTTTGAATATGTTGGCCTGTCGCAGAGAAATGACCGCTACTTCATCCACTGCATATGGAAATTTTCCCACGATTTCATATTTCGGACTTTTGTTCTGATTATTTGCTACCCAACATGTATACACAGGCATAAAAAAAACAGAGACCCTTTGCGTTCTCACCGACAAAAAATATTTGTCTTGGCGCCAATGGTTGTTCTTTGCAAACAGATAAAAACTGCTGTGCCTCTAGTCCTTCATCTTCAAAGAGAACAGCTAATCTCAAATTATGCAACAAAACAAAATGTTAGCAAAATATTGATATACATTCTGCTAATCTTCAATGCGTCCATTATGTTGTTTTAATACATTTTGGTAATATGTTACAAAAAATCAAGTCCTTTTCCTTACCTTTAGATAGTGGTTTTTAGACATAAAAAAGCTCTATCCGTAGACTTTTAGCAAAAGATATTCATTTTATAACATTTACAGCAGAATTCTTCGGCGTTGATCGTGATTGTAAACATATGACAAACGTATTTTATCAATGAACTATTATAGCTGGAGATATTCTATTCAGTAGAATATTTACTTGTAGGAAATCTATTGTCGTAAACAACGAAATCGAACCTTATCAAGACTTTGGTTTATAATTATTTAAACATCAAATTAAACACTGAAATTGAATTTATTACGAAGGTTTTAGTTAGAAATGGATAACCTTTTGATATTGTGCAATCTAGAATTGACGATAAAATGGTACAGTTTAATAAACCTGAATTGTATGCTCCTAAAAATATTCCACCTTTTTGCAATTACCTTGAACTAGTGAAGTTACTTCAAGATTTGCGAGGGAGATATTTCAAATAGTGAAGTTTGTTATTTTTAAGTCAATCAACGGCTTGCTTTCACTTCTATTTTATTTAAAATGTAATTGTTAAAAGTCTAAACGACTACCGTGCTTTCACCAACGTATCTACTTGTTCGAACATATGAACATATGCAACGTTGGTGACGCGAAAAATGTGTCTACCATAACAAAATTAAATGAGACCATCTACTCTGGTTCAAATTGTGTTAGGAGGAATTTATTGCTTGTTTACACGGTATTAACATTGGGATCTCTCATTCAACCGAGTTCGAATTCCAGTCCAATCCATTACATTGACTTACGTGCAAATCCCTTTTGGAAAGGTATGAATGCTCTTCTTTTTCCCCCAGCTATGGGTACATAGCAGGACAGACCGGGTTCTATTGGCTTGAATAGCATCTGGTCTACCGCAGAAAGAATTGCCAATCATTTATTCAAATATATATGATCACTTAAGCGTGTATCACGCAAGGCACATAACAGACTGACCATATACGGTATATGCTTTTTCAATATTTTCAAGAAATACTTATCTATTTTAGGTTTTACGTTCAGCATAAAGGTTGGGGATTCAACCAGATTATTCTTTATCATATATTTTGTTTTATCCCCGCCCCCAAGCCTAACCTACGGTTCATCATTCCTGAAACCTTAATTGCCTTTGTGTCCTTTCTTTACTTTCCCTTAGTATTAGGTTGGTGCAAAATAATGACGTAATAATGTCGTTTTTTGACCTTAAAATACGTCAAAAAACGACATTATTACGTCATTATTTTTGCACCAACCTAATATTAACTAGTCTTTCCGTCACAGACCATGACCATCCTATATTCCCCACCTAATTTGTTCTTTTTTGTATATAGAGGCCGACGAGTTCCGTTGCAACCGCTTTGACAAATTTATATTTAGTAGACTTTGGCTTTACCTTGATTAAATTTTTTGACGATTTTTGAAGAGTTTGTGATAATGTATATATTGAGATTAACTAAGCATCTCTTAAATGTACACAATGATCTCCCCGCCCAATGAATCGGCGAGAAATCCTGAAAATTAAAGATTAGAATATACGGACATAAAAGGTACTTAAATTAAATGTGCAACTGAATTGAAATTAGTAAAATCTAATTGTAAAAAGCGATAAATTTTAAGTACAAAAAAGTCAAGTGTTCATACGATAAACGTGAATCAGGTTCTGTGTCGCTGGTTTAGGCTTAGTTGAAATAACATCCGTTTTCTAATGACACAGTCTGATCGTGCAAACATTTCAAAATAAAACTTTTCCAGATTGTATTATGTATTTACAACTCTGTCAGATTCTTGCACAATTTTAACACAAACACATATACACACTCACATAAACACTTTATAAAGTTTAGTTACAATAAAGGATACGATTGTCACATTTTAATAAAACATTACAGTATATGAATATATAATTATATATTATTATATATATTATAATTATAACATTACACTATATATATATTTATATATATATATATATATATATATATATATATATATGTGTGTGTGTGTGTGTGTGTGTGTGTGTGTCTGTGTGGAGTTAGGCATCAATCTTTTTTCCATGCACGTTTCATTGAATACGACAGACAAGGTTCTTGTATTTGTTGTTTTATACAATTTCTCATGCGATCTAATAATTTTATCTTTTCAGATGATAAATTACATAATAACTGCCTGATCTTTTCATCCGAGAGCTTTCGGCTATACATGTAGCTATTTTCAAGAATTAAATGTTTTAACTGTCAAATAAGAAATAGTTTGTTGCATGTATGTTTTATAAAGTGTTTTCATTTTTCAAAACACGGTCGATATATATATATATATATATATATAGATAGATAGATAGATTACCAATGAGGACAGAACTATTTTGAACTGAAATTATATTATTAAAATATGAACATTCATAGGTTAAATAATATAGATAATATATTACGTCGTCAAATAATTATTAGTACAAAATAAATACTCCTAGTGTTTTACACAAACACACACACACACACACACACACATATATATATATATATATATATATATATATATATATATATATATATATATATATATATATATATATATATATATTCGTGATGTTCAAATGACTTGATCAGAAGGTTTCGTTCAACTCGTTTGAACATCACTTTAGGTCTTTTTTAACTCTTTCTTTGTTCAGTATTAGTTTTATTCGAGACTATCTGAACAAGCCTCATGATAATACGGCTATCAATTTTCTATGATCTTAATGCAAAAATTCCCATTAGTTTTCGAGTTTGCTCAGCTTTTTATTTTCTGTGCAATTTTTAATTGTCGAACGCTATTTAAAATCTTTGGAAAACAATCAGAAGTTAAAAACTATGTTCTACAAGGACATTGGTTGATGTTTAAACATTTGTATTTCTCTTCTCTCATTATTTCGACAAGATAGTCTCTATTGATATAAGATAGATTTATTAAAAGAATCTGATATGTAAAATATAATTATTAAATTCATCATTGTCTTCAAAATGTCAATCTAAAGAAAATGAAAAATATTCTTTGTGTATCGTCATATTCAAAGAGAATTTACAATAAATTACAATTTACTTGAGCAAACTAAAACTGATAGTGTGTAATCTATAGTAAGCAATTGGCTTGTTTGAATGACTCAGGAGAAAAGAAAAAAGGAGTTCATACTGTGTGAGGGTGTGGTGGAAGAGAGCCCTTTCCGATGAGATCCGTTTCCATGAATTCTTCGATTATTCATCGAACAAATAATGCCACTGATCAAATTATGATAACTGAACGGAACATTGGACAAAAGACATCAGCAGTTAAGAGACAAACGTTAATAATCGCATCCCCCGCCCCAGGATAAGGCTAGTTCACACATTTCTTCGGTGAGCAGGAGAAGCTGTTACTGCTGGGAAGTTTCGCCGGATGATATACCTTCGGAATACCATTTCCTTCCGGTCTTTAGAGAAAACTCTAAATGGAATAATATAATTTTCCGGAATGAATGTAAAAAATACACGGAATAATTCTTTGGTGAGAAAGACAAATAGCTCGAGAAGAATAAAATTATGAAGTTATTTGAAATATTGCAGATGATCGGTGAACAAAACTAAATGTGTTGTTCAATAAAGTTCATCGTGAAAACTAACAAAATTTTCTTTTTTTTTTATTCCAACTTAAAAGATCTGAGCAGAATTTTACTTTACTCTAAATTTTTTTTTTTAATAAAGGGTAATTACATTTTCATTATTTTAAAAAGAAAAACAATTCTAGAAGATTTCATGTTTGTATATCTATTCGCATTTTCTATTTTGGATCCTCAAAATAACTTTTATGGCACGTAATCTTCCAGTCAATACCTACTTCACCGTACGAATCTTTTTAAAAGTTTCTTTGGACATTAATAATTAAGAACTGTTTCTCTAGTGTTAGAAAGACAGTAACAATGACCGATTTTTCCAAGAGATCATTAAAGATAAAATCGGTTTTAGGTTGGTCAGTGACGTTACTGAAAGACGTGAATAAAAATAGCCTGTTTATCTGCTTTTGATAAGAAGCGCTTCCCATTGCCCAGAAAGTCGATTTCATAACGGAAATATGACTTTCAGAGGCACAGTTCTATTTTGCTATTTCCTCGACCTAACCAAAATATGGCTGACAGAGAAAGATTTTAGTCCGACGAATCAGAGGATAAAAACCGCGTAGAGAACATAATTTACAATGAAAGTCCTAGTGTCCTTGAGGGTGCCCAAGAATAGTGTTTTCCTGTCCTTTGATTGTATGAAAGGAGCCTAATGGTTATCAGAATCGAAAATGGAATCAACAAACCAAATTCGAGTTATGTATGTGGCTGTTTATGCATCCTTTGTGAATTGTAGGAAGACAATTCTCCCCGCATATGTTATCTTTAAACCATCTCTTCAACAGAATGGCACAACTGTTGACGCCGAAGAAATTGGTTCAACAAGAACTTGACCCTCTACACTTTACCAACCTCTAACGGTAAGCTGTTAGATTCGTTGCCAACTTTCACAGGTCCTAGTCATATGGATTTTATTATTTTTTCATAATCAATAAACATTAACGAATTATAAGTGATATCACAAAGAATTCTATAAAATAGTTGCATAGCAAATTCATGATTTTTCGAAACCATATTCTGTTATAGAATGCACTTTTGTAGAATTGAGCTTTGCAAATGAACGCGATACAAAAGGCTTTGTTACAAAACATAAGCAAGCAGTTTGCACAGTTTAATAAAAAATAAAGTAAATTGATAGAATATATTACAAAGAATATTTACATTTTTCTTTTGCAGGTATGAATTATTTCTGCTTTGTTTTAACAGGAAAAGAGAAAGACAAATCAGACAAAAAATTAATGAATTATGTTTTTATTGACTTGAAGTCTTCATCGTGAGAATTTCGTAACGGAAATAATTGATTTGTTTATTTTGAGTTTTTTGGTTTTCCTCAAGCAAATGATCTTGAGATTCTAGAATTTTGTTTCGTTTGCGAAATGAAACAAATCACACCTGCGCACTTCACCTACCAACTCAAAATGGAGGAAAAAATAACACACAAATTGTTTCATATGCAGTGAAGCTTTTTGACACTTGTTTTACTATTCTTACCGACGGGCGTCAGTTGTGAAAGTGTAACGTTTAAATTGTCTGACTTTTAATTACAATAGCTTTGGGAAATAAATTGATATATTTCTCAAAACCTGAGCTATTTTCACAAGAATTTTCAGAAAGTCAATGAGCTTCGAAACTTAGTTGGTTTCAAAAATATTACAACCTGTAACATATGAGTAACAGCTATACGTGCTACGCTGATAGATAAAATAAATATACACACACACCAACAGACGCAAACATACACACACAAATATATATATATATATATATATATATATATATATAATTGATTGATTTATTTTTTATTATATCTTTACGGGTCATTTAGTGGTAAAATTTAATTTTTCTGAGAGCTTTGCAGTAAATTTATAATTCTACTGTAAATAGGTATCGTTGAAAATTTCTTTATATAAAATGTATGCTGGAATTTTTACTATAAAAGTCTATTTTTATCATTTCAGAGTGTTTTGCTTCTGCTTGGGAGTTGACTATTTGCTCATATTTGCTTAACAGGTTCTACCACCCCCCGGTTTAGGGTGGAACCGGGAACAACAACAATTCAAAGCTCCCCGATCAGAGGCCTTGATGCCGGATCTAGTTTATCATTATAGCTAAGACTAATTGCTATGGTCCGGTTCCTTCTACCACGCTGATAGTCCAAGATAGAACCAATAAAGAAGAACTCGAAGCGGATATAGAATAACACAGATATATTACAAACAGGAATATATACAGAGAAGTAGAAAGTGTTAGTACGAACAATCAGGTTTAGTAGTAATTTTCTGAACACGACTCCGTTTCGGCTGACTGACTCGCTCGCTCTAACTGACTGACTGACAAACTCCTGACGGACTTCACTCCAGACTTCAGACTGAACGGTATTTAGTCACCCCCCCCCACGAGGGCATCATGTGTCACAAGGTCGGTTTAACGTGGGATCTCCGAGCCCGTGGGCTCAGCCCCAAATATGCCCTTTGAACCCGTATAAATGGGTTCAGGGTCGGTTTACCTCCCGGAAAGAGACTCCGCCCTTCGGCGTAGCCTCGTTCGGGTTCCTCCCCGCTCGAAGGCGGAGAGTTCAACCGATCAGCCGATCAGCCGGTCGCCCGACTTCGGACTGAACTCTGTGATTCCTCTTGAAGCGCAGTATTTATTACGTATGGAATAGTCCATTATGTTATTATGCGTAAGGTCCCATAACACTAATATATATATATATATATATATATATATATATATATATATATATATATATATATATATATATATATATATATAAGCGACATACAAGCCTATTTCGCTATATCAGTGCAGTTAGACATCCGAATTTGGCATCAGTCAGAGTCTCAACACAAGCCATCAGAGAAAGGGATTTTTAACGTATTATATACGGATATATGCAAACGCCAGCAGCCAGCAGCCAGATAGCTCAATTCATTAATGAAGAGTAGGGCGTTAATAGAAGTGGCGGCTACTGTTTTAGAATTACCCTTTTCTGTATAGTGCTCGATCGAACAATGATAGCGTAACATAGTATAGTATTCCAGTATATATATATATATATATATATATATATATATATATATATATATATATACTACCGAACGTATTTCAATTTGTGAAAATATAAGAATAGCTCAATTTTTCTCGATATGTTTGAGAAGTGAAATAAAAAAACTAACCCCCACCAATTATTAAATGAGTCATATTGAAAAACATTCAAGAAATTTGGGCTCTGTTCTGTTCATTGTACGACGATGAGGAGCTGAGAAATGTTTGTGTATGTGTTTAATTGATTAAACACATGCATAAACACTTCCACTCTATCAAACACTCTCTATAATATATTCAACAAAACAAAAACTCAAATGAGAAGAATAACAAGAAGCACAACAGAAAAATAACAAGCTACCCACACAAACCAAACCTACCAGTAACTGCATATCAAAAATATGAATGTACCTTAAATATCCATAGCTTACAGAACAATATAAAATACTAAGCCACTGTAAAACCAGCAGATAACGGAGAAAATATACGTAGGAGTAACTGAAGTGTCTCGAAAACAGTAAATGAGCACACAAAACATCACTTACAAATACTAAATACATTAACAGCACAATGCTTCCTAAACATATATGGGGAATCAAAAACAAAAGCCAACTTACACCAAAAATATGAAAAATTAGGATAACAGCTTACAACAATAAATAAATAAAACAGTGAACATTATTACCTTCCCAAACCAGCACAAACTATTAAATAAACGATCAGAACTCATTTTAAATACGGACAAGAAAACAAATTTTTACTACGTTACTTAAATTCGAAAAATAAAAAATACCTTTTAAAAGATCACCATGAAAAATGCAAATATATGCACAACGTACAACGCAGATAACGTAAAATACTTTATACAAAGCTAATACTTTAAACTAAACAAATAAGATAAACAACCTCTGAAAAAATAAATTCAAAAATATCTAAATACGTTATGTAAAAAATAAACAAATTATCACACTACGAATGAACAGATAAACACAATTAAATGAAGCAATAATAATCCACAGCAAATAAGTAAGTAATCAATAATAAATAAATAATGTGTAAAAGGTTAGCAAATAACCACATTCAGAAACAGAAAATAGAGAGTATAGACATAGATATGACCATTAGATGTTTGTAGCTAAAACACAATCTCCAGGCCATCATGTTTGTAACCATAAAGCAGACTATGGCTATTCAATGTACACCACGAGTATTTACATGCGCTCTATCCATGATAACGAACATTTTTTCAAGTAAATATTATAAATTGTTCGATGTCTGAGTACTTTCGTTTTTCATAAGCCATTATCAAATACTTTTGCGTTGATAATGTTGTATGGTTTGTGTTCTTTTGTGTTATGTTCGTTTTAACTTTTTACAAATAATTTATCTTCATTCGTCATTTTAAATTATACGGTATTAATGCGCCGTTTGCGTTGTGTCATTTTTAGTCATGAAATATATTTGGGTCTCAGTTTGACAAAAATTTATTGATCTTGTTTGATTTTTGATTTTTAATACCCTTTTACAGTTTATATGATATAGCTATTTATGTTATTGATAAGAATTTGTCAGATTTATCGTGTTTTGTTGTTTTGGTTGGTGATAAGTGATTTAATTGAACTATTATTCGATACGTGGCAAGATTGATAGACATAATGTAGTGGTTGTCTAACCAATGAATATCATATTTGAATTATTATTAGAGAATTTTTCTCCAAGTATTCAAATAAATTCTGGAACAATATTGGTTTATTGAAGTCTTGATTTTTATTGTTGCATCTTTGTTGGGGTCAGAGTGATCATGTGATGAATTTTATTTACTTTTATCAATAGGGGATATCGATGTACTGGATTTTATTTTTTTCATCTAGTATGGGCTTTGTATACTGTGTAATTGATTTCTGTTTAATGGAGCTTTTTACATTATTATTATTGACACAGTTGTTAATTTTTGTTTTTTCAGAAAATAACTTACATTGCTTATCAAAATATGTGGTTAGCAATATCATTGTTGGTGTTTTATGTTTATGAGTTCGTTAAAATAGTTTTAGTTAATATAAATATATTATTCTTGTTTTTTTTTTAATTTCCTTTTTAGAAGTTAGTATAAAATTTTGTTAATGTAAGAGAAATAGGGGAACACATGGCGGCAACTTCGGAATCCTGATGAATAGAGCGTGGGACAAAATTAGACCTTATATAGGGCAAGAATTTTGTGCGTTCGTTAAAGACACTTGAACAAGGAATGCAATATTTATGCTCAGAATGATATCAGAAAGGACAATGCAAATGGATTTATAACTATGTTTTATAGATTATACAAAAGCGTCATATATATATATATATATATATATATATATATATATATATATATATATATGTAATTAATATAACTAAAAGATTTATCACTTGTCTGATTAATGATACATTCAGCCTCCCGACTCCAGAGTCCATTCACTCTTCAGAGGATATCAGCAATTGGTTGCTTATATTTGTGATATTTTTCTTTTTTTATGCATTTATCATTGGTGTAAGTTTTTACTATGTTGTTTGTGTGCGAGTGTGAGTTTGCGCGCGTGCGGCCATGCGACCATCTGTGCTATATATATATATATATATATATATATATATGTGTGTGTGTGTGTGTGTGTGTGTTTGAGCCTTTTTATTATATATATATATATATATATATATATATATATATATATATATATATATATATATATGTTTCAGCCTTTTATATTATATTCTTACTCTGTCTTCAACACCTTGGAATTATATATATATATATATATATATATGTATATGTATATTGACCACTAATATTATTTATCTATCTATCTATCTATCTATCTCTCTATATATACAGACACCTATATATATATATATATATATATATATATATATATATATATATATATATATATTAGTGAATGTTATGCGTGTGTTTTTATATGCTTATATACAGACAAATCCTATTTGAGTTCAAGCGTACGGTACTTGAGTTTTTTTCAGTTTACTTTGTAAATCATCACGCTTGTTAGATGCCCTATTTCTACTGGGCCTAGACGTCGATGTCCTCGGAGAAGCGGGCAAAAGAACACGGTGTATTCGACAGCGTGAAAGAACAGGATCAAAGAAAAGACGATAACAAGGGGAAGAAGCGGCTTACGTCATATATGACCCCGCCGACAACTGCAGAAGGTTACGGAGACGATGGTTTTACCCAACGCTATCTACCTGTATGCAAACCCATTCAGAAGGAGGAACGAGAAGGAAATAACGAATGCTCCCGTCACCCAAATAACAAGTCTCGATTGAAACAGATCTGAGACTCCCATCTGAAAAAAAACCGTCCCACTTTGTTTATATCTATCTATCTATCTATCTATCTAGTTCATAGATGTGGACATACATATGTTTAATAAGTGTTTGTGTATACACAGGTATATATTGAAGATAGTGATTAAACTTGGAGGTATTCCAAATCGGAAAATGTAGTCGACCAATCGAGATCAAAATTCGTCTGAGATGTGTTTGTTTTTTTACAATAATGTTCAACCTGTACAAAGCCCGGATGCCACTCAAGGTAAAGTGTCATAGAGTAAGAGGCACAACTTATACGGATATGTGTGGAAGATAACGGTTAACGTTAGACTTGAACGGGTTAAAATTGTAGTGATTGGGGAAGAAACCTCTTTAGAGTCATTTCCACAAAGCAGTGGTTCGTGGGAAGAAGCTGCTCAAATGGAACATACATATTGTCAAAGGAATACGAAAGAAATGAGAGTAATTCGCTACAATGCACGTTATATGGCTGGTCTTAGCTGTCAAGGTTAGGACTGGTTGAACTAAAGAGTCTAGTTCGTCTGAGCACTTTTCATTTGAAATAGCCATAGAGCAACGAGAGGCTTGCGACGTATCATCTGTGAGAAAGATATTGCAGAGTGAAAAATAATTTGTCGCCTACAAGAATTAGGAGACGCTTTTCCACTCTAGCAAGACTGGAAAGCAAAGACTGGGCAGCTCCTGCGTATATATAGCAACAGCACTCGTTTTCAGCTTGATCTGGCTCTTGTTTCAGGATAGCAGGAGGAGTCAACACGAAGCGCTCGAGTTGAACGTCACTTTAAGCAATAAGCATCGGCGAGGAGTGGAATCAGGTAGACAGACTAACCTTTCCTGGTTCTTACAGCGATCAATAAGTCGACTAATTCAATTAAACGTAACATCATAGTCAATCATACTGAGAATCGAAATCACTATTTCCGTTATGAGTAGCATAGCAGGCCGATTCTCCAGTAAAACTAGGAGAGACTTTTTTACTCTCATCCAATAATATCTCGTGAACAGGAAACTTTGGCATTTGTTTCTGGGAACTTATTTAATTGTATTTTTTTTTGGGGGGGGGGAACAAGAAGTGACTGCAAAAGAACACAGAATACAAAATCGAAGTAAAGAATCAGTTGGAATATATCGGCTGAAACTTTGTGATATAAGAACGAATGAAAAAGATGCTTGTTCTAATATGGTTAAACAAAATCGTTCAGTTATAAATTTGAAAGTTCAGAAAAATGTATTCCTTAGAAGAAGGAAATATTTACATTTATCCGACATATTTCGCGGTAAAATGAAACCAGAAAGACGTATTATCAGATTCTGCTTCGAATGTGTCTATTGAAGTTCTGATGAAGGACTACGGATGCAGGTAAGACTTAAAAAAAAAAGTTTGAATTTCAATTCATTCATTTCAGAAATCTTAGTAATATATCCAGAAATATCTCATAGGCCGATTTGACTTGTATTTGTTGAGATCTTATTTCTGTTTATGAAAAAGAGATTTGAGATTGCGATAAAATAATAAAGGACGACTCAGTGTGTTCACTTTAACTAGGTTATCTCCCTTGTGTTTTGTTAAGAAAGGAGAAACGTTTTCAAGCGATGTATAGCTCAGTGAAAGCTGAGAAAATGTAATCTCTTAAGACAGACAGGTCGATAGACAGATGGTGGATAGAAAAACATATTTTCATACAGAATTATGAAAACATTCCGTGGAGCAGCACTTAAACTAGACTCCTGTTCAAACGTGTTTAGTGCTGGTTTGCTACGCAACTGCATGTTTGTTAGTTATAAATATTGGGCTACAATCATCAGTTCGCAGAATCCATATCTGCGCACCAACATCAAGTCTACAGAATACAGTATAAAAGCAGAGGTTTGCGAGATCTCGGCTTAGACGGTGAATGAAAAGCAAACTTTCATAATCAATGGAATAAAAAGTGGATGAGAAATTTATGAAAATTTTAGCAATAATTGCTTACAATATTGAAAAATAAACCCAAAATTTCGAAATATTTACTGAATTTTGATATCAATTTTTTCAACATGTTTTAAATTTGTTCTGATATGATTTTTATAGGACTTTCCTAATCAGTCAAGAGTTGAAATATGGAAGAGAAATATGGAAGAGAAATATATTATCTGTTTCATTATTCAACAGGGTTTACATATATTCACATATACACTACAGTTCAAACGCTTAAGGACACCCCTGCTAATTCTTTATATTGGCGCATAAGTAGTCGTTTTGCACTTTAAATAAGAGAAAAATATTATATATGCTTAAAAAATATTAGAAGATTATTATAAATTTTATTATGACAAAAAGAATAAAAAAATTTTATGATTGAATTTTGCTCTCGTTAAAATATCCTCTTTTAGCCATGATTACTGCAGCACAAAGCTTTGGCATTCGTTGCAACACTTTCTCAAAATATAAGTTTGATAGTTGATTCTATTTTTTTTTTTGATGACACTATCAGCTCGTTTTCATTTTTTTTCACTCTTCTGTCAAGTTCATAATATGATAATTCGGGCAGGGGGACTTCAGACTTTTGAATTGTAGTGTATACGAATATAAGTTTTGCTGAAAAGTTCCAGCTAAAAATACTTGATGTTTGATTGTGTGGTCATACTTTTGGAATATTATTGAGATTGTGTAATCTTTTCAGCATATATATATATATATATATATATATATATATAGTTTATGAAAAACTAGGTAATCCGTATGGGTAAAACTAAGGAGGATATATATATATATAAGTGTGTGTGTGTGTGTGCGCGCGCGCAATCTGAAGTTTGCTTGAGGCTTCACGTAAGGTTTCCATTAAGAGCAAACGTCCGATACTATATAATTTTCTTTTCGGTATATGGAGGAATTATTTCTATGCCGTACAAAATAAATTAGTTTAACGGTAATTCCTTACGAAATTTAAAACCTGAATCTGCAAATTCGTCTTTTTTTTCATTAAGCCAGGAGCGTAGATCTCATTGATTAAACAGTAGTCGGTAAAGACATTCGGTAAAACTCCCAACTAATGAATTCTGTCAGGCTGATGACTAAATAATCAACTCCCTGGCATCCGGGAAAGCGACTCAAGTGAATTCTTTTGGAAGTAAAATGTTGTTCAGAAAGGCCATCTTGGAGAACCTGGCACCTGTTTAATTAAACATGAACCACAGAATTTAATGGAGTCTTATGACGATTAATTCGGGAGATATTGCAAAGAAATCGAATAGTTTATTTCGATAAATGCATCTTTCATGAGACACACGCTAGATTTTCAGTGAATTAACAGTCATTAAGATAACTGAGTGTGTTCGATTCTTAGAAAAAATCAGTTGCTGATTGTGTTGAACAAAGAAAGTGTTACATGAATAGTCTCGATATTGAAAGTTAGTATAAAAGTGTCCCCGAAGAACATACTTGAGATTATTGGCAAATCAAAAACTGGTGATGAATTCCCCACAAGAACTCAAAACGAAGAAAATTATGTCGAGACACAGGAAAGATATCGATATTGCACCGTAAGCTGAATCTACAAGAGTAAAAATGATTATTTCCATTTTGGTGATATCGGAAGTAGAAATGGTTTCTTTAAGACTTCTGGCACTTGTTATTCTATCAAATAGTTAAAACTTGGGAAATATTTCCTGTTGTTTTCTTCAGTTTTGATGTGTTTTGTGAGTGTTAAATATGCCCACAAATTTCAACTATTTCTTTTTAGTTTTTCTTTAATGTTCCTTTTATTTCTTGCATGCTTTGAAGTATTTAATTTATCAGATCTGCGACTTCTTCTTTCAAAAGACCTTCAAAAGATACTTTCAAAACACTAAAGAAATCCTTTCTAGATGTTTTCTGTATCTTATTCATTAACGAAAATGGCCGTGATAACATCAGTAATATTTAAATGAGAACTTAAACAAAAGAGTTAAGAGGTCTTTTTAAAGCTATTGTTTTGAGTCTTTGTTTTATAGCACCATTCAACAACAAAAGGTCTAGATAAGCCTAAATGAATATTAGGTGAAACCCTTCTTGCTATCGACAGAATTACAGAAGTGTCATTGGGGCTGAAGGTAAATTAATCCACAAACGACTATTTTTGGAACATTTCGATACCGACATCCGAACAGGCATTGGACGAACGAAACTAGCATCCCAAAAGCTAAGCAAGGTGCTGAGAAACGGAAATGTTTTGTTAGAAGATTGCTGGATTGCCATGTGGTATTCATCCTCTTATATAAAAAGTGTATATTATTCAATTTCCCCAGAGATGAAGAAAAAACTAGAGGCAGCAGAAATGTGGTTCTACTGAAGGATACTGAAAATTCCATAGACGGAACGAGAAAGCAACAAGGGTGTTTTAAAGAAAATGTCAACATAAAGAAAACTTCTACTAAACCAAGAAAGGGCTGATGATAAACAAAGATGGAGGGGCTGGAAAATTTAACCCCCATGTGCCATATCGAAAGCAAGAGAGATAGGGAAGGTAGCGAGCCACTCACCTAGGGAGCTTGTCTGAATGGCTGGCAGAAATAAAGGCCTTAGCAAATAAAGCAAAACTGCTAAGTTCTACACAATATAGAAAGTTGTGGAGAGCTGTGATCGCCTATGCCCTGAAGGAACGCGGCATATAGAACAATAACAGCGACAAACAATGACTTATCTAAAATGATAACTACGTAATGTTAAACTGCTTCAGAGGTGGCTTTTTTCTGGCTGTGGTCCTTTTCTTTTCTATTCCAGTTCTCTGCGTTTTTGAAGATAATATACTGATGGTTGAAATTAACCCGAACGAAAGATAGTGACTTCTTTTCAGTCCATAGGAAAATGTACGTTAAGGTTAAATGTAGAAATCTCATTTTCAGTTGAACTCAAGCTCATCACAACTTCGGATTGACCAACTCTACATTCTCTTGCGGAATATAGCAATTATTGATCAGCTGGAATACGACATCATGTGAAAGGATGATAGGATTATTTTTTTTGAAATTTTGCTAGAAGTAATTATCTATGGATATCTTGAACCAACTGGAAATCGAAATAAAATAAGGGTAACATTATATCTGAAGCCAGTGTAAATTATTTTCTATTATAATAAATTAAGTAATTGTCGATTTACCTTTATGACATGTGAAATTGAAGGAATGTTCTGTATTTGATAGCATAGATTTGGACATTATTTAATTTCGAAATTACAATATTATAAAATCAGGCGAGTTGCAAGAATTGTTAATCTACGAGATTTGATTAAATATGCATCAAGTAGATACCTCAACTTTGAAAACCCAGAAGATTTTTTATTTTTAGTATTAAAATGGGGAGTAGGATGAGTTGATATGCTTTAAAATCATTATTTGAAATATTATTTTTTAATTGGGCTTGAATACTTACAACTGCTCTTGAGAAATATCAAGTCCTGTCATTCAGAAAAAAAGATATACTGGACAGAAAAGTCTGACTATGAAGGTGTGATGCTACAGATGGGAAATCTTGCATGAATTAATTTCAACTTGTCTTATTAATAACAGCATTGTTTCTTTCAAGGTCAACTGACATGTGACTGTTCAAGGAAGAATTCAAATGTAACTAATAGATTCTCTTGAAAATAGCCAAAATTTAGCATCGTGGTGTTAGCAAGTAAAGGGTTTAGCCGTCAAGTACATTCATGCTGACATGTTTTCTACATTAGAAGATGAGACTTAAGCTTTATCAACACTGCAAAAGTGAGCATCTGAATTTAGGGGGAGAAGGGAGAGTCTTGAAGATTTTCTAAAATCTAGAGGTCCTATGACTAGAACCAATGAAGAAAACATTGATTCTGTTCATCACATGTTAATGGGTGACAGGTGATTGACTATAAATCAAAGAGAAAGTGTTGAAAATATCCTACACAACTTGGCACGACGAAGGATTCTATTCGGGTGGGTGCCACGCCTTCTGACCAAAAAGAGATCAGCAGACCCTACCATATCATGGGGAAAACATCTGACATTGAGGCACAGGTACAGCTGGTTTCCTTTCTACTCAGGTTAGTATGGGACAAGACTGAATGATTTTGATATCAAGTATTGAACTGAATTCAGCACACCAGTTAAATTACAAACAATTGTTCTATGTTAGATACTTCTTATATTTTATATTTAGATAATAAACAAACCCTCGCCATCGATAGTTTTAGAGCCTTTTTACTGAAAACAGAATTATGAAAATCAAAATAAAATAATGTAAAGTCCCCAAATAGTAAACTGCCAACAGATTCTATAAAAATATCTACTTCGACGTGTACAACAGAAGCAACAAAAAAACAAAACTTTCCTAGACGCAATCGTTTCCTAGATAAATTAAAATTTGCCACTCTGACAGACTCCTGCACATATATTTTTTTCCAATCTCGACAGATTCGAAGATAAACTGACCCAACAGATTCCAAGATAAATCATAATTACCGACTTTCTCTAGATAAATTATAAATCCCACCTTCAACAGAAAACTTCCTCACACCCAAACGAATTATTAGGAAACATCTCCGCCTAAAGAAAAAACATTTTCCAAACAACTGAAATCATAAATATATTTCCAGATAATCCAAATTTATCAATTTCAAATTTCTGAAAGAAAATGAAAAAAAATTCACACCAACAGATTATAAAAATCAAACCAAAAAAAAAAAAAAAAAAAAAAAAAACTTTTTCACGTCATCCAAATTCAAGTTAAAATAAAATTCCACATTCATATCGGATTCTGTAATAAATTAAAAATGTTCCTTTCTCTAATAGGTTTCAATATAATGCAACAATCCCACACAACAACAGTTTCCAAAATGTACAAATTTCTGCGCCAATCAATAGTTTCCAAGATTAATCAAACATTTCCACTCCTCAATAGTTTTAGAGAGAAAAGAAACTTCTCTGGACAATTTCCAGATTAAAGCAACCACAACGCAACATACTTCAACTTATAGCCAACTTCTTTCCCAAACAGATTCCACAAACAGATTCCTCAATGAACATTGCTACGTTCGAACAGATGCCAAAACAGAACAAATATCACAAGAAACCAAAAGATTTCAAAATAAAACAAAGTTCTTCGAATAAAGTTCCCGATAAAGTAAACTTCCCTCTACAAATTCCAAAATGAATTAAACCTTATTACCACCAACAGATTTGCAAATTTTCCACAAACATAAAGTTAATTTACGGGATAGAATAATATTTGTATATCCAACGTACAAATTTTATATTTGTGTAGCAAAACTAAATAACTTCTAAGCTATGATTTTAAATGTATTTAATAGCTTAGCTATTTCTAACCAAGAAAAATTTCCCTTGCACATTGGATTATGCACGATGTATAAACTGCAAATTATCTATTCCACAACTTAAAAATAAGTAATAGTCACTGTTTTCTCGGAGTGGGGCAATGGCCAGAAATGTGACTGAAAACGCTGGATCACAAACATTTAGATTTGATTTATCATTACTGACTCTATGTGTTCTTTTCAACGTAAACAAGAAAAGCAAAAGCGTTGATTTGATAAAATGTTCCTCTACCGTGGGAGGAGGGGGACACAGTAAAGTTTCATGTGCGACTGATATCAGTCTGGAATTTGTATATTGTTGCTATGTGGTTTCTCTATTTGACCAACAAAAATTAGAATGCCGCATTATTCTGGCCACAGCAATTACTAAGCGAACTTACGCAGCTGCCACACATAGAGAGCAATAGGCAGATTCTTTCTATTACATCAAAATGACGTCATCAGATTGACTTAATTTCTAAAACTTGTCAAAAGAATTTCCTTAAATAATATTTAAAAATAAAATTTAAAAAATGGGAGCTGGTAATATACATACTTATATTTGACATGAAAAAATAATTTTGAATAATTTAAGTGATTCTATTACATTTAGTTGATTTAAAAAGAAATATAGTCTTTTAGTAATTAAGAGTAAAAATATTTTAAAATTGTAGTTAAATAACACGTATTCTAACTCAAACACCACGTTTAGAAAGAATCTTTAAGTATGAAAAAAATACCGAAAAACTTTTTGCCGTTAAAAAACATAGACGACATACGTTTAACGGATGTCAGAATTTGTTGAAAAAATACACCTCTACCCTCCCTAAACTTAACCTCTTTTCGAACGTAACTCATAATTGATACAACAATAGTTAATAAAAATGAACACGCTGCCGTCCCTGTCTGAAAAATTGAGTTTCTCTGTATCCTTGAAAACAGGAAATTATGAATTTAGTTGTGCGTTTAAAACTCAGTAATTTTTTTAAAAAGTTATTCCAAAATTTGCTTGAAGATGAAACAGAACTAATGATTTTAATTTAATTATATAATTAAATTTGAAGTTTTAGCTTCAGATTTTGAAACATGGTTATTACTGTGTAGCGAAGAAACCATATATATATATATATATATATATATATATATATATATATATATATATATATATATATATATATATTCGACGCGGTTTAACGCTTAGCAAGCTAGATCAATTACGATTCAGTAGTGAGTTGTATTCTTACTGGTTAGTCCATACTTGTAGCCTTCTGCTACATCTAAGCTACGCTTATTAAACCATTATATGTGTACGTTTATATTGCTTAGAATTTGCTGAAGATGATAGATCGTTTATAGATATAAAGAATGTGCTGAACAGTTTGAAGATTGCATAATATGTGAAATTTTTATTAATCATACAATCTCGATTTCTACGCACAGACTCTATCTATCTATCTATCTATCTATCTTAACCTGTTCATATCTATCTATCTATTTATCTATCTATCTATCTATCTATCTTAACCTGTTCATATCTATCTATCTATTTATCTATCTATATATATATATATATATATATATATATATATATATATATATATATATATATCAACCTGTTCATATCTATCTATCAGTAATTTGTGTAACCATGTTTCATTCACTAATTTGTTTTTCTATTTTAATTTCTATTCTTTGAGAATTGTCATTGGAATTTCATAATTTATTGAAGTAGAATATTTATTCAAATTATCTATTTATGTTTAATATAATCTTTCAAATTTAATTTATTTAGAAAGTCGAAAAGAATCAAGGCAATAATTTATTTAAACTTTGAATTTCTATTTCTTTAAGGAACATATTTAGTCATTTAATCCCATCACTCGTGAATTTTTATTTCACGAAGTAAATGCACCAGGATTGCGAGCAGTAAATATATTTTCCAAAGTTGGTAAGAATCAGGGCAATGATTTACCAATGCTCCAAAAGATTTCTTGAATTTCTTTGGTGTAAAGGAGGAAGAAATCTCACTTTTCAACAAGAAATTGAATTTACTGAAAATATTGAATTTCCAGAAAACATTGAAAAATATTGAATTTACTGAAAACAGAAAAAAAGAAAAACCAACAAATTTACTGAAAGAAAAAAAGAGTAAACAAATAAAAGAATAAAAATAAATAAATAACAAGAAGAAATAGAGATTATCGATAATCTCTAGAACTTTTACTGCAAATCTAGTTTTCGGGTTTATTTCTTTCCTGCTGGGAATGGTAATTTATTTTACGGAAGCGATTATTTCTTTCAGTTACAATTTTTAATGTGAAAATAAAAAATAATAAATGAAAAGATGAAATACAAAAAAAAAAAAATTGAGAAAGCCAGATCGATAAGGCAGACACTTTACTTTTGAGTTCTTCAAAAAAATGGAGTAGGAAAATTGGAAAAACTTATTGGCAGAATCTAAGTATTACATTTCAATCAGATTGGCTTATAGTAAAGAAAAGAAACATGAACACTTAAATAGAAAATATATTAACAGGAAGCAACATAAACCAGGAATATATATATATATATATATATATATATATATATATATATATATATATATATATATATATATATATATATATATATATATATATATACAGAAAGAGAGAGAGAGAGACAATATGTATATAGAAATATTTAAAGATATGTTTGATGCTACAAAATTTTATCGCTGCCATGAATAAACAAAAATTAGTTTTATTATTACCACTCATGATAATAAAATGTAAAAATGAAAAACGGACTAGCTAACCGGATTCGAACCTCGCTCAACAGAGCTAAATCGATGTAAATAGGGTAAATTATATAATTAAAAAAAAGAACAATGGACAAAGTTTATTGGTGGGAAAAAAAAATAACACGTATGGATATTCCATCGCAGAACACCTTGTAAATCGCCATAATTGTGCTGTTAGTTTTAGTGCGGGCGTTTTTGCCATCCTTAGCAAGTCTCACTCAAATTACCACCTAAAAGTGTTGGAGGCCATCTGTATTTTATATTTAAAGCCTTCTCTTTGTAAACAGAACAACTTTATATTAGGCCTCCAACCAATTATAATTTCCCCCTCCCCACCAATAAACTTAGTCCATTGTTCTTTATTATTATTATTATTATTATTATTATTATTATTATTATTATTATTATATAATTTCTTCTATTTACCTCGATTTAGCTCTGTTGAGCGAGGTACGAAACCGGTTAGCTAGTCCGTTTTTCCTTTTTAGTTTTTATTTTCATTATAATACTAATTGTTGTCTATTCATAACAGTGGTATATAGAAATCAACACTGCAATGTAATTGTCAGTTACAATCCTCATGCAATCTCAAGATGATGGTACCTTGAAGATATAACTTAGTGACAGTTGTGGGTTCACTCCCTTGAAAGGTCTGATACTCTGATTCTGAGAAAAAAGTGGTGAGTATGAAGGAATTAGGAAACATCCTCAGAAAGAAGACTAAGAACAATTTAACCCATGGAAAGAGCTCGGTTCGAATTTCCAAGAATGATACTGACTACAACTGCAGAAGGCCTGTTATTAGAACGGTCGAAAACTTGTGGGCATTGAAATCGGCATTCAGTGACGACACACAGTTTTATGCTTAAACGTAGATTGCAGGCCTTTGTGGCTCAACTATTTATAAATTCTGGCCAATCTTGCATTATGGGTAGAAAGTCAATTGTATTATCTTAACGGTGAGCGGTAACGGTTATGTTTAAAATTCTTCTAGAGGTTATTGAGTGCAAATAATTCTTAATTTGTTTATTGTGTACATATTTATTTATTTAGATTTTTTTTGTATTCGTTTTTAGATTTTAATTTTTAAGTAACGTAGTAAAATTTGTTTTCGTGTCTGCATTTTGAGATGAGTTCTGATCGTTTATATAGTAATTTTTGTTGGTCTGGGAAGGCAATTATTGCTATTTTCTCCTCCAGACTAAATTTACAGTTTGAGGATTTATTGCTGTAGGCTAATGCTGTTTTTCTTATTTCCCATGATATTTTTTAGTGAGATTTGTTTTTTGATTTTAATATCCCATATATGTTTAGAAAGCATTGTGCTATTTGCTTATTTTACTATTTGCAAAGTATGTTTTGCGTGCGTAGTTTCCCCGTTTCCAAGGACCGTCTTGTTAATCCTATGTATATATCCCTTCGTTAGCTGCTGATTTTACAGTGGCTTCGTATATTACCTGGCTTTGCAAGCAATTATCGTTTAAGGGACAGTCGTTCTTTACTCTGAAGCTACACATGCGTTTCATGTGTGCGGGTAAAATTTTGGTTGTTTCTGTTGTGCCTTTTTTAATTATTTGTATCCCCAAAACAAGAGTATTAACAATTAAATCAAAGCGAAGTTTTCTTTATTAATAAAATCTACCAAATAAATAAATCTAATAAATTTGTGTAACAAATTGACCCAAAAGAATTATAAAAACCAAAACGAATGACTGAGTCGGTAGAGAGAGTCACGGGACATTTTGCAGTTTGGATTGTACAAACAAGTAGCATGAGTATAAAAGCAGAAACACTGCTTGAAAATAAAAAGATAAAACCTTTTTGGAATCGGTGGTTCAGGTAAATCACAACCATGAACATGGAATGCAAGATATAATTACGTTAGATATAATGATAAGCATACCGAAAACTGTCGAAAAAATGTTCATGAAAAGACTGAAGCATACGATGAAATACTGACTGAATGCAATCAACGTTACGTGAAATAAAAAATAAAATATGAATAAAAAAAACACAGAGTAATAGAGTGTAGACGTCCAATAGTATTCCTGTCAACAGTTTTTTGCCGAAATCAATAAATCGTCTGGTAGGAATTGCTACTGATGTTAAATGAACAAGATTGCACAGAGGATATTTGAAGAGCGAAAATGAATGCGTATTAATAGTAGGATAGAACAATTCTATAAAAAGTACGTATATTAATGCTAAAAAATGTTTGCCGCTAGTACGGGGATGAAAAGGAGGCCATCAACAATATAATAATCGAGTTATGATTGAGTTGGTGGTAAATGCATTTGATCTAGTAAACCTATGATATATACACAAGCGAAAATATCTCTTAGAGAATAAAAAACTTATCTGGGGTATTGAAATTCAATCGATTCACTCAATCTAACAATGAAGAAAAAAAAAGAAAAGGTGGTAGAAATAAAAACCCATTGAAAATCGAAATCGTGCGATTGATAGCCCATTACTAAAATCGAATGGAATGAGAAGATTCCTGGACTGTTGTGCAGACTTGTTGTCACTTGATCTAATCAAATAGAATGCATTATCATTGCTGAAAACCATACAGTGAAAGTGATAGTGATTGAAACAATACCAAATAATTAATTAGGGAATATAAATATGGTATTAGTCCCTAAAGAAGGCCGTAGACTAGATTGGTAGAAACGTTGCGTGAAAAACAATAATCATTAAAAATTATTTTCAGAAAATCTCTTTGAATGAATGCGTAAAGGTACTGGGCATTATCGAGGCAATTGAAATAGTTTTGCATTCCAGATTCTTGAGTAATTAAAAAATTTAGAAAAACTTGAAACTATTCAAGCCGCAGCAGGATATTGAGGAGGGTTCTGGAATTTCAGAATAATTTTAGAATATCGGTACAAAGAGTCGTGCTAAAATTCACTTAGCAAACATAATTCCTTCAATATTATCAGTGCATATCTGGATCTGGTGAATATGTAAAACGATTTTTAAAATAATTTACACTGATAGGCATTGCCTATTATCCGGCGAGACATGTAAAATAACAAATTTTCTCCACTGGCATATTAACCACTCCGTCGTATTTTCATCAAACTTTACTTTCACACAAACACATGTACACACACATGCATATAGATTGATTGGAATTCATGAACTCATTTCTAGCAGTTGACTGCTACTTCTACGCGCCGCTGGCGAATCTTTTATGTGTTGTTCTTGTCCTAAGTATTATCGTTCATTACCAACCTTCGTGTGATTATTCTATTCAGTAACCTTCCCTAGGTTACAACAATATGCTTGTATAAAATATCGTCGCTTCTAAATTTTAGTATATGAAATAAAGTCTATTAAATCATGTTGAATCATTGATCTCAAAATTTCCACTTTTAGTTTTCAGAGATATTTTTAAAGTACCGCCTTTTAAATTATTTCTTCTCTTTTTTTTGACACTTTATCTAAGAGAGAGAATGAGAGAGAAAGAGAGAGAGAGAGAGAGTGTGTGTGTGTGTGTGTGTGCGTGTGTGTGTGTGTGTGTGCGTGCGTGTGTGTGAATGAAAAAGTGGGAAAGCAAAGACGATTTAATCTTCGTCGCCCGATCTCCACAACTTGTTGGAAATGTTTTCTCTTGAAACTTTCACTGTGAGGATGAGTGTACTCAAATTCAAAATACGCGCCCGGGGGGATTTGAAACTTGATATGTCGAATTATCTAAAGCCTGAAGCAAAATATCATTTAAATGTATGTATTTCGCGGAAATGTTGAAGATCTATCCAACCTTTTGAAAGATTTTTTTTTTCTTTGCTAAATAAGTATCATGTTATGAATTTCAATTCTTTACGTTTTCAACATAAATTTATGGAAAAATATTTATTTATTAAAACAATTTTAACTTGATCGCAACAAATATAGGGACACAAGTACATTTTGAAATAAATTTTTGTTCAGATGTAAATATATTCCGTAGACCTCAACGAATGACTTACTCTTTTTGTTTTATTTCGAGAGAAAATCTCACATATATGTTGTAAAATAAATTGTCAGGCATGTCTTTTCGTAGTGTCACGCCAAACGTGAATGACGCTTAATTAGGGCTGAAGAGCGACAGCTGATAAAGAAGCTAAGTATGTATTTAAACGGCGTTGAACTCAAACGAACAATTCCCGATAAATTGTCACCCGAACAGGCAGAAAGTCTCTCTATGAAAAGTTTAATTTATACCCACCACAAGCACACACACACACACGTGCGCTCACCAAGAGAGTAATCAGCCATTCTCTCATTTACATCCACCTCCTTTCGATGTAGCACGCTATTTGTGTCATGAAATAAGAGTTCCAGTTTGACAGCGAAAATAAGTTTTGTTCAAAATAGCCTTGTATTCGCATTATTATTCCACGCTAGAAAAAAAGAAAGAAAAAGGACAACACCAAACAATAGTTCTTATCCGCAGTTCTTTTCTTGGTTTCATCTCTAAACTCTCACCGTAATTTACATATTACATAATTTATGTATCATTATGTAATTCGCAAATTACACATTTTATATATTATTAAATAATGTACACATTATTACGTAATTAATATATTATTACATAGTTTACATATGAGTTTTCATCGAATATGGCAGAAAGCGGAATCTGTGAAGAAATGAGAAATGAAAAGTTACAGCTAAAGAAGAAGAGAAAAAATAGGAGGACAAAAGAAAGGAAAAAATAACACAGTGAGAAAGAGACAAAAAAGAAGAAATGAAAAGAGAAAAATATGACAGATGAGGATAAGGAAAAAGACAAGAGGGAAACAGTGAAGAAAATACAGAACAAGAAGAAAGAAAGAAAGAAAGAAAGAAAGAAAGAAAGAAAGAAAGAAAGAAAGAAAGCAGAATTAGAAAAGTGGGGGTAAGTGACAAAATGGCGATACCTAAAAATGAATTTTGTTGACTTTTTTAAAAAAATAGAAAGTATTTTATGATAACTGCCTGAGGTTTAAAGAACTAGGTGAAAAGAACTAAGGCATCATTTCCTCGGGCAGACTTTATTTTTGTTAATATTAAATGACGAGATCACATCCTGCTTTGTTATTTAGCGTTTCTCCTGTCATGGCTATTTCAAAATGAACTGATATTTTTAATGCAAATATCAGCACAAAATTCGAAAGAGCTTTTTATTGGTACGTCGTCTCGCATAAAACATTCGAGATGTTTTGAATTTTGTTACTTTTACATCTATTTTTAGGGGGACGCTTTAAAAAAAACTAGGTTAACTTAGGTAAGAGATGATAAGAAAGACAATTCAGAATTAATAACTATTTTGTTTTTGAATGTTGCTCGATACACCACATGTAGACAAATGGAATAATTGCATCTTGAAACGTGAGATAATTTCAATTATAGCAAACACGAAAATGCAAACATATACAGAATGTGTAGCTTTATGTATCAAGGAAAGCAATCTCCAAGCAAACAAAAAAAAGAAAAAAATTTGTTACTGATGATTTTAATAAGAAGTCATGAAAAAATATTCATTTTCTCAAAAGAAGTAAAAAATATTGTATATAAAAATCATTCATTTTCAATTATTTTCTTATACAAGGCACGCTTATATCCCGGTTGATTATCTATAATTTAGTCAATATATATTATGTTTGAAATCGAATGCATGAGTTTCTTCTCTAGTGGATGTTCTACCAAGAAAATGAACATCGCTTCAAAATTCTCTCGGTGAAAAACATTATGTTTATAAAACAGACAACTTTTATTTAGAAAAGGCTGGATACAGGTAGAAAAAATACAATTCCCCAAAAGAAATTCACTGTATTTGCCGTATTTCATGGTATTTAACATTGTGACGTTTTCATTTAATATTACAATATTACGAAATTAAGCTAAGAGCTAGAACTAATTGGTCAACGTCATGTAAGTAAATATTAACCTTACCGGATATCTGAACACCGTCTGTAAAACTTGGGAGATATTTTTGGGCTTTTTAGACACTAAATTAGATGTTTTTAGTATCTGTCTATATTTCTGAGATGAGGTATTATGTACACTATTTACATTGTTTGGACTATCATCCTCATCTTTGTGCCATATTTATCACAACGTCTTGGCCTTCTTCAGATGGTTGGAATGTCGAACTGAACCCTTTATTTCGCTTGCTGCTCGAGGACACATGGCACAGTGGATAAAGGCGTTAGTTAGATCCAGTGACAGGACCTAAAGAGTGTGAGTTCAATACCTGATTAAGGCAGTTGAGAACTTTCAGAAGGGAATTAACGGGAGATAACTGACATCTATTAGACATGGCACTTGGAACTAGAACAGTCTACTCTAGCGAGCGAAATAAAGGGTTCAGTTCGAATGCAATTTCATAGTGTCAAAACTCAAAGAATATATATATATATATATATATATTGCTACTAGTAGATGTAAACAAGAAACAAAATTAATATAAAAGAAAAACTCGTAAAAAATGAAAAATCATTATACTTCATCTTAGAAGTTCCTAAAATATAATACTATTACATTTAGAACTCCTACCAGGAGTAAACAGACAATATGACGACAAAATAAAATGGAAGAATGCAGCCTAACGACTAAATTTAAATGATGTCTTAAGTCTTAAGGGAATCGTTCATAAACACATTAGCATAAATTATTCGATTATATCGATCTCAGTTATTTCCTATACGTATGTAGCTATCTTCATATTAGTCACTGATATAATGCAAGATAAATATGAAGTTTTTTCTTTCAAAATATGGCGTTCAGGTATTAATTTTCTCTTTTAATATCTCATTTGTACATGGGAGTCATAATAATAGAGTATTTGACAACTGGTCTTCGCAAGGCGATGTAGGATCGATTCGGGAAAGATGTTCGATTTATAAATTATTGGGTATAAAATGTGATTCCTCCTGTAAAGCTCATTTTCTTTCTCTTTCTCATCCTTCATTCCAATTCTTGATCTATTTCTTTCTTTTCTTTCATTCTTTCCTTTTTTTTCTTCCTTATCTTCTGCTTTTCTTTTATTCTTAGTTTGCAATCCGTCCTGTCTCTTTTCTTTTCCTTCCAGCCATTCTGATAATCATCAATAGTTCCCTTCTACTCTGTTTTGTTTTTCCTTTCTTTTAATCCATTCATTCATATTTTGACCATTCTTTACACCAATCGTCCGTTCATTCTTTATTCTTTCCTTTCTTTCTGGCTTCATATTATTTTCATTATCCCTGTTTTTCCTTTTCCTATTTGTCTTCTTGCTTTCATTTTTCATTTAGGCATTCTTTTTCTTCACCCTTTTCTCTCGCCCCTTTCATCCGTTCCTTTTCTTTTCTCTTTCTTTCCTTCTTTCTTTACATCTTCCTATTTCTTCATATTTCCTTCCGTTCTTTTATCCCTTTTCTTCTTCTAGTTCGTTTTATTCCGTCACTTGACAAATTCTTTCCAACTGTCTCTGAATTTCACATCGGTCACTCCCATTTCAGCCATGCCTTTTGCCACTGCTCGATCATGGCTTCTTTTCTTTTTGCCAGAAATAATCAAACATTCGATTCTATTCATAAAACAACTCAACAATGTTTCTACCATTCCCAAGTGGCTGTAAAACGAGATGCCTTTTTATTTCAGGCACTGCGCCATGATTTTCGTCAAGGAAAGACGATTATATATATATATATATATATATATATATATATATATATTCCAAGAGATTTTCAGGCTGAAGTAAAAAAAAAAAAAAATGGCCTTTTATTTAAGGCTTTATTCAATAATTCGTTGGCTTCTATTTACTAAACACAAAACAGCTTTTAACAATGTGGAATTTGCCATCCTACTCGACATTTGCAGGAGTGATAAGGTATAGCACTAGAGACAAGTCTCTTTAGTGATATTCATTGTTCATTTTGTAGTTGGTACATTTGGGTCTATCCGTTCATCGAAATCCTTCAGATATACAGTGAAGATGGCAGAAGACAATCCCTTCATTTTACATGTAACGATTGAAGAAATTGATCGGCCGAAGCGCTGCTAGGAAAGACGAAGAATGAATCAACCGAACCGTTGTGGCAACAAGGAAATTATTTATATATATATATATATATATATATATATATATATATATATATATATATATATACAGAGAGAGAGAGAGAGAACCAATATTCCGATTTCATTTTCTTGACGAATGTTAATAAATTTTATGAAAAATTTCTGATCATGCTGAAATGAATGATATTCAAACAATCCGATTCAATGGCAGTTTTAAAGTCCTAAAACACTTGCGTTAAGATGATTCACTCTGGTGAAAATCTTAAGGACAATAAGCATAAAGAAAAAATATAACTTTTTGCGTTGTTAGACTGATGCACTTAACATTTAAAAACTGTTTTATTATTTAATCCTTGCATACAAGGAAATTAGGCTAAACACTAACTGGTTAAAAGTTTAAGACCATATCGTTTAAACGAAGCTCTAATTGGTGAACACATAACGAAATTTAGTCATTTGTTTTCAAACCTAGTCACTCCAAAATAATTTTAAAAAAAAGGTGTCACTTTGTTATCAAGATTTTTTATCATTTTTCTTCTTTGTATCATCAGTGCCACTTTTTTTTATTGCGTTGGGAAGTCAAATAAATTACGGTTTCCTACACTGTTTTCTGTTCGAATGCATTTTGAAATTTTGTTTTTCTTTTGTGTATTGTGGTGGCTTCAGCGGAAATGACGGTGCCTACCCAGCATGTCAAACAATTCGTCGACTTGGGCCTCTGCTACATCTCAAAAGAAGAATGCACAACATTTTGCAGGAATGCAGGAGCATTTCTGCGACTATATCTCTGATAATGTGCTCCTAACAATATTATCGGCCCTAGAAGCGGTAGCGACAAAGAATATCTCTCTACTAACAACAGATGTCAAGACCAGAAATTTGGTCGGTGTTAGCAGGGAGACGATTGAGGACGCTCTAACGAGCCTGAATATTGACGCCAGTGTCTTGACAAAACAGAGTAATGCTATGTTGGACATCCTGCTGGCATCTGAAGAGGTTGCCAAGTAATTAGCAAGAAGAATCCTCATGACCAAATCCGTAAGATTGCAGACCGAATATATGAGCACCTAGGGTTACATTACACGGAATGCACACAGACAATTACGAGGACCATTTAGAGGATTTTTTTTCTCACACTATGGACCTGTCTCCCCCTTTGTAAGCAAAGAGGGCATTGTCGGTGGAGACTCTGTGTTGCAGGTGACAGGTAAGCGCCAAACACTTTCGGAAATCACACTGATATGCCGGGGAATGAATATCTTTCAAGGTTGCAGTAGTGGGGAGACAAGATAATAGTCCGTAGAGAAGTCTTGATCCTTCTTCCGTGTCGTGGATGGTCTTTATGCCACACTTAACCGAATGACAGTACTCAAGACAGCTTTTCGTACGCTGCAAGTTGACAGAGGTGCATTAAAGTTGCCTTCCCTAACCTTACTATCACTCCTTTACATCTCGCTGCTGAGTGCTGACGTAAGCCTCACCGCCAGTTTAGTGACCTTTCACGGCCTAGAAAGGCATTTTATCGGAGCCTCTCTGTGACCGGCTTGGCTTGTTGTCAGATGAGTTGCGCTCTTTCTCACCCTGAGCGCCGGTGGCAGATTACCTCAGTAGATGTGAGTTTTCGCTTACCTGGCGATTATTTTTTAATGTGTTGCCTGACAAATACGGGAATTTCAAGACGTGCTTGGGAGACATGCCCGATTGTCACTGTTGTGATCGTAGTTCGAGTGAAACGGCCGAACACGCCTTCTTCAACTGTCCGTTGGTACGCCCGTTTGTCGGCAAGCTAACGACCTATATCGATCCCGAACATCTTGTGTCCATCGATCTCGCGTAATGTGTCGCCTCGGTGGCCCGTTCTCAAACAGTTGATGTTTCTCACACTACAAAATGTGGCAAGAATGATGGTGAAGCGAATAGAGGGAATCTTACGTGGCGAATACTATTCGGATCAGGATCTGAAGGGATTCTTTGCATATCATATGAGGATGAAGTTTAGAACGAACAGAAAGCGTTTGATTTCGGCAGAGTTGGGGAAAACGTAGGTGTGAGCTGCGTTCTTATGAATCGGACCAATCCTGTTTTTCTATTTTAGTCTCTTTAGTAAACAAGAAGGCGAATTCTTGGCGGACCCCAACTCCTTGTTAATTCTCTTTTTTGTCGCCCAGTTAACGTCATTACCGGCCTATTCCGGATTTTTTCTTTTGTTCTTGTCAAGATTCCTGATCTGCCCAGTTTTTTTTTTATCTTCGCTATTTATCTTGACTGCACCAGCCTTGTATATTTTCAGACCCCCAAATTGATTTTGTCTAATGAGGGAATTCCTTGATCCTGTTTATCGGCACAATACACCGGCCAATTTTGGTTTTGTGGGTCCATATTAACATTCGTTTGAATGTTTTGTTTTGTTTTATTTAGATTATTGGGTTAATGCACCCTTCCTTCATGCTTCATGTGAAAATGTAAATGCATTTTTTGAAAAAAAAAAAATTTTACATATTCAAAAATATTTATCTTCATTGGTGGCATTGTTTGTACATATTCGGATTGGATGAAGAAGGATATGTTCTTGTGATGATTGCGTCAATTGTTAGAAAGAATGGGTCGTGAGTCGGATTAGCTAGGTGTAGACTAGACAGCATCGACCAGCATTTCTCAACTTCTCCTTCAGCCTTGTACCACAAAACAATTTAATTGTTTAAGTAAACATTTGTGTTTTAATGCAGTCCACATCTGCCACTGGTATCTTCTGCGTTATAATAGCTAAAAAAAGTAAATGTTTGAATGTGGCAGAATTGTCGATTTGCAAAGGCAAGATCTCTGTTATATCGCTGGTGAGATTGGACTGTTGCAAATTTCTTAATACACCCTTAGATATACGGATTTCATATGGTCGGCCCAAGAAAATTTCGACGGCGTTAAGCAGAAGCATTCGACGGATTGTCCGACAACAGCCGATCATTCGAACCAGATAAAGGTCCTTACTGGCGCAGAATTCAGCTCAAGAACAATAAAACGGCATCTCCGATGGAAAGGCTTTAAAAACCGTAAATGTCTCCACGCCTTTTTCCACACCACAAAACAATTCGGTTAAACTTCGCTGGGAAGCCCCAAACACGCCACATAGAAAAGTGGAAGAAGTTTTTGTTCTCTAATGAGAAAATATTTAACATGTTCGGTTCTGATGGTTTCCAACCATTCTGGCACTGGAGAAATTTTCTATACGACACACTCAAGAAGGTTCTATCATGATCTGGGGTGCAAATTCTTTCCAACGAACAGTGTAGCTTCAGGTTCTACAAGGGCATCAAACCGCATCGTTATTGATTGAAAGCCCTCGCTTGTATGGAAATCACAAGCTCTTTCAGCAGGATAACGATGCAATCCATAATGACCGCAGAACAAAGGATTTTTATATGGCGAATAACGTGATTATTTTGTACTATCCAGCATGTTCGCTCGACCTGAACCCCATTGAAAATGTTTGGCGGTGAATGCCAAGAGAAGTCTATAAAAATGGATGTGTATGATCTACGTGGAGCTATCTTCCCCACTTTGAGGAACATTGAAGTTAGCTTTCTATATATTAGGTCGGTGCAAAAATAATGTCTTTTTCTCACATATGTTACTATGTGAGAAAACGACATAATACGTTCATATCAAGCATACCAAAGTGAATCATTGAAGTCATTCACAATGACAGCCGTGCATTCTCTCCTAATTACGCTTTAAAAAAGGTGAATTTCGGACACTTTTAATCGATCGCTATATTGATTTGGTCTAATTGGAAATTGTATTTGTTCGGGAATTCATTGTTTTTCTCTTTATACAAGAGACATTAAAAAGATTCGTAGAAAAAATAAAGAACAAAAAGCAACAAAAAAGGTTTAAGCATGAGTTTTATTGATCCACATAAGGTCCATCAACATCAAAGCATTTTCTGTGAGCAATGTCATCAGATCTATTTAAAGATCCTGGAAGAAGTAAGCATCCTGAAAATTTAACTATGCAGATTTTACGCCATTAATGGTCTCTTGTCTTTTAAAATTTAGAAATAAAAAAGTCAGGAGGGACCAAGTCACTATTGTAAGGTGGGCGTCTAATGATTTACCATCAAATTTCTTATAATGATTCCATTTGTTTGATGAGCAAAATGGGTAGAGGCATTGTTGTAAAAAACGATATTCTGGTGATGCCACCATCATCTTTTCTCCTAAACGGATGAATCCATTTTTCCTTTGGCCATTTTTAAACTGTTAATTTTTTCAGATTATCGTTATAAACTTTTCTTCAAGTACGAATAATTTCTTCAATCTTCCAGTTAAGCCTCCCTCTAAATTTGATGTTAGTTCTTGCTTCAATTATGATATGATGCATGCTAATCTAAAGTGGCTTGATTTTAAGCTGATGTAAACTTCAATTTATCTCCAAATAATTCCTGATCATTTCGTTAGCTGCAAACGATTAATTTATTTACGTAGTTTCATTATAACATGGTCTTCCCAAGAATGTTTTCAATGACGCAGTTTCTTTTCAAAAGATAGCGCATTATGAAGAATGATTTTTGAATGACATTCAAACTAAGTGCTTCTATTGATAACCAGTGATATGCTCAGAACGAACATTTTTGACTAAACTAATAGATGAATGGATAGCAACAAAGTGATAACTTGTTATAGAACAAAATATTAATTATTTTTAGATTTGTACAAAAAATATCAGCTAATTTGTTTATTGTTTCGATACTTCTCCTTCGATATAATTTAATCTGTTATTTCGATGCCACCATTATATTTTCTAGAAGAAAAAGAAGAAAAATCAACTATAATATAATCCACTAGCAGCAAGGCCCGGCGTTGCCCGGTGCTTGATTCAAAAATCGTACGACACATTCAGCAATCGCTATCACATAACATAAAATATTTTTGCCCTTGCTTACCATTAAAGGAGTGCCCTTTGCCGTGCTGATGTTGCTACATGCCTTACTTCTTGCCTATCTCACATTGCGAATATTGACACTGGTCATACTACTTGGGCCTGGTTATTGTTGCCCTTGTTTTGTTAACCCGGTACTTTAAAAAACATACATTGGTCCGATTTTATGTTCAAATAAAAAGAGCTCAAAAGTGTTTAACAACGCAAAGTCAACTGCACAGAGTCCAAAATGAGGTGAAAAGCTTAGATGTACTGGGCCGCGTAGTGCAGGCGAGACATTCAACTTAAACCCCCCAAAATACGTATCACCTGTGAGTTAATCGTTTTTTGTTTTGTTTTTGTTTTTTTTCAAGTTTGAGTCCCAAATAAAAAAATTGGGCTCCAGCATAACACAATGACGTAAATTGAAATATCGGACCTGGGATGCGGCCTGCGAGAAAGAACAAAGTTTAAAGAAGTGGGAAATGGACTGCTGAGGGCATGGTCAATACGGAGGTTTGTATCGATTTTTGAGACACGACGGGGTCACACGGCATTCTATGCAAGGCACCTCTAAATGGGCCGCGTAGGAATTTCTGGTTGAATTGTAAAGAACGCCCAAAATTTGAGAATGTAATCCGCCTGATTCCCTGAGTGTTGCTGGCATTGTGACCCCTGTAGACAACCCTTGGACGTTTACAAATCCATTTGTGTCCGCTGGAATAATACCTTCGCCAAAGGCTAATAATGAATTCGAAAATTCGGCGGACCCAACATCGCCAGTTAGGTGTGCACGCATGTTGGTGGTAAGGTGCAATGGTCTAACAGTGGGCCAAAGTTGTGACGATTTCAAGCACGCTTGAATAGGGGAGAGTCTGGCGAAAGTCACCGGATAGAAGGAAAGTTATACCTCCCATAATGTCATCGGAGTTTCGAATATCCTTCACAGCCTCGAGTGCAGTTTTGGGACTGACAATACACTCATCCCAAACGATGAGCTTACATCGCCTGAGTACCTCCGTTAGACCTGATTGCTTGGCTATACTGCATACAGCTGTTTCTGCCTTAATCAGGTCAAGCGGAAGTTTAAACGTTGAGTGCACTGTTCGGCCACCCGGTAGTAATGTGGCAGAAATGCCTGAAGACGCTACTCCTACTCCTACTTTGCCATGACGCCGAATTTCTGCAAGACGCAGTTTTGTTACGAACGTTTTTCCCGTTCCCCCATGCGCGTCCAGAAAGAAAACTGATCCTGTATCCTGCCTGATGGATGCAAGAAGCGCATCGTAAACGGCCCTTTGGCCTATGAGAAGTTTTGGCTCATTTGTTGTGACATAGGCGTTGAGCTCCTCAACAGAGCAGGATGTCTCCCGCACAATCTCAGGTGAGAGACTCGAGGAAGCCACACGATCTGGCATTGGAAGCCCAATAGCGGCGAGAGATTCCCCCCACCCCATTTCAACAAACTGGTTCTCAGTGATTATATGCGCCCTGTTGTAAATTTCAACGTTGAATGTAAGAGCCATTGTTGGACACACCAGTTGCACTTCTCTGAGTATGTCTTCGGACAAAAAGTCCTTGTATTTGTCCCAAAGTGATTTGGGATCACTAGGTTCGCACATTTGTAAGATTGTGGTGAAGAGGTAGCGCAAAGCAGAGGGCAATTTTAAAAGAGCTCCCTCAGCCATTGTGGCATCCCACTGGCTGTCGTCTTCCAAAAGGCCGACACGGAGGCAGGCCTCACGAAAAGTGTCACATAAAACTCCATTAACCGTCCGTAAGTTATTGTAGCTCGTAGGACCACTAACTTCGTGCAAAAGGAGTTGCAAGTAAAAACATTCTGTCGCGATGGGGAAACCGGGAATACCCTTCCGAGTATGGCGTCTGTTTTGACGGCTGGATAGACCTCGAAGTTGGCCCCGCACTTCCGCCGAGCCCAGGTGATCTTTTTTGTCCACACGTACTATGAAGGCACGTCTGGGTACAGTAGAGTCCTAGCAAACTCGTCCTGTCGACAAAGTTTGAAGAACGCTGTAAGCGTTGTGCCTTTGGTACGCGCAGCCACATCCATGCCTGTATCCGCAGAAAAATAACGTTGTTCGTCATTGATTGGTGTAGCCTGGACAATGGCCATGACTTCGCCCAATGAATGAGCTCACGCAAAATGGAAGATGCTAGCGCGCATTCACGTAAGCGCGCATGATTTGGCAAGCGCAAGGCTTGGCCGTAAACGGGTTCAAGCTGCCTGATGCATATGCAGCTTGGCTCTAACGCACGTGATGCCGGCGATGAGAATGCAAGTTGCTGCAATGAAGCGTTTATCGTATGGTTTTTGCGACAAAGAAAAGCCGCTAACCGTTTGCAGGCATAAGCTTTGAAATGGATTGGGATGAAGCCCTGCTGTTTTAGCGGAAAAAACTCCTCGTCAGGTCTGGGATGCGGCCTGGGCTAGGGGAAAAGATTTAAAGAATTGGAAAATGGACTGCTGAGGGCGGAACCATTTTCACTCAGCACGTATCCGGGTTTTTTTCAGTAAAGACGCGAATAAATGAAGTGCTTATTTTCGTAAGATGCGACGATTAAAGCAAAAGTGTTGACAAAGTCGAATACGTCATTTGTGGTTCAAAGTCAGACCTGGTAGCAGAGATAAAAAGGCCGTATTTCAATGGCCCTGAACCCATTCCAGAATTTTCGATCAAATTTTTTCTTCCACTCCACTGCACGCACTGACTTCACATACTGACCCCCAATGGCCTCATCATAAATCCGGTCGGTTTTCACTAAAAACTGACATGCGGCTCAGGCGCAATCTAGGCGTATTGTTTTTTTTAGGTTTTATCGATTTTCCGCGCTGTTTAGGGGTCCGTGGTCATGAAACTTCTGGACAACACTTCTAATGGTAGACTGTAAGAGGGTGTCATATTTAGTTGAAATGTGATCATTCCTTCTGTAAGCAGATTTTTTTCGATTATCGATTTGTTCGATTATCAATTCTTTCGGAACCTGAATCCGAACTCAAAAATCGGGCTCCGTCATGTCCTTACCGTAGCCATTTGCAAACTTGTGGTGAAAACCGCATCGAAATCGGGTGAGAAATGCGGCCTGAGCGAGGTAACAACGCCCACGACAGACACACAGACAGACAACATGAGAAATATAGATAGTAGTTAGATTCTTCCAGTGAAGCAGTGGAATCTTTCAAAAGAAAACGTAGTTTTCTTTAGACAAGTGTACTTGTTCTCAGACAAGATTAAAATAGATATTCGATTTTTACGGGGAAGATGTAATAGTTGGTAGAATGGTTAGTCAATGTTGGTGGTGGAGAAAGGAGTTTTGCATTGAAAATCAGCTTTCATAATATTGGGGTTCAAAACTATTGCAACACTGTGAACTGAGAAATAATTCACCAAAGCATTACCGATTTTATAATAGAATATTTACTTCACGACGAATAACAACAAATAATGTTCAACACACTAAACAAATTCTTTTAGATAATTATAATTTTACTGAGATAATAAATCACCGTCAACCTATCTATCTATCTATCTATCTATCTATCTATTAACTTTATTCACTCAATAACGCTTATACTAATAATTACTGAAAATCATTTTCTTTCCAATTCCCAAAGCTCTTCACACTGAATACGTACCCTAATAAACGAGACTATTAAAAATGTTAGCATTTCTTTCTTCAACATAAATATATTTACTTTGCGGTAATATAAAACCTTTTACATCTTTGTCCTGTGAAAAGAAATTGTTTTAAAAGATATAAGAAGTAATGAACAAAATAATTTGTATTTGTTTTATATATGCACACATACATACACACACGCATACACACACACCGACACACACACACACATATATATATATATATATATATATATATGTGTGTGTGTGTGTGTGTGTGTGTGTGTGTGTGTGTGTGTGTGTGTGTATGGGGTGTGTGTTTTTTGCTGTGGGCTGATAGGATTTAATCAAATAACGCTGTGGCCCTCGTAGAAGAATCGTCACAATCAACTGAAAAATTTTATGAATGGTTCTTAATTACGATAACTTCTATAATGTAAAAGCGTTCCATAATTTTAAAATATATCAGCTCTGAGCAGTAATGATCTTTTCTTACGATTTTCGAATATCCTCAAATATAAATTAAGCTACATATATATATATATATATATATATATATATATATATATATATATATATATATATATATATATATATATACTAGCAGCATAGCCCGTCGTTGCCTGTGCTTGATTCAAAAATCGTAAAATTCATACAGCAATCGCTATCACTTGACTTAAAATATTTTTGCCCTTCCTTGCCTTTAAAGGAGTGCCCTTTGCTGTGCTGATGTTGCTACATGCTTTACTTCTTACCTATCGCACACTGCAAATTTTTTCTAAGCTCTATACTAAACATTAAATCTGTTACAAAAAAAAGAACTAAACAAAATGAACACAAAACGATCAACTTTAAAAAAAGGACTCGTAACTGTAAAAACCGAATGAAAAAAGAATGTTAACAACAAATACTTTTTCAAACCCAACCCAGTTTCTTGAAATAGTGAGATTGGTCATACTACTTGGGCGGGGATGTTGTTGCATTTGTTTTGTTAAACAGGTACTTTGGAAAGCATACATTGATCCGATTTTATCTTCAAATAGAAAGAGATCAAAAGTGTTTAACAACGCAAAGTCAACTGAACAGAGTACAAAATGAGGTGAAAAACTTAGATGTACTGGGCCGCGTAGTGTAGGCGAGACATTCAACTTAAAAATCCCAAAATACGTATCACCTGTGAGTTAATAGTTTTTTTTACAAAGTTTGAGTCCCAAATAAAAAATCGGGCTCCAGCATAACACAATGACGTAAATTGAAATATCGGATCTGTGATGCGGCCTGGGAGAAAGAACAAAGTTTAAAGAAGTAGGAAATGAACTGCTGAGGGCATGGTCAACACGGATGTTTGTATCGGTTTTTGAGTCACAACGGGATCACACGGCATTCTATGCAAGGCACTTCTAACTGGGCCGCGTAGGAATTTCTGGTTGAATTGTAAAGAACGCCCGAAATTTTAGAATGTAATCCGCACAAATACCAGAGTACCAGCTGCTTTACCAATTTTTTGAAAGCCTGAGTTCAAATTGAAAATCTGTCTCCGTTATGAATTGACGCCGTAAATGTCGGAATTTGAATCGACATTTGACGTTAATTGCAGCCCGGGCGTGAAAAGAAGTCAAAAACTGACAGCTGATGGCAGGGTCGAACCGGAGCTTTTTATCGATTTTTTGCTGCACGAAGGGGTCTTGCACGCATTTTAGAAAGGGCCCGTAATCTGGTCGGGGACATTCATTTCTGTACATATGGTATAGGGATGTGAGGAGAGACAATTGATGCTTGTAACTATACATTAGTTGGCGATGAGTTCAATGCTTCACAGTAATGCGGTAAAGGGGAGCAAGTGCTTATCCCAAAGATGCATTTGTATCCATCCGATGCCAATGTACACTTCACTTTCAGAAGATCCCCATTCCCGTTTGAGCTCTGTTTTGCCATGAAAATTAATAAGGCCAAAGGACAAACACTGTCTGTCATTGGTGTACACTTAGAGGAGCAGTGCTTCTCATATGGCCAATTTTATGCAGACTGCTCTCGTGTCGGCAGGCGCGATGATGTGTTCCTTTATTCACCCTCACAAAAAGCCCGTCCTCAGCAAACTCCATTCCATTTTTCCTTTCCACTGTCTGATTTCTGTGAGGAAATGTTTGGAGTCTAGACTGGAACCCTCTGAGAGAGCTAAGAACGGAGCAGGTATCTCATGAAAAGGTGGCAACTGTACCATGCCGTCTGAACAACACAAACCTGCAGACTCTCCAGGCCATTTTTTGGCATTGCAATGCCCACAGACAACTGACATGGTTTCTATTTGGAGATCTTTGCGACCGGAAAGCCTCAAAACTGACTCACAGTTGAACGCCAGAATTAAACCAAAACAACTTTGGTGGGCTACAGAGCCCTCGCTGTGCATGGCGGCGCTGGTTAACAGTCTGCAACCTTTCAAGGCTTTCAGTAGGTCGTTCTACAGCTCTAGCAGCGGAAGTTGAAATTTTATCGCGTTGCCGCCTTGTGCGCATTAGCGCGGAACTTTCCGACGCACTTGCTGCAGAAGTTGCAGCGGCGTCTGCTGCATGGCGTGTGGTTTTCTCAGACATGCATTCCTGGGACCGTCGAATGGACGTTGCCGCAGCTTTCGCTGCGATACGTGCGGTTTTCTCAGCCGTGGTCTCCTGGGACCGTCGAATTCGGCTGCATCGCGAGTAGCTTTTCGATGCGGGCTCTGTCGAGACCGCAAAAGGGCTTGTGATGAAGCCGCTTTTTTGTTGTCTTGCAAGCGTTTAGGTAGTTTCCTTTTACTTTTCAACGAATATGTGTAAACTGATTTGCAGTACAAATGGTAGTTACGCTCACCAAGCGTTTCATGTGACAAAACATACTGCCTCTGTTGAAATTGACTGGAAAGCCTCAAAAAGGCCTCTACCCCGGTTTCCTCTTCCCGCTTACTCTTTGCCGCAGAGGCTTTTTAGAACACCTGCTAAGGTTCCTTCACCATGGTATTTTGGCAAGCTTAGCAAAGCTGCCGAGTGGGTCAGTGCCACTGCACTCAAAAGAGTTCAAAGCAGAGGTTTATGTAGACGCCAGTTGCTTCTCCCCACAAGGAAGCGCGCTCAATGGAATCCTGTTCCCGTTTCCCCTTAGCCGGTGGGGCTTTTTTAGAATGCCTGCTAAGGTTGCGTCGCCTGGGTGTTTTTGAAGCCTTTGTAGTGCTGCCAGGTTCTTCATCGCCACGCCACGCAGAAGAGTGAAAAGCAGAGTTTAAAGTAGACGCTATATGATCATACCGGAGTTATGTGCTCCTCCGCATTCGCCTGTTCTGCATGTGTAACGTTTACGGTATTTGGGTTCTTCAGTTGCTGACGTGTGGATGTTCGTCGTGTAGGAGCTATTTGATGGGTTGTAGAAATGCTGTGTAAGAATGCGAATAGAAGTTGATGCCGAAGCTGAAGCGGTGCAACCTCGTTGTATACGGAAACTAAAAATGCAGTGGAGCAGTATGGAGAAAGCTTCTCCTAGCTATGTGCCGTGCTTTCTGGCAGCAAGAAAACGTCGCTGTAGGAAGAAGTTACGCAAAGAAAACGTTGAAGCGTTGAAGGTTAAAATATATTGAAACACTGAGGTGTACTGGGCCGCATAGTAAAGGAAGAAGAGAAGTAACTTGCGACAGCAGTTAACTGTCTAATAGCAAAACTGAATTACGTAAAGGTAGAAATAGTTATGGAAGGCTAAGATGGACCGGGCTGCGCAGTAAAGGCAGCACTCGAAGATAAAATGGGTAATGTAAATGTTTAAGCAAATAGGTAACTTGCAGTAGCAGGTAGCTGTCAATTAATCCAAGGACAGATGCGTTAATAGCGATCAAATCAAGATGTGAGTGCGGATGCAGCCGCGCTGAAGTTATTTAAAGTGAGCGTGACTTGTCATTGAATGGTGTAGCCTGGACAATGGCCATGACTTAGACCAATGAATGAGCTGACGCAAAATGGAAGATGCTAGCGCGCATTCACGCACGCGCGAAAGATATGGCAAGCGCAGCTTGGCTCTAACGCACGTGGTGCCGGCGATGAGATTGCAAGGAGCTGCAATGAAGCGTTTGCTCGTTTGGTGTGTGTGACAACGAAAAGCAGCTAACCGTTTGCCGGCATTAGCTTTGAAATGGATTGGGAGTTGTTTTAGTGCATGGGTCAGACCTCGTCAGACTTGGGATGCCGCTTAGGCTAGGAAAAAAGGTTTAAAGAATTGGAAAATGGACTGCTGAGGACGGAACCATTTTCACTCAGCACGTATGAAAGTACTTATTTTGATAAGATGCGACGATTAAAGCAAAAGTGTTGACAAAGTCAAATATGTCATTTGTGGCTCAAAGTCAGACCTGGTAGCAGGGATAAAAAAGACGAATTTCAATGGCCCTTCACTCATTCCAGAATTTTCGGTCAATTGTTTTCTTCCACTGCACGCACTGACCTGCTTCTTCCCGCGCATTGCGTAACCTTAAAATACTCTGCATTACCCAACCGGAAAAATATTTTTATGGGTTGACCGATTGTCGATTTGCACTCTGTTTGTGGGTTGCTTTGAAGCTTCACACGTTGACTCAAATTGGCCCCCTCATAAATGCAGTCGGTTTTCGCTAAAAACCGACATGCGGTACAGGCGCAATCTGGGCGTATCTGTTTTGGGGTTTTATCGATTTTCCGAGCTGTTTAGGGATCTGTGGTCATGAAACTTCTGGACAACACTTCTAATGGCAGACTCTAAGAGGGTGTCAAATTTGGTTGAAATGCGATCATTCCTTATGTAAGCAGATTTTTCGATTATCGATTTTTTCGATTATCGATTTTCTGGAACCTCTGTCCGTACTCAAAAATCGGGCTCCGTCATGTCCTTACGGTAGCCATTTGCAAACTTGTGGTGAAAACCGCATCGAAATCGGGTGAGAAATGCGGCCTGGGCGAGGTAACAACGCCCACGACAGACACACAGACAGACAACATGAGATAGATAGATAGATAGATAGATAGATAGATAGATAGATAGATATATATATATATATTTATATGCCAGAAGTAATTTAAATAAAAGATTGCGTGAACACAAAAGGGAACTTTTAAAAAATAAAAAAACTCAATGTTAGATAATTAATAACAAAATCGTTAAAAAGCAAACAAAAAGAAAAATAAGTTAAATGAAGTTGTCTTTACTTAAATGAAGGACTGAAGTTTGACATCCACCAGCGACAGTCTATTTCATGCTTAAACGCTATCTTCAGGCTATGTGCGTTGCATTTTGATTTCCACTATTTATATATGCTGTTCAGTGGTGAATTAGGGATAGAAGATATATTCTATTATCCTGAGAGTTATTGGGTGGACAGTAACGATTATATTTCAAACTTATTCTAGCGGCTATTAAGTAGGAATAATTGTGAACCGAATCCCGTTACTTTTACTTTTCATTCATTATTTATTATTGATTATTTGATTATTTGCTGATTATTATTATTGTTATATTTAATTATGTTTATGTGTTCATTCGTAGTTTGTTGATTTGTGTATTATTTACTTAATTTGCTTATTTCGTTAATTTTTTTATTTTAATTTTTCAGGGTTTGGTTTCACAGTGACTTGGTATATTATATTGTTTTGTAAGCAATTGTCATTTAATGAACAGTCGTACTTTGCTCTTCAGTTGCAGTTGGGTTTCGTTTGTGAGGGTTGTTATGTATTTTGTTTTTTGTTTTTTTTTTGGTTTGTTGGTGTTTTTACGTTTTGTTGTGCGGTGGATTGAAACACATGATGTTTCTTTTGTTGTTGGCTTCTTTCTACTGTGGAATATAATGTCAGTCTTGTCAAAAATACATTTAGTGCACTCTCATAATATTTTTATCTTATTAATGATGGTTTCACTGAAATAATTATCAGATAACCAAATATTAATTGATTGTGGGATCTGCTTGATTATTGTTGGCGTGTTTCTGGAAGATGTGTGTGTGTGTGTAAAGTGGTTTGTCGTTCGGTTATCTATATGATTGACATGACTGACAATATGATTGTCAATATGATTGGACCTTTTCTTAGGTCGTGATTTATTCTTAGCGAACGCAAGGAAAGAAGATGCGTCTTGACGAAGCCCTCAAAATTTAACGCATTTTAAATTTAACTAACAAATATAAATGTTGCTAAAAGTAATATAATAACTTAATATAATGTGCAATTATTATTTATTTCATTTATTATATATATTATGATTATTATTATTATTTGAAGTTACATATGTTTAGTATATTATTATTAAAATTATTTTTCTGTATTAGTATTTATTTGTTTTTGTACAACTAACCTGAAGATCATTTGTCTTCTTTTATTTTCTGTTTCTGCTTACCTAAAGTTATTTTTATGAACTTAGCATTTTCTACTGTCGTTCATTTTATATCAATTCATAGTTTAGGTGCTAGTACTAACAAAAATGCAATATAAATGATTTTATTGTATGTTAAATAATGACTTAATAATCTCCAACTATTTAAATTTATTGTTTCTGCTATCTGATTGTAAAATGAACAAACTTTTCAATATTTGTGTTTTTTTTATTTATGTAGTATTTAGAAACTTGTGTTGCTTTATAGTGTTTTTGCCTACCTAAAATTTTATATACTAAAAAACTTTAATTGTTTTGAGCTTCTAAAACACGTAATGTATATAAGATATATTTTGTGTGGCGTAGTGAAGAAGCTTGCGCGTTTCGAGGAACCTGAAGGCAATGCCGTTGGGAGCTACGTTTCCTAGTAGGGTTATTCATGGTGGTAAGGGTTCAGGGAAGAGAACTGACTAAACACAATCCGACACCTGGTGGGTAGGCGGTCAAGACGACGTTCTACGTCCGAAAACAAGTCGACAGCCTGATGAAAGCTACCATCAGGAACCTGCCTGTCAGTCTCTGGTTTGCCGTAGCGGACGGTGTCTGCTGAAGTGTGTGTTCCATGGAGTAGCGACCTCTTTTCACGTTCTCTTCTCCAAAGTTCTCCTCGGGGTAACGGGGGTATGTTCTGGCTCAACTGGAAGCCTCTAATCTCCAAAGGAAGGCCCTGTAAAAGGTGGGTTAAACATTGGGCGTTATCGACTGCACCTGCCTGAAATAGTGCCCAGTGGGTGCCCATTTTCTGTGGTCGACCAAACTCTTTCAATTGTCTCAACTACTGACTGTTGGTGCTTGAACGTTAAAAAGCTCCTCGATCTTCAAAGCTTGAACGGAGGACTGTCCGCGTTTTCAATCAGCTTACATGCTTCACCATCGACGTAGCGATCCTCAGAGAAACCAGAATATTAGACGAAGGAAGAATTGACGAAGCGATTTTGGAAAGGTACGCCATTTCCAGAACGCCGGATATGTGGAGTGCGTTTTGTGGTCAAGAACCTCCCTGGTGCATACCAACGATCTTCTCTCCAAAGCTTTCAACAAGCGCCTGATTCCCCACTTTTTCTTCTACCTCTTCACAACTTCCTGACATTCGTCTCAGTTTACGTTTGACTCTGATGAACCTGTGCGAGTTCCACCCACAGTAGAATGACCTCATCCCCTCCGTGACACCAATAGCCGAGGACTGCTGGACAAACCATTGGTTGCTTATGTACAAACTCAACATCCAGCCACGTAGACGCCCACACGTCAAACACTCAGCGACACAGAAATTTAACTTGCAAAAATTGACTAACCCAAACGTAGCCGGGGAATGCACAGCGGAAATCGAGCGCCATCTACCTAATAAACCACAGAAGAGTGACCATCCCAAAGCTGTAAAAGAAACCATCACACACACACGAAAAGATGCCAGAAAGACTTGTTTGACCAGAATGATCCTGAGATCTCCCAATAAATGAAAGCGAAACGGAAAACCAAAATTGAATATGAATCCCTCCCATCATCTCAAAGAATGAAAACCAAATTCCTCCATCTCAAAGTGCATTGCCAAAGGGAGTTCAGAAGCATTCAAAACCATTTGTGGAGAAACAAGACAGAAGAACTACAACACGACGCTGGCAGCCGAAATATGAGACAATTCTTCTAAGGGATTAAGGATGTTTTCTGTCCTATCAGGAATTCTACATCCACCCTGAAAGCGGCTGACAACATCAGCGAACTAACCGAGATTCAAGACATTCTAGAGAAATGACAAAACACGCCTCTACCCTTCTCAATCGTGGTTTAATTTGTTTAACAGCATATCGACCTCAATGGGTTATTTAATGTTGACAAGATTTTTATCGCTGGTAATATATTTTTGTCAAAACTGTATTGTTAATATTTTTTTTCAAAAATGCATCGCTGGTAATATTTGTTTTTTGAAAAATGTATTGCTTGTATTTTTTTCATTAATGTATTCCTGGTAATATTTTTACCAAAAATGTATTGCTGGTATTAAAACCTATTTTTATACTTTCATAGTGTTTTGACCACAGTTTGGGAGTTAACTATTTGTCCATAGCTGCTTCCCTAATAGGCGCTACCACTCTGGGACTGGGTGGACCTGGGAACACAAGCAATTAAGATGTGGTTCTACACTCTTCAAAACCTCCTAATCAGAGGCCTTTCTATCGGATGTAGTTTATCGCCATACCCAGGATGCCTCACTGGTAGGAGGAGTCTTACCCAGCTACAGAGGTGCAGTCAGCATATTCTGAGGTCCCAGTCGACAGGGCCTTCTCAATCGTGACTTCACTGCGGCGTCAGACTTCCTCAGACGCGATCTACAGCACCCTATGCGATAATAGATGTCTGCTAAACCTGCCTATCATAATTTCAAAGTTGCTTTCAAGTCCATCCATTTCTTCAGAGCCTGGGACCTGATAAAACCCCCACTGGAACTGATCAAGCATAGTGGATTACTTCTCAAAACAAGGTTCTTCCTCCTTCTCCTCCTACGGATCTGGGGAAAGGAGGAAGTTCCATCAGATCCGAAGGATGTTAATATCGTCACCATCTTCAAGAGAGGCGATTGAAACGTTTGAGGAAACAACCGTGGAATCTCTCTCCTTTTCATAACATGAAGGTCCTTCTTAATCAACCCCTGACCTTGTCGGAGGACATCTCCCTGAAAGTCAGTGGGGTTTCAATGCCCACAGAGGAAACGGTGAGATGATTTTCTCTGTGAGCCAAATCCAGGACAAGTGCAGAGAACAACAAAAAAGCGTAATGATTTCCTACGATCTTGAAAAAGCGTTTGACAGTGTTCCAGTATCAGCTATGTAGCAGGTCCAGGCGCTGTGGCTGTCCCTAGAAATTCACGACATTCATCCGAGCTCCACACGAGGAAATGACGGGCCGTGTCCAACACCAAACCGGCCTTTCGGATCCCTTCGCCATCATATAGAGAGGGACGAATCAAATATGCGTACTTGCTTCTACCATCTCCATCTACTTGGCGCCAATGCTTCAGGAGATTTCAGACAACAAACCTGAAATCGACCAATATGGCACTGATGGTGACCCCTTCAGCATAGCTCGCCTCTGGTCCAGGACTCGAACAACAAACACAGGAGTTACAGAGCTCCAATATGACAACTGCACCCTGACCCATGAACTCGAAGACCTCCAGAACTCAACAGACATATTATCCACAGCGTACATTCGCAACGGACACACCATCAAGATGGCAAAAGCCAAGGACCTGCTGCAACCACGACCGAGACATCAGCCACCACCTGGAGTTATAATCAAAATCAACAGACTGGATCTGGAGAGTGTTGAACAATTTCCATACTTTGGTAGCGTACTAACATCAAATGCATCTGCTGAAAAAGACGTCGATATCCAAATCAAGGTCGGCCACTCATAATACCAGAAACTATTTTAAATTGTCGTCGGTAATCCTGCTAACAATCGGCTAAAACAAGCCGCCAAGCTCATGGTCTACTGAACTGTTGTAATTTCGACACTCCTCTACGCCTGTGGGACATGGGAATTCTACTGAAGAAACATCAACAAATGAGACACGGAATACGTCGTTGAACTGGATCACGGATTGCGAAACATGTCGCTAGTCCAGATCACGAACAAATTTAGTTCTCTGCACACGGATGGAGATCCTAAATACCATCATGACTCGCCACCCCCCGACTTCGATGAGCCGGACACCTTGACGAATTGCCAGAAATCTGCCAACTCAAACAAATCCTCTCCTCGAAGGTCGTATCTGGCATGTGACCACGTAGAACCCCGACGTCGTCGATTCAAGGATCAACTCAAAAACAACTTGCTTAGGACAGAAATCCATCCAGTCAGTTCGGAGACGGAAGCTGCAGAAAGAAACAATTGTAGAAGATCAGCCCACGAAAAAAAAAACATCATTCGAAAACACCAGAAGAGACGATAAGAACCCAAAGAAAAGTCCCGAACTTTCAATTCCTTGAACTACCCTATCTTACTATATGGTGTCTACAGACGTCTCTTCAGACTCGACATAGCACTCATTTCACAGACAAGGAAATATTAATGAGTACCTCAGTACTCGGCAACGAGTTATGCCAACGGCGGCGTGTCATGTCTAGGGAATCGTCTAACTTTGTTTTTGTTTATGTCGAATTCTATTTCGATAGAACTATGAAACCGTCGTCTCTGTAGAGGTTGATATCATTATTATCGATTATTCTACTTAGTTAATGTCGTAAATAAATAAACAAAAAAATGAAACTCCTTCTGGAAGATGTTAATATCCATGAAAAAATAAAGGAAACAACGGTCGTAAAAGATGCTCAAGAATTTAAAAACGAAACCAAAAAATTATTACAAAATGAAGACAGTTCCTGATTAAGACACAACAATCATCAATCGAAAAGACCTATACTCTACGGATTACCAAAAGTTCATAAATCAGATATTCCTATGAGACCTGTTATATCAGAAATAGCGCCTCACATAAACAACCCAGAAGAAAAGGAAAAATTTGAATCCCCACTTCAATTAGCTTCTCCCTTAAAAAGAACTCTGGTGATCCTTTCAATAAATTAAGGAACATAGACATAAATAACAAATATATTGGTTCAGAGATGGAAATTTTTCTGTAAAGAAATGCCCGAACGCACTTAACATAAACAAAAACAAAAAATACCATTTTTAATACATTGGGGAAACTTTCAGAAATTTAAAAAATACCAATGAACAGAAAAAAGATCTTATACACAACAATTTATTAAATGCATTCGACTTACATAGAAATAAATTTATTAAATGCATTCGACTTACATAGAAATGAATTCAACCACAACTTCGACTTCATGAATGTCACACTTATTAAAACAGAAAGTAAATTACCTAAACGTAAAATTTTTGAGATTACAGCTATTGATTGTCATCAAAATATGAATATGCACTCCGGACATTTTCAAATGTCTCCGTTCCTGATAGAATTACTTCTTTATCAAGTCACCAACGTCCATATATATATATATATATATATATATATATATATATATATATATATATATATATATATATATATATATATATATATATATATATATATATGTGATAGTGGTGTCATTGATGTAAAGCGTTAAATTGTAAATTCATTTTTTACAGAAATAATAAGAAATCAACATATATTACTATTTTCAATTATAATTTCTGATGAAAAGCATGTCAAAAGAAACATTTACCTTAGATTGAAAGATAATAAAAATTATTATAATCGAAGAAACAGAATTGACAAAATCTTTTGTCCCTTGAAATTGAAAATACTCAAATCATTGTTGTGAAAATGCAACAAATAAAATCTGCTTTGAGATGTGTTGGTTTGAAGACACATGAGTTATTCTCTTTTCATTCTTTACATTTGGATTTTCTTTCTTGTTATCATAACGTTTCAACCCACTAGACTTGTGAGTCTGTACTACCCGACTCAGGAATTGAACTCACAATTTTTATGCAACCAGATTCTTGAATCAACGCTTCCATTCTTCAGGCTATCATCCTGATAGAACTGAGTGATTTATGCTCATGCCGGCTGCCAATACCTCGCTACTGCTACCTTGTTGTTACGTTTGACCCCCTTCACCTTCTGCTTCTTAGTTTTACAGCTACTGAAGTTTTTTTCCGACAATCTCCTCTCTCTCTCTCTCTCTTTCTCTCTGTTGTAGTTTCACTTCTTTTTCTTTATTCCTGTCTTTCGTAGGTTATTATGCCTATGCTAGTTTTATCGAAGAGGCCGTCGTAGTGTAATATATACGCTGATTCAATTCATACATCTGACTTTTCAGTGTTTTCTGTCTTTGACTTTACTTCATTCCACAGAAATTAGTGTCCAAACGTTTTCCTTCATATATGATCAGCAATACCTGATTTCATTGTCTCACTCCTTATTACAGCTTTTCGATCTTCCTCCACTGTTATTTTTAAGACTGAGAAAGTTTCATCTGTGTATTCTTTGCCAAAACTATGAATGAGATGAAAGGGATGAAAGTTGTTGGGGTGTAGATTGTTCTTTGTGTTAAACTTGACTCGGCAAATATTTCTCCGTAAGGTTGATCTGCTTCTGCATATTGTTCTGATGTTGTATGAACTACAGTCTTTAAAATTCAATAGTGTTGTAGGTTTCAGACAATACCTATCTTTACGCTGTATGAAAAGTTAAGAACGAATAAGGAAAAATGAAAGTATTGTCCAATGAAATTTGGTTTGTGATATATGAATATCTTGAACTCATTCTCTATACGAGTTATTAATACATTCCGGAAGACCAGCCAAGTTTTCGTTTCCTCTTGCATTGTGAACTGAATCGAAAGTCTTACTGAGTTCATATACTCCAGCAGTATTTTCAAGGCTTCCACGGGAGGTTATATGATGAAGGTGTCATTTACATAACTCAGCCATAATTCATAATTTAATAATTTCAAGATTTAGAAAAATACGCATGTATTCCAAAATTTAGTTATATTTAAAATGTATCTTTGTATACATGCATGTATATAGGAATCTATCTATCTATTTATCTGTTAGACAAGGTTTTGAGGAAAAATGAAACAGATGCCGAAAATCTTTATCAATGCTTCAAAACTTTATTACTTTTCTTTTTTCATTGGCAATATATGAAGGACGCCGCGTTGTTGAGATTATTTGGCATTTGGGAGAAATCTCAGTTGACTCTTAATTCCATCTTAAATACATATCTCTTTCCTCTTCAGGTATACCTGAGAGACATTTTTACCCACCTCACACTGAGGGTGAGCATCTCGGTGTTGAATCTCCATCTGATCTCACCACCTCTGCTTTTCTTCTCTCTATACAATGGCCTTTATTTGTATCGATTTAATTTCCGTGCTGTGAGATACAACTTACACGCTAAAACACCCTATCATGTTTTTTTTTAATGATGTCCGGATCATTTCTGGGTCAGACATTTATTTTATATAATAATGGCAAGTCACTCGATTTCCGAGTACAATCATCCGCTACTAAATCCCTGTTGCAGACACCTGAACAGGCACATTCGTATTTGCTCAACACCTACAGAGACCACTGCGGTTTCTACTGCAACTATGCTGAGAAGACCTTAGTTACAGTTTATAGCAGGGAGCGCATCATCAACAGTTTTGAAAACGCCAATACGCCCAAACCCTCGTTCCTGATGACTTCGCTCTAGAACAACCGTCGACTACTTACAAACTATTTGATCTGCCTATTTTCATTCACAAGGGCTTGGGTCAGACCGTGGCATATATTTAAGAAATATTCCAAAGGCTCTGGGCTCTGGGGTTGCCTCTCCAGATCGATAACCTTGCAAATGATCCATGGCAAGATTCGAACCTCGGTCCTATGGTCGGAAAGCGAACTCGTCAACTATGTATCTACACTATTAAAGAAAACACAATCCCCCACAATATATAAGTGTTTACTTATATCTCCGACATGGTAGTAACAATGTAAAAATACCAAGATACTTCAAAAGTATAGGAGAGAGAAAAAAGCAAGAGATGGCTCGACGTTATGACTTGATGAAAACCTTTAATTCATAAGTTTGAAATATAGAATAATTAAAACTGAATTCTGTACAATGAATAAGATTAATATTAAATCAATTGCAAAACTTATTGTGTCAGATAATGTTAGACCATTAAACACAGTTTTAATAAATTAATTTTAATTTTACGATTTTTCCCTAGATTGACATATGCTAAACTGTTTCTTCAAAATTCCATTTGCACAAAAAATGACATCGATAAAATACACTTAGACACTGAATAGTATTATTGTAGCACTTTACAATAAAGGTTTCTACACATACTTTTTAGTAGATAACTTAGCAAATCATTGCATGTGTTGGTTCTGAAAAATGCCGATTTCTCTTAATAAAAGGGAATATATATTAATGGAGATACTGTTAATATTTAACTGGTTTCCCTCTAAGGAAACATTTGGCATTCATTCACCGAGCAGCCAGCTGTCGTTTGAAATTTACAAAATGTTTTTCTTAAAGCAATTTTTCAGGAAAATAGCTTTCTCAAGTACAGCAGCTGTAATCGCTATTTCCAGTATTGTTGGGAGTTTCCTTCCTAACCTTTTATTTGAAGTAGTGTGGAATATCATTATATCATTAAATTCTCTTCTATTTACATGTGCTATACATTTTAGTTGTCGCTGTTGTTGATAGTTAAAACTGAGTGTAGATTAATTTTAAACATTTTTTTAATAACTATCTTTTATTTTGAAATATTTTTTTAATATTGCTGAATTTCATCTTAATATCAACAAACTGATCTAAACTCCTGAATTCTATTTAGCATTCTTAGCCAATGTACGTGTTGTTTGTAGCTAGAATATTATTAATAAAACTTTTTTAATATTTTAATTATATTTTCTTTATGTTATAATATCTTTTACTATGTAGATAACATTCCAAAATAAAATTTTGTACGGTGTAGACCTTCTTTCCTTGTAGATAAAAAGTCAAAATACCACCGAAGACACGCAATTCAAGTTTAAATTCAAACGATTTCTATTTTTTATATTTAGACGCAAATTGATGTTGAAATCATATTTAAGAAAGAGACAAGATTATATGATCAAAAAGTATTAGCCATTGTAAGAATTTCAATATGAACAGTGTATTTGCTATTCCTATTTGGCAAAACTGTACCTTTCAGCTCTTAACTTTTATGACCATTATCTTTCTATCTGTGATACGATCAGCCTTTACTGGATCGGTAACTGCCACGAACGTGTACTGAAAAGTTATCAGCCCGACCAACTTCATAAAATCCGAGTAAATTAGCAAATAGACTTTTTGTAGAAAGGCTTCTTGCCTGAGCCGAAAACTTTTCAACGTCTCGCGTTAAATTAAGAACTGCGCGTCCATGGAAGAAGCCATACCGACATTATAAGGTTTCATGTCATATTAGAATTTCAGTAATTGATTATGTTGATGGATCGTGGATTTTGAAAGCCGACAATCAAATCGTTGTATTGAGATAATTTGGTAATTTCTTGCAATAACCTGTGTTGAGGAGCGAAAGATTTTAAGTTGCTGGGTGTAAAATACAAAGTCCTTTTATTCTGTTATTATGACAGAACATCGTGTTGAACAAAGGAAAGAAATAAAAAAAGAGCGATGCTTTACTTTGCCTCAATTCGTCAAAGAAATACGACTCTTCTTGCAAGATTGATGTGTGAAGAATATTTTTATTTCGCAACATCCAAGATCACACTGAATATTAACTGCGTGCGATTCGAGTTGGGTTCGGCTTTTGTCATAAAAACCAATCCGAGGTTGACCGGATCGAATTGAGTCTCGAATTGAAAATCAACATAATTATCACTCACACTTGCCAGCATCTAAGATTGAAGTTTCTGTCGTGTAAGCCCGAAACAGTTAATCAAATGATGGATTAACTCTTTTTGCTCTTTAATCTCCCATTATCTCGCTTCTTCTCAAACATTGTTGTTACATATTCATAGCGTTGCAAGGATAAAGGGAGAGCTGACGTTTCTAACTTAATAATATTTTCTTTCTAATTTTAGTCGAGAATATTTTGAATTCCTAAGTCAGTCTTTGTCTTTCGAATCTATTTTTGTCTGTATTTTTAAATATATTGAATTTTATTGAAATCTATCGATCTATCTCAGTCTATCTATCTATCTATCTATCTATCTATCTATCTATCTATCTATCTCATCATATTCTTGTTTATTTACATGTCTTATTCTATCCGTATCTATTTGTATTTAATAAACAAAAAGCCCCAAATCAACGATAGACACATGAACCTATACAAGTTCGTCTTACGTTAACCTGAGTAAATATTAATTTTGTTTGATTATAGCAGAAAATTCAATAGAAATCTTTTCAAAATACGTTTTTATATTGATCATTAGGACCTATTTTGATGTCTTTATATTTGTCACGAACCTTCACGTTGATCTTTCCTTCTCCTACACCCACAGCTTTTTACTGTCGTTTGTCCAATGTCAATTCAATCATTATTTATTAATGACAAAACCGTTTCCATATGACTAAAGTCTGTTTTCAAATTTATTAACGTTGCTATTTTCGATATGAATATGAAGTGCTTCTTTTATTTTTACTTGTTGGAGACAATATACATCAACGTCCTGATCAAGAATTTCCTGCTTTTCTTTTTACACAAATCATTTGATATCAGATGTCTTGTGAAAAATGGTAACATCTTTATATGCATTTGCATGAATATTTTTGCCAGTTTTTAAACGGTTGACAAACGCAGAAGTTATTGCCTTCCCCGAATAAATGATACGTCCTGCCAATATCTAAAAAAATGGCCTGTTCCGTTTCAGAAGAGAAGAGGGAAAAGAGATATCAGAGACGATGTTTGATTTCACTGTGAAAAAGAAAGAAGCAAAGTTAAAAGATAACTCTCTCTTGTGATTAACGTCCGCTTTAGTGAAATAGAACAAATTTTAAATTTCAGATCTTTTTAATTTTTCCCTCTTTTTTTTCTTTTTCTTTTTTCTTTTTTTCTTACTTCTTTAAATGATGACCTGTATTGACTACTAGGATAGTTAAGATTAAATATGTAACGATGCAACAGTAAAATTTGCATGGTTATTTTATAGTTGGAAAATTTGCAAGGAAATTATTTAATCATTAACTTCAGAATTAGGATTCATCCAAAAACTGAAAAAAAAATGAAATTTTCACGCAATTTAAGTCATCTTAAAATAACATTTTAACAGAGAAAAAAATACCACCTGTAAATAAATTTACTTCACAAAATTCTTGCCGATGATTTGATGCGAATATATATATATATATATATATATATATATATATATATATATATATATATATATTCTCTAAATATATTTATATAGGAAATTTAGAGCAGCATGAATCCATCCAGCTTTTATCTTAAATAACAACTTAAACGAGACTGTTAGACCAACACAAGGACTGACCAAAATTTATGATAAAAAAAATGAAAAACTACAGATAAAGTTCATTTTCTCGATCAAGTCATTCATTATTGTAGTTCACTGCTACTAACAATCAAATTTTTCTTCTCCTGATGAGGGCCATGTTGGCCGAAACAGATCGAGGTAAGAATATTAATATACAACCCAGTGTGTCTGAAAATTTTAATTTTTTAATATTTTTTATTGTTCAAAACATAAATTTTTAAATGATTTTATTGTTCAAAACACACATACATATATATATATATATATATATATATATATATATATATATATATATATATAGATAGATAGATAGATAGATAGATAGATAGATAGATAGATAGTGAACACTGAGTGCAACACCAAGCGGCGACAGTCAGTTTAATGCATGATCGCCTGAAGAGTATGTTGATGCATGAAACAGACTGTCGCCGCTTGGTGTTGATCTCATTGCTTATTTTTACATTTTATATTAACATCCGCTCTATCACTGATATTGAGCACTTTTACTTATAAATATTGCATAACTTAAAATTATATTTTTATCATTTGATAAAATAAGAAATAAATTGGAAAACTTTTATAATTTTAGCATTTTCGCTGTTTATTTACTTTAATGAAAAATTGTGAAAAAAATTTCAAAATTTCACTCAAATTGTGAAACTCGTTGAATTTACAAACATTTCCCTCCTTTCTTTCTCTACATTTTACTCCCCCACCTTTTTTTGTTTCTCTTTAAATTTAAAGTCCGATCTAACCAATTCCTTCACACACACTTTTCTTTCAACACTTAACTTTACAGACATGTCGTGTTGAAACACCGGTTCTCCTACAGTCACTGAAGTTAAGGAACGTCAAGTCTGGTCAGCACCTAGATCTTTAACCCCTTGGGAATACCATGTGCTCTAATCCTTGATGGACGCAGCGTGTAATGGAAATCTGAAAACCGAATTCAAATTCCAGTCGGGTTTGTTATATTCAATTACTCGCAAATAAACTTGACGAAGGTATGAATTCACCTGTTCTTCTCCAGCTATGAGTTAATTAATAGAACTTGTACCAGTAAGTCATTATTATTTTAAAAAAAAAGTTCTTCTGGCTTAAAACAACCTGTAAAAGTTTGTTAAACCGTAAAGAAACAAACACAAAACTATTCATTTCCGATTAATATGTTTATGTAGATATTTTACCCAAAAATATGGGGATCAGACAGATACTAGACCATTGATGCTACGTACTAATTAATGACAGCCTTACATACAAACGTCTTTTCTTGTACTGAAACTCGTTGTTTGATAGATCTGAAGTACGTGTCGAGATTTGATAAATTTCGTCTAATACAACAAAAAAGTAACTTACGAGTAGGGAATAGGTCTCAAAAATATTGTGTTGCGTCAGATTTTTCAAGTGGAAACACCCTGCCAACTTTGAAAATAAGTATTCATAGTTTCAGTATGAACAAACTTGAACTACGAACCCCTTGGACCATTCGCACAGTCGACCAGAATTCTACACGAATTTCAAACGAGCCAAACTTTCACATTTGTCTCATTAAACCTTTGGTGAAACAATTTTACCAACATGTTTCTTTTGAACAGCTCTGCTTATACACATATACATAGAGACGTCTTTGGTTTGATTTATCTAGAGTTGCATTACATTATGTGTCGCTCTTCTATTTAGTTAGAAAGCGTCGAGCCATAGAGCTTACTTTATTAGATCCAATGAAACAGACGGTCAATCAATTTGTAAGAGTGCCTCGAAAACTTGTTTGTGGAAAGGGAAAGACGTGATACAAACTCAAGAATATATTTCAGCGACTTACAAAGACTTTTTCCCGGATTTTAAACAACACCTAGTGTTTTCATTTATTTATTTATTTATTTATTTATAGAAGCAGTGAAGTGTGTGTTCCGCATATTTATTTTAAAAAGGACATTATGAAAAGCGTATTAAACAATGTCTCAATAAAATCAAAGTGTTTATTACAGATAATATTTCGTCTAATATCATTTTCTTTTAATTAGAAACATTCACGAAATCCAAGAAAGTTATAAACGAGATTTCTGAACAATCGTTGTCTTTTATTTCAAACTTTCACTATTCATTTGCCTCAGAAACTCGAGAATGTGCTTTGAGCAAATCCAATAAGTTTAGGTGAATTTTCGAATCACCTGCCAAATCCATTCTTTTCGCGCTTATCGCTGTGTTCTAAACATGACGGAAGCGACACGTTTCTATATTTAAGGTATCAGCCTTGAAAAAAGCACAACTCACTTTTCTCTGCACAACTCACATAAAAATAACACTAAAATTCGCATAGATAACGTACATGATTGCCAAAAATGTTAGTTGCTATCTGATGCATGTTATATTTGAAGAGATACATTCAACGGCTAAAAAAAGAAAATTTTATTATCTGGCATCATTTATAATATCGCTATTTATCGCTAACAAAAGTAATAATTTCTTCGGAAAATAATCGCTGATTTTATTCCATTATATGACAGCCATGTTGAAATATAATATACAATCAATCTAATTTATTTATTCAACGTTAATAATGTGCATATTTAATGTTTTCTGGCTTAAGTGAAAAATTAAGTGATCCGTCATTTTCTTGCCTCACTTTAAACTTGGTCACACTGCCTTTTTAGATTGTCTGCAGTCAGGGGAAAGGTACATTGTTAATGACCAATTGTACGAGTAAATTAATGAAGATACCATTCATCATATCGACCAAGTAATTATAAGACATTCACTAACATTAATTTTGAAAAATAAATAATAGATTAGTGAAATTAAAAAAAAACTGCCACAGAATCACGTGATGTATAGAAAACTTATGTTTTCAAAATGCAGAGAATTTATTTGTTGATTACCGATCTTCCGAAATCTGCATAAATGCCTGCACATGACGAAAATGATTATGTCCTGCAGTTCCGATAGATGCGTATCTGCCCCTGTAACCAGCGGTCAATTCCTAAAGGATTTTAACAGCTGAATTTCAAAACAGATAAACCTTATTTAAAACTTGGAATTCCACAAACATAATTTAGTTTTTAACAATTTAAAGTTTAGGAATTATTTCTTGTAGCAATTATTTGTCAAATAAAGTCACATAAAAGTACAAAAGAATTATTATAGTATTACTGCTATTTGGCATGGAAAATATATACGAGAGAAGCTAGCTTCTGAATATATTAGCATATTATTTTAGACGTGGTGATATACCAGTGATACGACCCTATATACGAGCGTATATTCTTAGCCATGGTGATATACCAGTGACAAGAATCTATTTATGAGTGCATCTTCTTAGCCATGGTGATATGCAAGTGACAAGACCCTACTTACAAGACCATCTTCTTGGCCATGGTGATATACCAGTGACAAGACACTATTTACGAAAGTATACTCTTAGCCCTGGTGATATACCAGTGATAAGAACCTAATAATGAGCTTATTTAATTAGCAATAGTGATATACCAGTGATAAGACACTATTTACGAGCGTATACTCTTACCCATAGTGATATACCAGAGATAAGAACCTATTTATGAGGATATTTTCTTAGCCATGGTGATATACCAGTGATAAGACCCTATTTACGAGCGTATGCTCTTAGCCACTCTGATATACCAGTGATAAGACCCTATTTATGAGAATATTTTCTTAGCAATGGTGATATACTAGTGATAAGACCTTATTTACGAGCGTATACTCTTAGCCATGGTTATATACAGCAGATAAGACCATATTTATGAACGTATTTTCTTAGCCATGGTGATATACCAGTGAGAAGGCCGTATTTGTGAGCGTATTTTATTAGCCATGGTGATATACCAATGATAAGACCCCATTGACGAGTGTATACTCTTAGCCATGGTGATATACCTGTGATAAGACACTATTGACGAGCGTATACTCTTACCCATAGTGATATACCAGAGATAAGAACCTATTTATGAGGATATTTTCTTAGCCATGGTGATATACCAGTGATAAGACACTATTTACGAGCGTATACTCTTACCCATAGTGATATACCAGAGATAAGAACCTATTTATGAGGATATTTTCTTAGCCATGGTGATATACCAGTGATAAGACACTATTTACGAGCGTATACTCTTACCCATAGTGATATACCAGAGATAAGAACCTATTTATGAGGATATTTTCTTAGCCATGGTGATATACCAGTGATAAGACACTATTTACGAGCGTATACTCTTACCCATAGTGATATACCAGAGATAAGAACCTATTTATGAGGATTTTTTCTTAGCCATGGTGATATACCAGTGATAAAACCCGATTTACGAGCGTATACTCTTAGCCATGGTGATATACAAGTGATAAGACCCTATTTTTGAACGTATATTCTTAGCCATGGGGATATAGCAGTGATAAAAACCTGTTTACGAGCGTATACTCTTAGCCATGGTGTTATAGCAGTGATAATACCCTATGTACGAGCGGATATTCTTAGACATGGTGATATACCAGTGACAAGACCCTATTGACGAGTGTATACTCTTAACCAATGTGATTCACCAGTGACAAGACCCTATTTACGAGCGTATTTTCTCTAAGTCTCTATTTATGAGCACGTCTTCTTAGCTATGGTGATGTAACAGTGATAAGACCGTATTTACGAGCGTATTTTCTTAGCCATGGTGATATACCAGTGATAAGACCCTATTTACGAGTGTATCTTCATAGCCATGGTGATATACCATTGATAAGATCATTTTTTCGAGCGTATGTTGTTAGCCATGGTGATATATTAGTGATAAGACCTTATTTACGAGTGTATCTCAGCCATGGTGATATACTATTCATAAGAACCTATTTACGAGAGTATGTTCTTAGCCATGGTGATATACCAGTGACAAGTCCCAATTTACAAGCGTATTTTCTTAGTCATAATGATATACCAGTGACAAGACCTTATTTATCAACATATTTTCTGAGACATGGTGATATACAAGTGATACGACCCTTTTTACGACCAAATACTCTTATACCAGTGATTAGGCCCTATTTATGAGCGCATCTTCTTAGCCATGTTGATATACCAGTGACAAGACACTATTTACGAAAGTATACTCTTAGCAATGGTGATATATCAGTGACAAGACACTATTTATGAGCGCATATTCTAAGCCATGGTGATATACTAGTGACAGGGACCCTATTTACGCGCGTATCTTCTTAGCCATGGTCGAATACCAGTGACAAGACAATATTTACAAAAGTATACTCCTAGTAATATTAGTGAGAAGGCCCTATTAATGAGGGTATTTTCTTAACCATGGATACTAGCGATAAAATCCTATTTAAGAGCGTATACTCTTAGCCATGATGATATACCAGTGATAAGTTCCTATTTATGAGCGTATTTTCTTAGCCATGGTGATATACCTCAGATAAGACCATATTTATGACCGTATTTTCTCAGCCGCAGTGATATACCAGTGATAAGAGACTATTTACGAGCGTATATTCTTAGCCATAGTGACATACCAATGACAAGACCATAATTATGAGGGCATCTTCTTAGCCCTGGTGATATACCAGTGACAAGACCCTATTTATGACCGTATTCCTATAGCCATGATGATATACCAGTGATAAGACCCTATTGAAGAGCGTATACACTTAGCCATGGTGATATACCAGTGACAAGACCCTATTTATGACCGTATTTCTATAGCCATGATGATATACCAGTGATAAGACTCAATTGAAGAGCGTATACACTTTGCCATGGTGATATACCAGTGACAAGACCCTATTTATCACCGTATTTTTATAGCCATGATGATATACCAGTGATAAGACCCTATTGAAGAGCGTATACACTTAGCCATGTGATATACCAGTGATAAGGCCATATTTATGAGCGCATCTTCATAGCCGTCGTGATATACCTGTGACAAGACCTAATTTACGAACGTATACTCTCTGCAAGGGTGATATACCAGTGATAAGACCCTATTTATTAGCGTATTTTCTTAGCCAAGGTTATATACCAGTGATAAGACCCTATTTTCGAGCGTATACTCTTAGCCATGGTGATATACCAATGACAAGACCCTATTTATGAGGGCATCTTCTGAGCCATGGTGATATACCAGTGATAAGACCCAATATTCAAGCGCATCTTTTAGCCATGGTGATATACCAGTGACAAGACCCTATTTATGAGTATATAGTCTTAGCCATGGTGATATAGCAATGATAAGACCCTGTTTACGAGCGTATACTTTTAGCCATGGTGATAAAGCAATGGAAAGAGCCTATTTATCAGCACATCTTCTTAAACATGGTGATATACCACTGACTAGACGCTATTTACGACCGCCTCTTCGTAGCCATCGCGATATACCAGTGACAAGACCCTATTTATGAGCGTATACTCTTAACCATGGAGATATAGCAATGATAAGAGCCTATTTACCAGTGCATCTTCTTAGCCATGCTGATATACCAATCATAAGACCCTATTTATGAACGTATTTTCATAGCCATGGGGATATACCAGTGATAAGACTCTACTTAGGAGCGTATCGTCTTAGCCATGGTGATATAACCAGTGATAAGGCCCTATATATGAGCGTATCCTCTTAGTCATGTTGATTTACCAGTGATAAGACCCAATTTACGTGCGCATCGTCTTAGCCATGGTGATATACAAGATATAAGAACCAATTTATGAGCGTATCTTCTTAGCGATTTTGATATACCAGTGTTAAAACACTATTTACGAACTCATCGTCTTATCCATGGTGATATACCAGTGATAAGACCCTATTTATGAACGTGTTTTCATGGCCATGGTTATATACCAGTGATAAAACACTATTTACGAGCGTATCTTCTTAGCCATAGTGATATACCAGTGATAAGACGCAATTTACGAGCGTATCGTCTTAGCCATGGTGATATACCAGTGACAAGACCCTATTTACGACCTGTTTTCTTATCCATTGTGATATACCAGTGATAAAAGTCTATATAAGAGCATTTTTCTTAGCCATGATCAAACAGTATTTATAAACGTATTTTCATAACCATAGTGATATACCAATGATAAAACCCTACTTACGAGCATGTCTTCTTAGCCGTGGTGATATACCAGTAATAAGACCCTATTTATGAGCGTATCTTCTTAGCCATGGTGATATACCAGTGATTAAAACCTATTTACTAGCGCAGCTTCTCAGCCATGTTGATATACCAGTGATAAAGCCCTTGTTACGACGGCATCTACTTAGCCATTGTGATATACCAGTGATAAAATCCTATTTACGAGCGCATCTTCTTAGCCATGTGATATGCCAATGATATGACACTATTTATGGGCGCATCTTCTTCTCATAGTGATATACCAGAGACAAGACCCTATTTACGAGTGTATCTTCTTAGCCATGGTGATATACCAGTGATAAGACCCTATTTATGAACATATTTTCATAGCCATGGTGATATACCAGTGATAAAACCTTAATTACGTGCGCATCTTCTTAGCCATAATGATATACAAGTGATAAATCACTATTTATGAGCGCATCTTCTTAGCCATGATGATATACCAGTGAGAAGACACTATTAATGAGCGTAATTTCATAGCCATTGGGATATACCAGTGATAAGACCCTATTTACGAGCGTATACTCTTGGTCATAGTGATATACTCGTGATAAGTCTATATTTATAACCGTATTTTTTTAGCCATGATGATATACTAGTGATAAGACACTATTTACAAGCGTAAACACTTAGCCATGGCGATGTACTTCAAATAAGACCATATTTATGATCGTATTTTCTTTGCCGTAGTGATATACCATATATCCATGGTGATATACCAATAACAAGACCATATTTATTAGGGCATCTTCTTAGCCATGGTGATATACCAGTGACAAGTCCCTATTTACGAGCGCATCTTCTTAGCCATGGTGATATACCAGTGATAAGACCCTATTTATGAACGTATTTTCGTAGCCATCGTGATATACCAGTGATAGAACCCTATTTACGAGCGCATCTTCTTAGCCATGGTGGTATACAAGTGATAGAACTCTATTTACGAGCGCATCTTCTTAGCCATGTTGATATACCAGTGATAAGGCTCTATTTACGAGCATATCTTCTTAGCCATAGTGATATAACAGTGAGAAGACCCTATTTATGAGAGTATTTTCCTTAGCCATAGTGATATATTAATGATAAGACCCCGTTTACAAGCCTATACTTTTAGCCATTAATATATACCAGTGATAAGACCCTATTTACGATCGTATCTTCTTAGCCATGGTGATATACTGGTGATAAGGCCCTATTTATGAGCGCATTTTCTTAGCCGTGGTCATATAACAGTGATTAGACCCTATTTATGAGCGTATCCTTTTAAGCATGGTGATTTACTAGTGATAAGACCCTATTTCCGTGCGCATCTTCTTAGCCATAGTGATATACCAGAGATAAGAACCAATTTATGAGCGTATCTTCTTAGCCATTGTGATATACCAGTGTTAAACCCTATTTACGAACACATCTTCTTAGCCATGGTGATATACTAGTGATAAAAACCAATTTAAGAGCGCGTCTTCTTAGCCATGAAGATATACCAGTGATAAGACCCTATTTATAAACTTATTTTCATGGCCATGGTCATATACCAATGATAAAACCCTATTTACAAACGCAACTTCTTAGCCATGGTGGTATACCAGTGATAAAACACAATTTACGAGAGCATCTTCTTAGCCATGGTGATATACCAGTGACAAGACCCTATTTACGAATTGTCCTCTTAGCCATGGTGATATACCAGTGAGAAAACCCTATTTACAAGCGCATCTTCTTAGCCATTGTGATATACCAGTGATAAAACACAATTTACGAGCGCATCTTCTTAGCCATGTTGATATACTTGTGATAAGACCCTATTTACGACCGTATCTTCTTAGCCGTGGTGATATACCAATGATACGACACTATTGTGATAAGTCCCTATTTACGAGCGTATCGGGTTAGCCATGGTGATATACCAGTGATAAAACTATTTACGAGCGTATTTTCTTAGGCATTGTGATATACCAGTGAGAAGACCATATTTTCGAGCGCACCTTCTTAGCCATGGTGATGTACAGTGATAAGACCCTATTTACGAGCGTGTCTTCTTAGCCCTGGTGATATACCAGTGATAAAACCATATTTACGAGCGCATCTTCTTAGCCATGGTGATATTCCGGTGATAAAACCTTTGTTACGAGCGCAACTTCTTAGCCCTGGTGATATATCAGTGATAAAATCCTATTTACGAGCGCATCTTCTTCGCCATGTGATATACCAATGATACGACACTATTTTCTAATGATGGTGATATACCAGTTATAAGACCCTATTTACGAGCGTATTTTCTCAGCCATTTTGATATACCAGTGACAAGACCCTATTTATGAGCATATTTTCTTAGCCAAGATGATATACCAGTGATAAGACCCTATTTACGAGTGTATCTTCTTAGCCATGGTGATATACCATTGATAAGACCCTTTTTCGAGTGTATGTTCTTAGCCTTGGTGATATACCATTGATAACACCCTATTTACGAGCGTATGTTCCTAGCCATGGTGATATACCAGTGATAGCCCCTATTTACGAGCGTATGTTCTTAGCCATGTTGATATATCTGTGATAAGACCCTATTTATGAACGTATTTTCTTTCAGTGATAAGACGGTATATATTAACGTCTCTTCTTAGCCATCGGGATATACCAGTGATAAGACCCTTATTATTAGCGTATCTTCTTAGCCAACGTGGTATACCAGTGAAAAGACCCTATTTATTAGCGTATTTTCTTAGCCATTGTGATATACCAGTGATAAAATCCTAATATATATATCGATGATGAGAAGCGAATAGTGAATATGATGCAAGTCTTTTCTTGAATCGAATAAAACGCTAGCGATCAAATTTTTTTATTTTCGGATTCAAAATCTATCATAGAAAAATGCACATTTTTTTTAAACAGAAATATTTTCTGATCATTTCACGATGTGATAAAATGCATGGAGGTGTAGATGTATGCATTGTCTAAGAGCAATAGGGCGAAGTTAACATGGCCATCTATAGCCAATATTCAAACTTGATTTGAAGATTTCTTTTTCCAATCCTTTGCTCTATGTCCGTAACGCTGGGGTTGGGGTGGGTGTTAAATAAGGGGAATAGGAACGCCGGCACTTCCTACTTCTTTTGCTTAGAGCTAATAATTAAGGTGAGCTTGTATGATCCTGGACAGAAATTTAGCTTAGATGATTAAGAAATTAGTGCACTTTCAATATATGTTCGCCCGAAATTACTATTATACTATTATAGTCAGACTCTCCTGAACCACTAATACATTGAGTGTGTTATGTTGTGAGGAATCTATTTTATGTTCATATAATCTTTTGTTTAAATTACCAGGTTTCACATTTAGCGAGTTTATGGAACATCTTTTAGAGTCTTGTAAATTTCTGTTTCAGGTTTAATAGTGTCATTTTATTTTGTACTTATTAAATTTCTTATTGTTTTTTGAAGTAATTTTGACAAATCTTATATTAAGTTTAGATAAATCTTTTTCAGTTTTAGTCGTAATTGAGATGATAGCCTAGGCTTATCAAGATAATTTCCATTGTTTTTTTTTTATCGTCATCATCACCATTTCTCCAATAACTGGGTGCGGTCGTAGCGTAAGTGGGCATCTGGACAATTGACAAATTTCCTCCAGATATCAGGGTTTAAAGCTGGAGACGTATTCATTCATGCGTAGCGTGTCTTGGGTAAATAAACCTAGCGGAGGCCAGCCGAGATCTTGCAACAGGTAGACTGATCAGATATTTGGCCATTGTTTCCATTGGAGGAATCTATCCACCCTTGTCGTTGCCTTCAGTCTCTAAAGAAGTGATGTTACCTCATCATAACACTGGCTGCATACGTTGCTGATGAGTCCAGTCTACTGTAACGTTGTCTGCGTAAAATACAAGAGAATAAGTTATGGTTAAAGATTAGAAATAAAAAAAGATCTAAGACAAAACAGACACACAAGTTGTTAGAAAAATATTATGTTTTTGAAATACAATCATTTGATCGTCACGCAAAAACGTAAAAAGAGGAATATGATAATGCATTTTCCTTGACCAGTGAGTTGATGAATTAGCAAAAAGGCGAGATTTCTTGCTTAAAAAAGGAACTTCACCCTCCAAAATTCTACGGTTTTAATGGTTGTCTCGTATGAAATAGGCCTTCAATGCTAACATTGAGAAGTTCCTCTTATTCACTACTTCGTCTCCGTTACTGACAATTAGTCGTCAAAATTCCCCTACTGGGAGCAATAAAACTAGCGAATACAGACCATATGCACTGTTCTGCTGAATACTATAAAAAGAAACATTTCTCCTGATGAAAGGACTGTTGATTTGATTTTCAGTAAGAGACAGAGACAGTGAGACTTTGATGTTTAGCCTGAAAAACCCGCCGTGGAGACTAGTGTAGCGACACAACCACTGACATTGCCAAGTACAGAAGACAAACATTTCGAAGCACATGCAAAATTACGTATGATTTGATAATATCGCACTACACCATTGTACTAGATGGTTGTTGATCCTACAAGAAGTCTCATCTGCCTTTAACAGTTTTTTTTTGTTAAGTCTTGCTGCGTGTTTAATCACCCTCCTGACTAGAACACCCTAGTGAAGGAAGCATGCACCTGGCAGTAACGCATTGTTACCAATAGCACTCTTATAGTGACTTGACAGGTTTTTGTTTTTGTGGATTTTGTAAAACTTCCACTTCGGATTATACAAGGTGTGATGTATAAATTGTCTAAATTATGCAAAAATGAAAATAACACTGACATTTCTTTTTAACAGATATTTACCAAAATTGCACAAAAATATCTTGAAATCGTAAAGAGTAAATTTATTCAGTGAAATAACTATTGTCTTCAACCACGGCCTCCAGACAAATTCGGAATCTCCGGCAACTCTTCTGAGCGGTCCCCTTCTTTAAGTTGGTGAATGCTGCCATAATACTTCCTTTCAGTTTATCTTTGGTGTTAGAAGTTTCAATTTAATTCTGAAAAGGCGCGCAAGTTTAGGTTAGATTTACAAGATACATTGCAACCAAAAGATGAAAACATCGACGATGCAGACATATTTTCAAGCTCTTCACGTAAGGTAAAGTCGATAGCCGAATATAAAACAAAATGGAAACTTTCGAAAAGTGGGATTCTTTCTTTCTTGCCACAAAATGCAACTGAAAGTTTCGTGCTCGGAGAGTCTTCTATATACAATAAAGATAGAATTATTTTAATGTATAATTTAGCTATTTTACATTGAACACTGTGTTTTTACTTTCTATATATATATGTGTGCGTGTGTGTGTGTATACATATATACATATACATATACATACATATACATATACATACATATATATATATAAACACACACACATATATATATACATATATATATATAAACACACATACATATATATATACATATATATATATAAACACACATACATATATATATACATATATATATATAAACACACATACATATATATATATATATATATATATATATATATATATATATATATATATTTAAAAACATTTATAATTAAAAAATGCTAACTTCAATCATCCTTCATTTCCTTCGGTTTTACCAGTTAATTCCCGATTAAAAAGATTATCTAGATTTCTCCGTCAGAAATCGAAACTGATTCAAAGAAAAGCTGTGATGCTAGGTATGACAGCCGAACATACAAATAAAATAATCGTATACCGTATGGACTCGAATATAGTGCGAGATTTCATGATCGGTTCACGCAAAAAAAAAAAACGGTGGGGTTAAATTCATGTCAAAACATTCAGGGGTGTGCTGAAAATCTGATGTTCCGGCTCAACTTCTAAAGCTTGACCAAAACTAGAATTTTCCGCAGACGGGAATTTCCTTCGTTTGACTGAAAACTTTTTAAAATCTTACATGCACATGAATCATTTTGTGCGTATATATGTTTGTATGCTTCATTTATATTCGCTCTCTTGATGCGGCCATTTTTAAGTTGATCCATCTGTTTTGTCTGCAACGACTTTATTTTATAAGTATTTCTACCTGTTTTACATGATGTTTTCTTTGCTACGAGCTAATCTTTGGATGTTTATTTACTACTTTTCTTGTATTGCTGATAACACAGCTGCTCTGGTCTATAATGATTATGTTAGGATTTGTTTGGACAGTTTGGGACAAAACAGATACTGGAGAGCAAAGAAGAAAAAAAGCTCTTGTTGAAAGCTGATAATACAAACTCCATGACAATGAATGCGTACGCAGTTGAAATAAGTGCGAACATTTCCTTATTAATTTTCTAAGCAATAATTATAGCAACCGAGTTAGAAAACGATTTGTTTGTGGCTGACGACAGATGTTTAGCTAAAGAGCTGTTGGTTTTTTTTGGGGGGGGTCGATTTATGTTCAAGACGACGACTCAAGCAAAGTGAGGTTAAACATAAAATAAAACTTTTTTTTTTCAAAGTCCATCGTCAACAAAGAATAAAAGAAAATGTATAAGAAATATTAAAGTCATCCACAAGTGAAAAGAGGAAGAAAAATACTTTCACAGATAAACCGCTTATTTAAAAATATCAACGATAAAGATACTCGTCATGAGAGTCCAAAGAATATTTTATCGGAGAATATGCGAAGACACGAGAAAAGCTGGAGACTAAGTCATTAAATAATGGTAAAAAATTCAACTAAGAAGTTAACAATCGATAATGACTGAATCATTGTCATAAAAATAACAAAGACGAAGATATTAATTTTACTCATTTACAGACTTAGGACGCCATAGAAAAAAACCGCAGGATTCACTGGCTAGTTTTGCGTGAGAAAATAATGATACCGAAGATGAAAATTTGAATAGATCTTGGAATGACCGTAATCTGTTTTTGATAAGGGAATAAATAAAGACATTAAAAAGAAATGCGAAAACTTAAATAATAATTATAATTCCAAAATACGATTCATCAAAAACATTTTCTCTCATCATTATTCTTCTTTTATGCGTCGTATTCATTCAAACTATGGTTCTCCACAATTTCTTATCCTTCTAATTAATATTTGTCTCGTTACTGTTCCCCAACCCCCACCCCATTCTCTATTTTCAACTGCCATTTTTTGCTTGTAAATATGTGTCGTGTTCTTCCCATTTTTCTTAAAAACTCCTTCATTGCTCGCATGCACCAGCACGTTAGTTCTATGTTCGTTAAGCAGAAAGATGCCTCTGTCATTCCCAGCCTCCTCTTCATCTGTGAAGAAATTGTCCAGCATTCACTGATATAAAAGGAAAACTGATATTACAAAGCGGTTCCACATTATTTCTTTTGTTTGTAACGGAATTTTCTTGTTTCTTAATACTTTTCTTAGCTTTTTGAAGGCAACTTTCACTATTCTGATGCGCTTTCGGATTTCTGATTCAAATTTTCCGCAGTATGCTAAAACACTTCTCAGATATTTCTGATTTTGACTTTTCTATCTCCCATCTTAGACTGTTGCTCTTGCTAACAACCATACATTCTATTTTCATATAAGTGATGGTTAGTCCTTTTTTTTATTACCTCGTCTAAGAATTCAGAGAGTTTTTTTTTCCTGCGTCTGCATCATTGTTGATTAAAAAAAGAATATATTACTTAATAAGTGAACGATAGATGATTTTGAGAATATTTATCTAAAAATCTATTTATATTTTATATCATTAAGAAGTTTATAGATTTCAACAATGATAGTTTTCTCCGGAAGAAATGCATTTAAATTTTGATTCAGGTCGTTTTGGTCTGGTCTTGAATATTGGTGGAAAATAGGTTTCCGCAAGTTTCTGTCAAAGTTGGAATTGTCTGGAATGTTTAAGCAATTTTCGGACTGTGTAAATTTCACACTTAATTAATGCCACACATGTAAATGAATCGTTCAAAAATATTCTTTTCAATTCATTTTTTATCCAGAAAACTAAATTGCGTTTTAAAATAGCAAGATAAATTTTTGAAACGAAACATTTTCACAGACAAGAATAAATTTAAAACATTTTAGTGAAATGTTTAATGATTTTTTAAACGTTATTAGTAAATTAGCGAGAGCAATGCTAATAGACTCTGTTGTCTGCTTCTCTGATTTCTTTGGTTTCTGCCTGCCATGATAGAGCGGCCATATTGAAATTCACCTTCTCAGAAATTTACTATTTTTGCTCTTTACAAAATATTTTTTCAGGATTTTTTACCAATTTACAGACGTAAAGTCTACAATTAAAAAAAAAAAAAAAAAAAAGCTAAACCAAGAAAGCTTTAAGAATCTTTATTATTAACAGCTAACAAGGAATAAAATAAATTTAAACATTTTGAACTAAATAAAGTTTTGCGTTTTTCGAAACTTCAAGATTTATTTTCTAAATTATATAAAACAAATATTTACGAAGCAAGATTTACTTTTAAACATTTTGTCCAAAATTTAAGACAATTTAAGATTTCTACTCATGTACAAGTCTTGTCATATTTCTTTAGTCTACGGTAACTAAGGGATTATTAACCAAAATGACGTTATTATTTATATATAAACTTGAAATTCTATCTAGTGACGCGAATATCTGTACACTGCCTAAAATCAAAATGCCACTTCCCAGCTCTCTGTCTCGCTAGGATTACCCAATTGGACAAAAAAGTGAACAAGCGTTCTCTATTCCTTTTCTATATAGTCAAACATGCATTGTCCTCCAACTTGCTCTCAGGGGTTGCATCTGAATTCGCCAAACTTTCCCTTGCCAATTACATTTAAGCTAGACTGATTTTGGCCGCTAATAAGGAAGTCGTATTTTCAAATATAGCCCTAGGCAACATTTGAACAACTTCGTTGTAATTGTCTGCTTTGAGAGAAAGCAGATTATTAACAACTGAGACATAATAAATGCATTGGGATATGCTCCCACCTCGTTTATAAATCTGGAGAAATTTGAAGCTTTCATAATTTTATGAATCTTAAGACCATCAGATATTCTTAACTTTATTTTTTCTATGCGCCTGCAAGGAAAAATGAATCAACACAGTCCACATTGTAAAACTTAAGAAATAGTTTCAAGTTTGATACATAATTGTGACGAATGCCAAGAGATAGACAATAATCCTTTCATGTTTGTCCTTAAAGGCCATGTTATGTGATCAAGTTTTTCTCTATTATATTAGAAATAGACGAAACGTACTAGGTATGTTGTCTAAGCAAGAAATTAATCATCTTTAGGAAAGCACAAATATACCACTTGAGGCCATGATATCAAATATCAAATAGTATTTTGATAGTATACAATTAGACAAGATTCATAAAGTTTCAATAAAATACATTTGAATATTCGGGTTGGGCTGTCTGCAACAAACGGCTAATCACTTCAATATCCCGTTATTTATTTTGCAGATCTCATTGCAGCACCATCTTAATTCTGGCTAAGATCCGGAAGAATTCTTTCCTCTCTTGACCGACAAGACCGTATGTTAACTTTTGCCTTTTCTTTTCTTTCAGTCTGGATGCTAAATGTTCAGATGATTATTCTAACAGAATAAGATCGCATATTAAATCCTTGATCTCTTTTTAGCACAATGGCTCTGCTGTCTAAATGATTCGTAGCGAGAAACAAAAAGTCATCTCCCCTTAAAGAAAACAAAAAAAATAGCAACAAAATTATTTATAAATATTTACGAGAATAGAAACAGTAACGTGATCTGACGAAACCCGCACGAAACATCGTTAGGTGGAAAAGTAAATCTTTCTCATTTTGCTCCTTAAAATTACAGTAACAAGACGCACAATTTCAGGCTCGTAACAACCAGAAAGATAATTACAAAATTTATATTGTTTTTGTTACTCCGTGTTTTGCAAGTAGATATATGCAAACCTTATATTAAGCATTTCGGATATATATATATATATATATATATATATATATATATATATATATATATATATATATATATAAGGCTCAAAGACTAATATTCCATTCTTATAATTTATTACATTGGAATCGTAATCACGATCCAATTCATCAGACCTACAAATATAGAAGTTTTTTAAAAATATTTTCTGATGAATTGGATCGTGATTACGTTTCGAATGTAATTAATTGTAACCATGGAATATTAGTGTTTGAACTTTTTAGATTATATTCTTGTACATAGAGCTCTAACTGGATTTTATCCTCTTGGAAATATATATATATATATATATATATATATATATATACACACAAGTGTTTTTATACGAAAACTTTTGAGGTTTTTTAATTTTTCATATATTTATATTGTCGTGTGTTTCATTTACTTTAACTAGGTCTGTTACATATTCTCGTGAAACACATTCATTTCTATTGCTCTCACCTGTGCTACAGGCTCCTTCTTGAATTTATTCACCGAAAATACTGCAAAATGAGTTCAGATCGTTTAATCGACCCCTTCGTGATGAATTAATATTTGCAAAAGGGAATTACCCAGCTTGACATTATATGCAATGTTTAAAATGAGATTAGTTTAAAGTTTCCATCAAAGACAGCCGTGTTTCAAAGAAACAAATGTAGAACAAATGCTGCTGCCTACGTTAAAAGCTAGAGGTCGAATTGAAGTGAAAAATGATCAAAAATTAAGTCGACAAAAAGCAATCTCAATTTTAGATTAAAAACTTGCTCCAAAATCCTTGACAATTAAACCAATGTGTTTTAAGGGGAGGTGTAGATTTTAATACGAGCCAATAATGGGGAAGTTGATACTTTTCTTTTGTTTTCCCCTATACAATGAAATTTACAAATAATTTATTTTGTTTGGAAACGACAGGCAATAATGTTGGGTGATATATTTAAAATGTAATATCCTGTCCAGATTTACATTAGTGAAGAGACAAATGACTAAAGGCACTACACATTTAAGTAAAACTGATTCGTGTCTCACCTGTTTCGAAAATGACTGAATTGGTAATATTTCTCCACAGTTTAATTTGTATCACGTCAATATAGAACTGAGTTTATTACAATTGACTTTATTTTACAACTGAATTGAGTCGTTATTGCATATTTTGGAGAGCAGTTCTCTTTACTCGTCCAGCTACTAAACAAGTAAACATTTGCTTAACATTTGCAATCTTATAAAAACCTACACAAGTACAGTGAGTGAATCAGGGTTCAATCGGTGTAAAATTCACCCATGAAATTAAACAGAATAAAATATCGCATTTTTCGAATAAATGGTAAGTAGAAAAAAAATCTTACGCCTTCCAGTTTTTTTTTGTTTTTTTTGTTTCGCTTTTAGTTAATAATCTCAGTGGGTGACTTGGTGCAGATGGATCAACGCTCAACATTGACCTTAGGAATCTCGCATTTGATGTCAATATTGGATTTTTTGGTGATTCTATATCTGAAAAAAAAAATTCTGTTTATTTTATTTTTTTTTTTTTATTTGTCTTTTCCAATCTTATATACAACTGTTGGATAAATTGAGTCGAAATTTTATCCAAGCAGTACGATAATTATATTGTTATTGCTACTGAATGAAGAAATATTTGTATATGAATCAAAAAAATAAACGGTTATCATTTATTTTAACGCCACAGGAGTTATTTACCCTTTGATGTACATTCCTAACTTACGAATTTTATATTTTTCAATCCCAGTATAGTTTGGGAAAATCTATATTTTATTCGCGCTGAATTATCCTACATTATTTGAATATATAATAAACCAATAGAATCAATTTAATTTTTGAATTATCCTAACGAAATGTGCAAAAAGAAAAAAATTATAAATATACTTGGGTAATGGAGCCCATGTTAAAATGGTTTTCATTATACGAACAAGCGTTTCAATCACTACGTTTTGACTGATGTATTCTGTAATCTTCTTTAGATGCGAGCTATATTTAGACATTTATAAATTTCCATTAAGGGCGTTTTTTTTCCTTGCTTAAACTTTCGTTTGGTGCAGTAAATCTTGTTCTGCAGATCATAGAAACGAGTTTGATATTTCGAAATATGTGAAGATGAGGTTTGAGAAAAAAATCACTTTGAAGAATCGTTGTCATCCTTTAGCCTTTAATGACTCTGGATGTTTAATGCCCTTCAATCGAACTTTGTCGAATGCCAAAAAGTTTTCCTTACATCCTCGGCTAAATACACATGACACCCAAGTTTATATATCATCGGCAGCGGCACGTTATTTTTCCGATCGATGTTGCAGAATGATCTGAATGTTGCGAGAGCGTCAGCGAAAATAAGATGAAATATAAAATTGTACAAATAAACTAAAAACGATTTTAATACATTAGGGGGTTAAAATATATATATATATATAGATAGATAGATATAGATATCGGAGAGACCATTGTAGTGCGGTGTTACTGACTCACGGGAAATAGTATGCACTCAACTGCCTCATGGGTAATAGCCATAGCTATTTATAGTTTTTGTGACTTATAATAAGTTCGCTGAATATGTTGCTTTGAAAGTTACATTTTTTAAAACAATCTTCATAAAAGAAATAAAACTCAAAATTTCAACTCTCAAATTGCAGATTTTCATTTTAGTTGCGAACATCTTGTTGCTAACATTTGAAATAATGTATTATTTCCTTTTATTTGAAGGTTAATATTCATCCCCGACAAGGGAATCATTTTGCAAACAATATTATTCCAAATATAGTTTGCATTATTATCTCCATCTTTGCTGCTTCTTAACGCACTATCTCGGTCGACAGATTCTTCAGCTCTTCTGAGTCTCTTTATTTCTTTCTATGGGAGATCTAGGTCTTAACTTATTCTCTGCATTTGAATCATCATGATTTCTCTGGTCACTCTCATCCCCAGATTGTTCCTCAAAACTGCTGGATACACTCATTCTCTCCTCCCTCTCTTCTTCTTCACTGTCTCGTGATCTTCCTGATCACTCTCAATACTGGATTCATTCATCCTTTCTTACGTCGTTTGTCCTTCTGCTTCCTCTTCTTTTTTCATAAATTCATGTCCTCTTTTGGTTCTAAATTCGTCTTCGTGAACCATTATACCCTGTCACTTATTTGCCAACACTGTTGCGCTACATCCATTGTGCACCACAAAATTCGTCTTTTCAGAACTTGAATCCTTCTCCTTCATTCGCTTTCATTCGTTGCAAATGACATAGTAATCGGAGTTCTTATTTGTCTTCCCATCAATGTGAATCAGATTTTCTTCTGCCTGCATGCGGAATAACACTATAACTTAGTGCGGGTAAATAACCCTCTATATCACAATCCACTGAAGAGAATACTTTTTACCCAGTCCTGGGTATGACGATAAACTGCATCCGCGTCCTGAGTAAGGCGATAAACTACGTCCAACAGCAAGACCTCTAAGACGATTTGAGGAGTGTGTAACCACTTCTTATTGCAGGTCTTCCCAGTAACGTGATCCGTGGTGGTAGCACCATTTAGGGTCCCAGCTATGGGCAAATAGTCAACACTCAGATTACATTCGCGTCCTGGATATGACGATAAACTACATCCGCGTCCTGAGTAAGGCGATAAACTACGTCCATCAGCAAGGACTCTGATAATAAGCTTTTGAAGAAATAATGTTTCCAGCTGTACTTTTTTGAAAAAGAAATATTGCCAGCTATACGTTTTTGAAAAAAATAATATTACCAGTTATACGTTTTTGAAAAAAATACCAGCTATACATTTTTGAGAAAGAAATATTAACAGAAATGGATTTTTGACAAAACAAAAATATTACCAGGAAAAAAATTTGTCAGCATTAAATGACCCATTGAGGTTGATATGCCGTAAAACAAAACAAACCAAACCCATTTTTACCATTTGAACCATTCTCTCCGCAATTCCATTTGACTATTGGTGGCAAGGTGGTGTGCTGTATGCAATGCAGCCAATATGTTTTACCCACGCACATAATCTTTCTTCCCAAAACCCAGATACATTGTCTTAGACCAAGGTTTTTGGAATTGGAAAACACTATCCTCAACACACAATTTACAGTAGTTTTTTTTTTTTCTATCCGTGACTGTAATAATTTTAACCTCAAATACCAATCGACTAATATCAGAAATTGTCCTGTACCTTTAATGGCCAGGAATTTTAGTTTGTCTAAATTTCTTTATTTCTCCACACTTTGGGCATCTTTTAACATACTCTTCCGTGTCTCTCAAATAGCCTGGGTCACTATGCTTGCAACTTTTACCTCATTTGCATAGCCAATATACCCTCCATGTATATCATTATGCACGACTTTAATTCTTTTCGCATAGAGTGTTGTGCTACTATGTTATGTACATTTCATGTAATTCCTTTTTTCTTTTGTTAATTTCTATCTTGACTCTTTATACAGCCTCTCAGCCATAGAACAATTATTCCATCTATTCCCCTTTATTCTATTCAACACTGGATCCTGCCTAGTTTCCAACCTAATCCGATTTAAGGGTAATACGCCCGTTTCTATCCAGTACAAAATCCTAACCTCATCATTTTCACTTGCTTCAACATTTTTACTATCAAACTTTAACCGAGATAATGCATCTACACGCGGAATAATATTTCCCTTAATAAAATACGATGTCAAAGTTGAATGCCATAAGCTTAATTGCCCATCTTAATATCTTTGCAGATGTGACCTTTGGCAACTCTCTAGTGGAGTTGAATATAATTTCCAAATGCTTATGATCAGATTTTAATAGAAATTTCTTTCCCGGCAAAATTCTAGCTCTTTCCGGGCTTAATACAATCGGCAATGCCTCCTTCTCAATATTCGAATAATTTGCCTCCGCCGATGTTAGTTTCCTGGGTCTGTTACATTACAAGGTGATCAACCTGCGTTAATAGCACACTCACTGGCATCAGTAGTTAACGTCAATTCTTTCGCTGAATCGAAAATTTTAACAACTGATTTGTTTAGGAGTGACTTTTCAATTTCTCGAAAGTAACCTCCTATCTTTTTGCCTATTGAATCTCGGTCTTCTTCGTTATTTCACTAAATAGTTCCGCAAGGTATATCGCGGCTGATATCTGTTATAGAAATTGGTTAATTCTAAAAAAAAAAAAAAAAGACTTTTTTATTTCTGGGTACAACGATTTTTGATACTTTATTAATGAATGTATCACCCGGCGATATACCGTCTTTGGATATTTGATATCCGAGATATTATTAGGTTGGTGCAAAAATAATGTCGTTGTCTCACATATGTTACTATGTGAGAAAACGGTATAATTTTTGCACCTACCTAATAAATTTTTTCACAGTTATCACGATTACTTGTCATACACGCGCTAATTTAATTTTCTCAACACTTCCTCCGTTTTATTTTTGAGCTCCCCTTTACTGCCTGGACCAATGTCAATGTCGTCCTGATATACAATTATATTTTTAGTCTTCTCTAAAACAATTCCGATAGATTTTTGCAATAGGGGTGCTCATTGTGGTCACTTCTTGAAACCTGCTATAAATTTTTATATGATTATATAATGACTTAAAGTCAACTTTAGCAAATTATTTCATACCAGCAAATTCATGGCACTTTGTTTCAATGTTTGATAACGGGAATTAATCCGAACAGATCTGATGATTCACGCCTACATTATAATTAATAAATCTCGATTGGGCTTGCGTATCACCAGAGTGGGTGAAGCCCAATTGATACCACCCTGCCTGACTTTTTCTAATATTCCTTGTTTTACCATTTTGTTCAGCTTAACAATCACCGAGGGTAGCATGTGAACAGGAACATTTCGAGCTTGAAAATATATGATTAGACTGCATTCTTTAAGCTGAATACTCGCTTCATATCCCCTTAATAATCCAACATCCGGTTCTACAGACTACATGGAATTTACCAGCTTCGATGTATCCATTTTTAATACGTCAAGTCCTAAAAGAGTGTGGCTTTTGATGTTTTCCACACCTATGATAGGTATTACCTCGAATCTATTTTTGTCTTAAACGTGCCTTCAAAGCATCCTAAACTTTTGATGATTGACCCATCGAACTGTTTCAACTGGTGACTACTTTTCTTCAACCTTAATCTACCATTCTTTTCCAAAAAATCCCTCCTTATCAACGTAACATTTCTTCCATTATCTACCTGCCTGAGTAAAATTACTCAGTTTCCCAGTTTTATCCTGTGCTTTTATCTCAAATAATTCCTTATTTTCAATTAGAGAATATATATTTTCCACTTTTCGCATTCGCTTTTCATATGTGCATACCGTCTGGAAATGATTCCTCTTTTTACACTTAAAATATCATTTCCCAAAGATTGGATACTTATTTTTGCTCTTTGCATGTTCCATATTTCAATATATATAAGTCTGTGGTAGCACTATAAGTTCCCATACTGCCTTCGGAAGCATTAAAGTTTTGAATCAATTCCAATTATTGTACGAACTCCACACGTGCTTCCAGAATCATATGAGCTTTAATTTTACTCTTGTACGAGATGTCAGACATTCCTTCAATCGGCCTTAGTAAAATTAGCTCGACTTCGCTAGGCATTTATTCCGAAACCATTCCTTCAGTCTCGCCATATCTTGACACCTTTTTCAATCACTGTACATATTGCATAATAGTTTCGCCCAGTCTCTGTCTATTTTCGAGAAAATTTATTTCTTTCAGCTATGACCAATTTTTTCTATTTTGCTTTTATGATGGCAACAATTTCTTCTTAGGTTAAATCTTCCATTACTGTGAGATAGACTATGTCGGAATTTTTTTATGGTTTCACACCCAGCTAAGGCCAAAAGTAAATTCGTAACTTCATTTTCTCCTCCACCAGCTTTGGTGTCCTTTTTCACTGTCGCTGACGCAGCGAAACACCTAAGCCAGGTTTCCACATATTCAGAATCCTCCACTGTGGTTAAGTAACCAATTGGCGTCTCCATATTGTTATGACAGGTATACTCTCCGACATATGCAACCTCAAAAGAAGATAACTCGTTATTTAATAATGTAAAAATACAATAATTCTGGCACAAGGCTAAAAAGGAGGAGTGTACTGAGGCTGGTCTACACTAACTATACTATACCTAGTTAATCAGATTCTTAACCCATCAATACATTATAACTGACTCACTCACCACATGAATCCATCCAACCCTATTCCCTCCTACGCATACCACAACGCCCACCACATACAGGGAAAATACAAAACACTCCATGACATAAAAATTTCTTTATGTAAAAATATATATGAAATATATATAAAAACGTAGTTATGGTATGAAATGAAGGAAATTAGATGAAACCAAAAATAAACAAACTAAAATCTAACAAAACACACAAACTAAAAAATAACACATGTTAGGGTTCATGCACCCTAAAACATAAGAGTAGACGCTGTATTATTTCTTCAGACAGAATCAAGAAGGTCACTTTCTAACGGAGAGGCAGGGATAAAAGAAATACCCGCGTCGGAAAATCAAAGACTGACCGACTTGAGATGCAAAAAGAGGCCAAAAACAAACTGGGGTGGTTGGGAATCTCGACTTGGATCATAACAAAAGAGAAAAGACCGGGAACGACACTTACTCACATTAATAGGTATACAAAGAGAGTCTTATCCAGTGTAATCGTTGAGGTAATATATTACCAGGACTCAAGAAACTTTAATTCCTTGATAACACTTCGAATGTTCATGTTAACACACGAGCATAAGACTCAGTCTTATAATGTAGAGTTGAGCTTCAGACAGTGGCGGGGACGCCTGGTTGGATTCGGCTAGATGTAGAAGAATTTGTGTGATCAAAAAGTGAAATCGTTATCGAAAAATCATTGACGACGAAAAAAAGTTGAAGAAAATCTTGTTTATTCGTGTGTTTTAACAGCGAGTCAGGACACAGCTGATACTCGACTTAGGAAAAATGGAAAAAGCGAAGAGTGTCAGATTGGATTCCATCGAGCGTGTGGGGTGCTGTCAGCTGGGCGAGTGGCTCTTCTTTTAGGGAGCTTGAACCACTTCCTTCTACCAGCTTAAAAAATTAGTTTCCAAAAAGAGGGCTCTGAGAATTTTTACATACACCAAATAAAAAGACTAAAAGAAATAAGATAGAAAACGTAAGACAGAAATTTGAGGAATGTTGAAGAAATTATAGGCTGAGTTTTACTCATTAATTTCAAGTCACATTTTTAACAGCAATTTATGTTGAATCTAAAGTGAATTCGCATAGTCGTTATTACGTAACTAGTCACTTGGCTGTTTGCTATTGAGCACGTTAAAATATCCGGTTTTGTATTAGACTAGCTTCAAGAATACCAACTAAAATGATCTTTTGACTAATACTAAAGAACTTTGAAATACGAATTGCTTTCATAAGATTTTTATGACTACTTATTTATAGTCATTTCATTATTTCCAATCGAAAATATTTGATGTTAAGGTAAAGGTTACTTAAGCAAAGGTCATCTTTATAAGCCTATGTCCAGGCATTAGAGACCAAATTACATTCCGAAAAGTGAAAGAAGATGAATAGCAAATTAGAAAGATAGAACGAGAGAGAGAGAGAGAGTGAGAGTGAGAGGATCAGAATGAAAAAAGAGTGAAAGGAAATGAAAATAGAAAGGCATGAAGAAAGCAAGATGGATTAAAAAGATAAAATAGAAAGAGAAAGAAAATAGACTAAAAGGAAAAAAGAAATAATAAAAAGAGAAAACAAATGAAAACAAAAAAGGTTGAAAAGTGAGAGAAAGAGAGAGATGAAGAGAAATAAGAACTGAAAAAAGAAAAGAAAGAAAAAGACAGGAAAAAAGAGAAAAGAAAGGGAAAAAAAGAAATAGAAGGACAGAGTTAGTGAGAAATAAAGATAGAGAGATAGGTACGACTGAGGGAAGAATAAAAAGAAAGGTAGAGAAAAAGAGAGGAAGAAAAACAGTGAGATGAGTAGAAAGAAAATATAGAAAATGAGAGAAAAGAAAAGGAAGAAATGAAGGAGAATGAGAGCTAAAAAGGAAAGAAAAAGGAATGAAAGAAGTAAGCATAAAAGAAAAGAAAAGAAAGAAGTATTAAAAAGTATAAAGAGGCAGAAAAGACACAGAGAGAGAAAGACAGAGACATGAAGAAAGGCAAAGAGGAAAAAGAAAATACTTCAGAAATGGCAAAGTATTTATAATTTTGTCTATTGTAAGTATTATATTGTCTGTCCTGATTTTGTTGGAATGCGTGGTGGACATTGATAAAGCCTAAAACGAAATGAAATCGGTTCGGCTCGAAGCGAGTTGTGATCCAAACAAACTTTTCAATGTTAGCTGTGACATTTATCTACGATATACGGAATTTGATTAAAGAAATGCCAGATTTGGTTAACATTTCTACAAAGACACAAATGATGACGAAATAAATAGAAAAGTATATATAATGTATGTGAGGTGTCTACATAGAAACATATAAAGCGACTTTGAAAATATTATCGGTGGCCTTCATATAACTTCGCTAGAAATTAAACGGGACGTTACTGCGCATGTGTCAACAAAACGCCACCAAGTGAGCTTGTACTACTGGTGCATTTATACTAGCCGATTAAGTAGATTCGTTTCGTTACATTTTTTGTCTCGGGGTCTACTTTTCTCATCAAAATAAAACTAGTTAGAAACTTCTCCGAACAAATTTCGTGTATATATATATATATATATATATATATATATATATATATATATATATATATATATATATATACCTTAGTATAGGATTGTGGCATACGGAATAAATTCCAATAACCAACAAATACTATTCTTAAGAGAGTGCTCAATACAGAGTAGAGCAATTATAATTATTTATTCGAAAATTATAACATAAATATGTTATAAAATCACTACAAAAATAGCCATTTTGTTTCATTACTTCTGGTGTCTTATCAAGTGATGGTATTGAATGTAGAATAAAGGGTTTTAAAAGGTTCAAATCAATCAAACATCCTTCGCTAGGGGAAACACTGTTACATAAGCTGGAATGACCAATTAAAATACAAGTGTACGAGAATTCAAAAAACTTGACAACGGACTTCAAGGTTACAATAATTATTTAATGTTTCAATGATGGTGTTAGACTAAAGTAGAATTCATTCTAACTATTAGGTTGGTGCAAAAATAATGACGTTTTCTCACATATGTTACTGTGTGAGAAAACGTCATTATTTTTGCACCAACCTAATAATAAATATTAAATTATACTATAAAATTTAAAATTACCAGTTTTAAATTTAAAATATAACCTATATTAAGTTTAAAATGATATATTTGAAGAAACCGAGGAAAAAATAATACGTATGTTTCTCTATTTATTTTGTTTTTATTGAAATTAAGTTGGAATAAACGTTAAGATCCAATGTTACTCTGAACTTCATGACAACGTAGATACATTTGAAGCAAGAAGATGGGCAGGGGAAGATGAAATCTTCCAAAAGGCAATACATACACAATCAGATTATTATACATAAACATGCAGACGTATTTTGATATATAAACGCAAAAAAGCGACGAGACAGGAAATAGCTCCACAAAAAAAACGACAACATACATATACATTGAAAGGTACACACAAGTGACCATACACACAGACACCGCGACAAAGACACGTACATACACACACATACATTGACAAACTCACGCTGATACATCCACCAAGAAATATTCAAGTTTGAAAGTGTTATTAAACGAATTCTAACCTCTTATTAAAATATAATTTATACGAGCAAAGATACATAGATAAAAATGGTAAACTAGATAAAATTCAAGATGGGCAGAACAGAAAAACAAACATTAGGGAAAAAGGACCCTAAAACACAAAGACATAGACAGAAATATATATATATATATATATATATATATATATATATATACGCATAAAAATAACACAATCTAATATATAAAAAAGAAGACTCCAAACACACAAATATATATAAATATTTCATATATACCTACATACGCACTAGTGCACATACACGAGTACAAAAATATAACAGTAGATGAAAGAAAATAAAAAATACATACAGACATATATGTAAACACATTCTTCACTACAGACAGAAACACAGAAAAGCATACTTACAAACATATACACACATATATATAAACCTATATACATATATGTATCCATATACAAATATACTCACACACATACACATACACGCATACGTATATGTATGTATACACATACATAAGAAGCATGAATATATCAACCTACATAGCAACATAACAAGTAAACAAACCATATATATATATATATATAAAGAAACACACAAACATACATAAGTACACACATAAACATATAAAAACACACGTATATATAAAAACACATACAATCGCAAATACACACACACATATATATGTATACACACACACAAAGTAGATTTTAGTTAGTATTGATGAGGCATTCCAAGACACTAAGATATACATATATATATACGAAGACATACACACGTACACCCATATATATATATATAAATATGTATAAATACCCATATATACACATCAACATATACACATATATAAGCACGCCCACATACGCACACACAGATATATATATAAACATATACGCATCCACATAAACACGTATATGCAGATACATACCTAAGTTTACACACCCAAACATACACACGCGCACAAACGCACAAACAAGTACATATATAATAGGTATTAAGACAAACACACACAGACATATATATATATACATATAACTATAAGTACAGATATATTCGTATAACGCATACAAATGCACATATTCAACTATTATTATGCACATATATATAAACCCCCACATACATACACATAAACATATACATACATACATACAGAAGTACACACAAATAGAAATATATACATACACATACACACAAACATATATACTTTCTCCTTTCCTTCTTTCTTTTTATAAAAATATAACCTACATACATACACACACAGACACACACACACACACACACACATATATATATATATATATATATATATATATATATATATTTAGCAGTAAAAACACACACACGTGCAGACACGAGCAACACAATACAATTACACCTACACATCGTCAGGTGGACCATCAGGCAATAAAAGTAATAACCTACTAAACTTACAGTAACATATCTTTATCGTTGAAAGTATTACAACCCCTGTAGTAAGTTAAATTTATAGCTGTGTTTACAATTAACAGTTAGTTCATTTCTTTGATTTAAGAGATGTATCTTATTTTATTATTTCAAATGTTTCGTTAAGACATAGATAGCAAGAGGCATGTAGGGAATTACATGTTCGGGCTCTCTTTATTAATTTCCATTTAACAGTAGGTGTTTTATCCTTCTCTTTTAGACTCAAAAAATACTTGGATAATGAAGTCTTATAATTACTACTATTGAAAGTTTGCATAGGTCCCCGCCAACGTTCTTTGAATGAATTCATAGTGCCACCAATATAAACTTTTTTGATATATGGGGTTTCTAGTGTAGGGATTGTACTAAGGTAAACTAGAGAACTATCTAAACAATTATTCTGCAATGGACAATTATTTGTATTCCTAGAATTGCACAAGTTGTTATTCGTGTCATTAAACTTAGTTGTACTGCTTGCAAACTGATCAATAGTCAAGTTTTTTGAGTCCCTATGTTTTCTCTAGGTTATCCGCACAACTATAGCTTAATTTAAGCGTATTAGGGTATTTTACTAAGTTGGTTAGTCTCGGGGTCAGGGAAATGTTTCTTGGTGAGGTTTAGAAATTTATTTCCTAGTTTAGTTTTAACCATTGTATTGAAAGGGGGAGTAAACCAAATGATCTTCCTAGAATTTATTTTCTTATTATGGTCATAATTAACAGGGTTTCTATATAGAATAGTTGTACAATTGTATCCACTATTTCGAAAATCAGAATTGTAAAAATCACAATGTTTATTAAAAAACTTCTTTGTTAGAAGAGTTAGTACTAATCCTAACTCCAATGGAGGAGGGTATGTGCTTGATAACTGAAGGGCGTTGTTGGAATTGGGATGTACATATACTAGATTGGAATTAACTTTCTCATAAGGCTGGAAAGTGTTGCTAGTAAGGTCTAGGGTGACGTCCAGAAAATCTACCCGTTTAATGTTTAATTTCCTAAAACCTAAATCCTTAAATAGCCTATGGATCATTTTTTCTAATACGGTCTACCTTAATTATTAATTATAATAAGACATTATCTCTATATAATCCTACACTATCAGAATCAGAAGGCACTTAAATTATATAAAAGAAATCTTCCCACCAAGTCAGAGGCTTCAGCAGAATCCAAACAACACATTGCAATGTCAAAATTATCACTGTAAGACATTTGGTCCACTGTTCTTCATCGTCGGCCAGAACAGAATTTCGGCATTTCATGATTATATCCACTTCATTCTCAGAAATATTGGAGTATTCCTGAGCGAACTTCAAAGCCAAAGTGAACAGATCCTTAGATATGGAGGGGTAATAGTCAGTAATGCCGAACTGTATGAAAGTGCAGTTGTCTTTATTGTGCATTTACAAAATAATAAAATAAATTTTCTGTAGTAAACGTAATCATACTTGTAGACAGTCTCAATTAGTGATTGAAAAATTACGAAATCCTGAGTCGGCCTTAGATGAGTATATATATATATATATATATATATATATAGATAGATAGATAGATAGATAGATAGATAGATAGATAGATAGATAGATAGATATAATTATCGCAGTAGTAATAAAAACAGAAATTCTTTTAAACATCGACAGCTAACCTTAACCCTGTCAATTGTTCTTCGTAAAATTTACTCTTTGGTTAATTTGCTAAAGGTTATAGCGTCCCCGTTAAAGAACTGTCTTTGCATATTATTCAGATGTCTATTGTTTGCTTGTGCATGTTTTTTTTACAAACTATTAATGGAAAATAATAAGCTTATTAATTTTGGTGAAAAACGAGACTGAATTATTAAAAGGGACTTTTGATAGTTTCGAAAAAGTGTAGCGAAAGTTAGGTTTTGGATCGCTGAAAGTTAGAAAAGATGAATTAATTGTAAGGAAAATCTCGACAGTTTTAGAATGGAGATTGTGATCACAAGGGCAAAATAATGCGGAAGGTGAAAACTGAAGAACTGGAAGGTTCTTTGGATGAAAATGCAACTCAACGCCTGAATTTTCAGAAATGTATATAATCAGTCAGTTCTTAAGAATTATTGACTGGAACAAAGAAACAAGGAAGTCGATCGGTGATTTTATTACACGAGACAAAGTTTGTTCTCAAGTTGCAAATTTATTGAAGTAAATTAACTTCAAAGATTATTGTATGATTTTGATCCATTCTTTTGGAAACGTCAGTATGTCTGATTCCGTGTGTAATAATGTAATAGAATTAGAGTTATCAATGTAATAAAATTAGGATCACCAATGTAAAGGAACGCCTTATTAACTGGCAATATAAATAATGTCTTTTATTAGATTTCAATCATTTCTTATAGTGTTTTTCTAATGAAACTGTTATTGTATTTGTATAGCTTAACAGATAATTACTTTTAAAAAGATACTTCATACACTTTTAAAAGGATACTTCATACCCGTTTAAAAAGATACTTCATACCCTTTTAAAAAGATACTTCATACTCTTTTAAGATGTTATCGATCATGGTTCTCAGTGGCTATATTTTCTTTTCACTTGTGTAAACGGTGCATTTTGATATATCTATTCTTGAGAAACAAAGCGTAATAGTTTTACAATGCGGTTTTTACAGTTTGATTTTTAAATTGTTCTTCTCATAAACTGGCTACCAACCAAGGCAAGGGACCCCAGCTTGTCTTACTGTTTAAAGCATAGTACAAAATGAGCATAATTTAAACTCGACACGCTGATACATATCCCGCCCTGTTAGTTGTTACCTCCGGTTTCAATACAGTTTTGTTCATTTTCTTATCGTGTTTCTCAAATTTCCTTTTTATCTTTTAGGATGGAAAATGAGATGAGAAAATAAACATCCCAGACCTACACAAGAAATAGAGAACCAGTACTGAACAATTGGTAGAATACATTAAGAACAATAAGATCCAAGAGCCTGAAATAGTTAAGAAATATTTCAAGATTCAGGTCGAGTAAAAGAACAGGTGGCAAATATAGCAATGGAAATTCACTTATAAATACATGAAAACTAAATACATTAATGAGAAAGTTTCGTAATTCAAAATTTGTTAATAAAAACTTGAAAATTTGCAAAAGAATAATTGGTAAATAAACCAGCAGTACATAAAAAAGAAATAAAATGTAATTTGGGAAATTTATTGAGCCATTTTTGAAAAAGGTTTTGTTCTCCAAATGGACTTTTAAAACAGCCATAGTATAATTGTTTCGAAATACTAAGTTTGAATGTTTATAGCAAGGTGGAATAGAAACAAAAGCTCATAGTCAAAATGCAGATTACAAAGGATATCATTTTTGTCTTAAAATCTGTTGGATTTCTTTCTATAGCGATTGAAATTAAATAAATACAGCTTTGTTACACCTTTAGCTTAAATATAGTCTACGTGAGGACGATAAAAGAACAGGATTCAAAAAGATGAGAAATGACGATTGATGCGGCATTACAGCTATTAAAGATTGTAGCTGACAGAAAAGCAAGAAGCTGAAAGTTCTACAACTACGAACTATGAAAAAAGAAACTGTTAGTATAGAACTAACGGCTACATCTAGTAATTTCAACAAGAAAATGATGAAACCTATCTGCCAATCTAGTATTTCGCTTAAATTCACGAAATCGAGATACGAAAGTTCTTAAGAGCTATTGCTATGAAAATATTCACAAAAAAGGCTGAGAGAAGCTACGTTATAGCAGTGGGCATTTGAAACTGAGATGCTAGGTCGGTATCGATAAAATTGCAGATTCTCCTTTTGTTTTGTTACAAACATCTATGTACATAGCAGAAGTACCAGACCAGATTTGACAGTAGTATGCAATGCACGAACGAAAGGTTGACTTAAATTCGTGCAAGTTAATTAAAAAGATTTGATACATTAATTTCGTTACGTTACGTCTACATCTTTTACAAGTTTTGTTGAGCAAAATGTTGTAAATTTTACACATGCTTTATTTGAAAGAGTTTATTTGGGACGGCTTATTGCAGGCGATGAAGAAAACTGGGGAGATTTTCAATATAAATTTATAAATGTCTATTTGAAGCTAAACAATAAAATATATGACGCGAATAAGTATAAATGATACTTAGATAAAGTAAGGCAGGTGCAAGTCAAAATATATGAGAAGAAAGTCTATCTTTGTGCTTCTAAGAGAAAGTGATATGTCTTCCTAGAAAACCATCTTATCCGAGTTCAAACTATAATAGTAATAATGAAAATGCCGCTCTTAAAAGTCATAAAATGAAGTAAAATAAATTCTATCAATGATTATCATTTAAATCTAGAAGTAAATTTTCGAATATTTCGCTTCTTGTCGTCTTCAACATTTAAAGACACAATGAAAGTCAAGGAAATGTAATATAAACATGTTGAGAGTATGCACTGTACGAAAATTTTGGAAACAATTCAGAAGTGATAGTAGTTGTATTAAAAGGCAGCACATTGTTTATATTTATGATAAAAATGCTCATATATTCGAAAGTAGAAAGAAACCAAAGCCAAACACGGAACATCGGATCGCAAGAAAAAAAGCAAAAGAAGTCTGAGTGCGTAATGTGCACAGATTGTATTTAGATATGATTTCCCTAGTTAAATACAAAATCAGCTTCTGGTGAAGTCTCCCTGTTTGGTTATCTTTTCACGACATTTCAGGTATTTCTTTCTTTTTACTCTATATTGCCGAATCTGAAAAAACATGTCTTTTCATCACGTAATCTATGGCCGTTTATGACGACGACTCCTTGCCGGACATATATGACACTGATTAATAATTCCACAGACTAACATTAGCAGAATTTCGATCTGAAATCTTAACTGTTAAACACTTGATATATGCAATTAGTATGCACCATTGAAGGAAGTGCCGTGACAATAAAGGAAATAAAAATGAAATATTACAAAGAGGTAGTTAAATGTTTTGTTTTTGTGTCAGAAGTAAAACCTCTTCAACTGAACAAAGGTTATACTGAAATAAAATTGAATAGTAAACTGGTGACAATTCTTTGAAGATGTACACCTTGGCAGTTATAAAAAAAAATTACAGGAGTAAAATCGATTCTATAAAACTCAAGGGAATTTATAAAGGCGCTAAGAATCCAAAGAATCTTTAGAATAAATGGAATTACCAAAAGCGCCAACGCTTGTTAAAGAAGACAAAAAAAGGAATTAGGTACCTTAATTACTAGAATTCCTAATTTTGGAGAAAGGCTATCTAAAAGAATTCCATAGAATTACGAACCAAAAAAAAAAATCTTCATCGCTCAAAGATGCTCAAAAGAAAAGAATTTCAGTTCAAAAGATAATCATTTAATTCTTATTGCTTACAAACTGGGCATTTTACGATTGGATAAATAAAACAATTTGATTGGTTAATAATGTTAGCCTTAAATCCTACAGTAGGGTAATAATGAGCAAATAAATACGTAGAAAATATTCCACACATATAGTGAGGTCCTTTCTAACTGGGTGGCATTGTGATTGAACAACAATTTAGGAATTCGAAAAAGAATTTATCGTGATTTTTTTGTGGTCTAAGAAGATATTGAGCAAGTTTCTGAAATTTGGAAAATAATTCCGTTTCTCAATCTCCATCGCTAACCACCTGAATTATGGGCCTGGCAAAAAGGAGATAAATGAATACTAATAATAAGTGTTATAATAATAAACACCTCGGATTACAAATCGATGTAGTGGTAGATAAATCGTCATGAAAATGGCCGCACGAAGGAAATCTAAAGAGTGACAGAGTATTGTTTTTAAACGCAGCCTCATAAAACGCAATAAGAACCACAATTTCAAAGTAGGTTGGATAGACAGCAGCAAATGTAAATTGTAGAAAATGGAGATTATAGAATTCATTACATAATAACCGAATAAGCCACAAAATAATGTAGAACGTCATCCGTTCGAAAATGTGCAACCGACTGCATTTTGGCCACTAAAACTAACTGCATAAGCCAATACCAAACTCTGTCTTAGACAATAAAAAACTTAAAAATCTCTTGGTACATTAAGATTCCAAAGAGATCTTCCAATGCGGTCTAAAATTCGTTAATTGTAAACAAAACGTAAGAAACGTCTATATGAATTTCTGAGATTAGTTAATATTTACAAGATGTTCATTGTTTATGAGATGAGGATAATAGTCTGCATGTAAATGGTGTAAATAGAAAGAAGAAAACATGTAAAATCATTGATTCAGCTTTTCTGCCAGATCATAAAACCTGAAGGAAAGTGAAAAGTAAGTAAAAAATGGCTTTTCCTTGTCAAACCTTGTGGAATATGGTGGCAGTGAAACCAGTCATCAGAACACTGGGAAGCCTTCAGAAAACCTCGGGAAAATGCTGGAATTGGAAATAAAAGGAAGAGTCAGACCCATTTAAACCACAATGTTACTGAAAACAAAATACTGATGTGGGTGTTGAAATATAGTAGAAAATTGATGACACTTAGTCTTCAGCGGAAGCCAGCATTTACTGGTGGTGTAAACATTCAGTAATAAAAATAATATAAGATTTTACCATTTCTAAATTTTGGGAACAGAAAATGATTTCCTCAGTAATCGCGAAAGAATTATTAACTGGATGGCAACGAAAATATTCGAATCGTTTGTCTTAAAGACCAGAAGACTGCAATACGGAACGAGGAGTTAAATCTGGATCCGATCTGAAAAATCTGACACACGGTCATAACGTTTTGAGCACTAAACAAGATCATTTGCTTACAGTGCTGAATTTAGACTACAGAAAAAAAAAGTATCAGTGAGAGAGAGAGAGAGAGAGAGAATAAAATATTTTCGTATAAATCTTTCTACAAATTATCTTTTAAATTTTATATTCTTTTTATTTTATTGCTCGAAACAGGAGAAAGGTCAGTTTTGGACAAGATAGTCACTGGCGATAATTGGCAGAAAGGAAATCATCACGTGATTCCAAATATTCAATGTCTGAAGCCGAAAGGAATCTGATGAGAAAAAGATATTTCTCTATATTTGTTGGACATAAAAATCTACCACTATTATACATTGTTGGATGTTGGACGCACAGGAACAAACGCTCCACTATATTAATATATTGTCACTACCAATATATGAGAAATTGGAAGAGAAAACATACACATTTATCTGGAATTTTACTGCCTGTCAGGCGTCCATCCACATTATGCAAATGAGAGGGCAGCAAACTATTAGTTTTGTCTCGCCTTGTCAAGCTCATTTTTTTTTTCATTCCTTTCATGGCACATTCTATCGCTGTTATGCGGTTTCAGCAAGTTTAAAATGTCGACCATTTCTTTCCGCAATCAATTGTTCTTTTGTAATAGAATACACAGTTTAGCTAAAGAAAAAGTCATAGAAAACCCAAAGAAAATCATCTTGAATGACAGAATAAGACTTCTGTGAATTTAAGTGAATGTAATATTTACAAAAAATGCTGGAAACTTTTCTGTCAATCTTAGATGACATTTTCTCAAACTTTTTGTCCAATGATTATTAATTTTTGATTATGCTGTTTCATACACTATATGCTATTAATAAGTTCAGCTTTATACGAAGATACTGTTAAAAAAATACATTAACTTTTCTCATGAACGAGGAAAGTTAATATATTAAAACTATCAACGAATTACATAGTTTAGCGAGAGTAAAATAAAATTCGAAGAATACATACTGCGATTTGATATTCTTAGGGAAAAAAGAAATACTATGAGGATAATTATTCAGATTTCTAAGAGAAAAGGAACTAGAATTCTATATGATAAGAAAGCGGACATAAAAATGTCTGGAAAGTTCTTCATTACATACACTCATTGGTTGTTTATCGCATATATTTTGGACATTTTCTTGCGTGAAATAGTCGCAGATCTTTTATCGGTATTATTGTCTCGTTTTCCAAGCGAAACAAAAACAGGATTTTGTAGGCTGATTATTCAAAATGGCCTAACTCACTTCGAAATGTTCACTAGTTTCACGTAGCGCATCGCTTGTCAGGTTGGTTTTGAATTCAAAGTTTTCCTTCTCCTAAACTGGTTGCCACCTCAGTAGTTGAGAAACCAAACAATCATACAATTTGAGCATTATACAGTGATAAATTTTACGAATAACAATATATAAAGAATGTATTTCTTCCTTTCAATTAGTTTCTTTTTGTTTTTCTTACTTCCCCCTCCTCACTTCATACCGCGTTTTCTTCTTTCACGCTTTTTCGAATATCTTCTCGTTTGGTATTCTTAAAGTGGTTTCTCGGCAAAAAAGCCTCACAAATTTGAGTTTAGATGGACCGATATGAAGTAGATATCTGATCCTGAAAAAATGAAATAATTTGATTGGTTAATAATGTGTCAGCTATGAATGCCACGGACTAGCAACAGTGAACAAACAAGCCATGTAGAAACATCCTCAAAAATAGTGAAAAGCGTAATGGCCATATCACACAAAGCAGCAAAGAGTAATAAATAGAATGGGATTTTTACCGTTTAGAGAACATAACTGAATCCAACTCCAAAGAGTATTGGGATCAGACAAAAATACACACTGATGCTTGGTAGAAAAAAATACAACAAAAAGTATACGGCAAACAAGCCAGATAATAGCAAAGAAAATAATTCCTATAAATATATCCAATGAGTGTGGACAATGAATATCAGAGGATTAGTCCAAATGGAATCATTAAAATCAATCACGAAACAGAAAAAGAAAAGTAATATATTTAAAAATTATGCAAAAGGTTTGCCTTTGATTATGTAATAAAATGGTATCAGTACAAACCAGAATCTATCCTAAAAAATAATAATCTGGAAAATCTGCAACTTCTACGGGAAGGAAACTGAAAGAAAATGGTATGAACACCACCCAGACACGGTTACGGAGATAGGACCTGTTACAATTCTATTGGATTACACAATACACACTGACAGAACAATCAAGTCCAACCGCCCAGTAAAGACCACAAACAAAAACGGTGCCTCCTTATTGATATGGCAGTCCCATCTGACTGCAATGTATCTTTAAAGATATTCAAAAAGCTGTCAAAATACAAGGACCTTGAAATAGAAATCTCGAAAATGTGGCATATGGGAACATCAACAATCCCTATTGTAGTTGGAGTCCTAGGACTGGTTGGAAAAGATTGCATTAGACTAATTGAAGGGATTCCTGGAAGTCCATGCCTCAAGGAGATACAAAAAATTGTTCTGACAAGTACAGCCCACACTTTACGAAGGGCTTTATCTATGTAATTTTTTTTTTTTTTTTTTTTGTCAGTGGAAAGTGTCATGATGCCATTTCTAACCTTAGGTCGCTGGACAGGACCCGGAAAGAAATGTGTAAATGCTAGAAATCAAAGAAAATAAATAATAATAATAATAATCCATAAAACCCTTGTAAAATATCTATCAACGCTTATAAATAATCCCGATGAAATCCCGGATTGGATCACTGAAGGGATTACATATCTCATGCCAAAAACGAGTGAAACAGATGATCCTAAAAATTACAGGCCAATAACATGTCTCTCCACCACGTATAAATTGATCACGTCTGTCCTGACGAACTGAATTTATTATTTTTTCGAAGCAAACAATATTCTTCCATTTGAACAGAAGAGATTCAGGAGAGGTTCATATGGCTGCAAAGATCAACTACTAATAAACAAGATGATCATGGAAAATTGCAGGATCTTTGCGCAGCGTGGATTGATTATCGTAAAGTCTTTAATAGTGCGCCACACTCTTGGATCCTTAAGACTTTGAAAATGTACAGTTTCCCCTGTGGTAGTAAATTTCCTTAAGCACAGCATGAGAATGTGGAACACCAAACTATACCTAAATCACACTAGAGGCACTGCCATCTCCAACCGCCTGAATATCCGACGCGGAATCTTTCAAGGAGACTCCCTCTTACCGCTTTTGTTTTGTTTTGTTTGTCCTTAATCCCTCAAACGCATGAACTAAACAACAGTAGCTATGGTTACAAATCAGACAAAAAAATATTCAATCACCTACTGAACTTCTTTGATCTCAAACTCTTTGCCAAAAATGACAATGAGTTGAAAAGCCACCTCAATATTGTAAATTGTTTCAGTGACGACATAGGTATGGACTTCGGATTAGATAAATGTGCAAAAGTAACATTCAAGAAATGGAGAATTATAGAAACAACAATAGATTTAGAACTTGTCACAAAGATTAGGGAACTGGAACAAGATGAAGCCTATAAGTACCTAGGAATTAACGAAGGAGATGGTATACAACATCCCCAAATGAAGGAGAAGGTAAGAAAGGAGTATCACCGGCGTGTATGTCTGGTACTAAATACCGAGCTGAACTCAAAAAACAGAATATCAGCTATAAACACCTTGGCTGTCCCGGTGGTACAATACAGCTTTAACATCCTTAATTGGACCATAGCTGACATCAAGCGACTGAACGCCAAAACGAGAAAGATTCTCACTTGCTAAAGCATGCATCATCTTAAAGCTGATGTTGATCGTCTGCAAGGGCGCAGATCCAAAAGAGGCAAAGGATTAGCTCAACTAGAACAGTCCTACAAAACTACAATTGGCCTTCAAAGATACCTGGAAACCACAGAAGACTGGATGATGATATGTGTCAAAGAACATGAAAGTAGTAAGCGCTTTTATTCCGTAATAAAAGAAGCCAACAAGTTCAAAATAGAATTTCAAATGGATGCAGAAATACAAGTAAAGCACAATATACCGATTGAAGATGCAAAATAAAAAAAGAAAGCAAAAACAAATGCAACCGACCAGATACAGAAACGATGGCAAGATATGCCGCTTCATAGACAATACTCAGTCCGTTCCAAACAAGCTGAGATAGAGATGCCCCTTACCCATCAGTGGCTACGTAGTGCAGGGATAAAAGTTGAAACGGAAGGTTTTAACCTTGCTGCGCAAGACCAGTGCTTGTTAACTAGAAATTACCAAGCACACATACTAAAATATTGTGTTAGCCCAAAATGCATGTTCTGTGATAAATATCCAGAAACAATTGATCACATTGTATCACGTTGCACGGTATTAGAACGGCTTAGATTTTTTTTTCTGTAGTAGGTTGCCATTTCTTTCTGCGGTAGACTGTTCCCATCCAAGTCTATAGAACCCGGACTGTCCTGCTATTTACCCATAGGTGGGTGGAGAAGAATAGGATTCATACCTTTTCCAAGGGAAGTAGCATGTAAATGAATGTAATGGATTTAAATGGATTTCAAACTGACACCCACTGAATATAAAACCCGGCATGACAGAGTGGACCAATATCTACACTGGAAAATCTACAACTTCTACGGGAAGGAAACTGAAAAATTAGCATGAACACCACCCAATCCCGGTTAAGGAGATAGGACCTGTTACAATTTTATGGGACTATATAATACACACAGACAGAATAATCAAGCCCAGACATTATTATTAGAAACCACAAAAAAGTGCCTCCTTATTGATATGGCAGTCCCTTCAGACTGCAATGTATCTTTGAAGATATTCAAAAAGCTGTCAAAATACAAGGACCTTGAAATCGAAATCTCAAAAATGTGGCACATGGGAACATCAACAATCCCTGTTGTAGTTGGAGCCCTCGGATTGATGGGAAAAGATTCCAGTAAACTAATTGAAGGGATTCCTGGTATTCCATTCCTTAAAGAAATACAAAAAAATTTTCTCACGAGTACAACATACACCTTACGAAGGGCTTCATCTATGTAAAATATGTTTGTGCATTTTTTTTAAATTTTTTTTTAATTGGCCAGTGGAAAAAGTCATGATGCCATTTCTAACACTAGGTCTCTGGACGGGACCCGGAACGAAATGTGTACACACCAGAAATAAAAGGAAATAATAATAATAATAATAATAATAATAATAATAATAATAATAATAATAATAATAATAAATATAGACACATTGGTAACATTGATAAATACCTTAAACAGCGAGAAAAGTGTGGAAACCTATCACGCCAAACGGGTCAAAACCGAGAAAATTTACTGTTTAAAGTGTAGCATTTATTGTTATTTTCACATTGATTTTATACAAAAATTACAAAAACAATATTTTAACTGTTTTGCACTATAAAAGCTGAAAGGGAATTAAACAAATGTTAGGATCATAGATTGAATATTTTGACAGTTTGCTACGCGTTGAAGCATTCCATGCACAATGAAGTGGTGCGTTCTTTGTACTAAGTTGTCACCATTTCTCGCTTCGTTTCTCTTCGGGAAGTTTCTTTGATTTATTCTTGCCGCTTTATTTGCAGGAAAAACTCCGTAAAATGGACGATCCATAGTAAATAGTAACTTCATGAATCCTAGAGTTACCAATTAGACTCGAAACGAAAAGCACTGATTCTCAATGCATTCATATCGATTTCTATCTGTTCATGTTTCTTTATATCAGTCTATTTATTTCTATTATCCATCAATATCAATCGAACCATATATGTTTATTAGTACTTAGAAGCAGAGAGCATAGGAGTGGTCATAAATTGAATGTTTATGACCTTTGTTACTTATGACAATAAATTGAATTCAAGTTAAACTTCATATCCACAAAGATAATATTTTATTGAAATTTTCGGAAATTAACCGGTAATAAACAAAATAATTTTAAATTAAAAAAAAATGTTTCAGGTTTTCGCTGAATATGCGTCCATGTAAACGTATATAAGCACAAACTGAATTGTTGCAGGGGGTAATTTTTGTTTCTGTCTGGCTCACAGGAAAACAATGTAAAGCGAAATGTGTGAAACTTTGAAGTCATTTTTATGATTCCTTCTGTCATTAAACTGAATATGTTTTCTAATAAATACTGTATTCAAAATAGACAAACAATTTAGATTTCAAATGTGATCCTCTTACCGTGAGCGAAGCGACGGATATCAAAATATTCATAAATGAATGATGCCTGTATTGATGATAGATAACAGATTATATCCGTTAATCGCCAATAAAACAGTTGATGTAATCCGTTTAATGGTTTAGTATTCGATGATCGATTGAGAAGTCCACATGAATATGGCGTAAGGTAGGAGATATTTGAGAAGAATTGCTGCCACTTAGAGCCTCCCAATTGAATCCTAATGATTCATATGCAAATGCATAAATAAATAACGCAATTGGTTGTGTTTTTTTTGTTTTTTTGTAGAATGTTTCCTGCTGACATCTCAAAGGGACTCTGGAACATCGATGTTTTTCAACCGTAATCCAAACAGAAAGGAGACGCCATCATCACAGCAGATAAACTTTTCGTTGCTCAGGATTCTATTTGCTTTATCAAACAACGCATCAACAGAACGATAGTGTTGTGCGTGTGTACATAGGTTTCAACATTTTGTTTAGCAACTGTTCAAATAATCGACATTAATAGTGAATAGGATTTTCTAAATCCCTTTCGTTTGCTGTCTATATATCTATGAGTGGAAGCCAAAAAGTTCTCAGCCTAACCAACAAGCCTAATCAAAGAAGCTAATGTTTGATCAGATTTTGCGAAGGCCGAGAACTTTTCAGGTCATTGGTTGTGTGAACATGATTCTGAGAATGTCTTGGAGAAAGCGTTGCTGATAATTCTAAATTGTAGCTAAATACCAGAAAAATGGATTAGGTTGATTTTATCTTTATTTTTTTATTTTTATTTTTTGCTCTTTAGAAAGCCTCTGAGAAATAGCCCCGTTTTCTATACTTAAAAAAGAAAAGTAATATGTAAAAGAAATGAATAATGTATTTTTGAAATCAAATAACATTTTAGCTCAGAAAAGTTAAATCATTCTCGTATCTTTCCATTTATAACAGCGAAACAATTACTCCCTAATGAATTTCTAAAACTCATAAATCATTTGATGCTCTTCTCTAACCTCAAGTTATTTTCAATGCTTATCTCATCTCGTCTTTCATTTCATGGATGATGCATTAAAATAGTGAATAACCTATTTGATATGTATGTTCGATACGTATGCAGACATTTTGAATATCAAGAAACAGTTGTACGGTCAGGATATAACTAACCACAGGGTAATGTTCTACGCATACATGAACAGGAACTCCCCACTGTTGTGACTCAGTTTGCAGAGAAAAAGATTTTGTGACCATCATATTCCTAAAATTCGCAGAGAATTTTTATTTATTTATTGGCAAAGCATCGCATCACGTTAGTCTGTTACCATACTACGTTGAAAATGTGAGTGTCTGAAACTTCTAGTCTGTTCCAAAACTGAGATCACTCTTTAAACGCAGTGTATGAGATTAAGGAGAATGTTACGTTCGAGCTAATGGTGATCCCAAAAAGTACTTTTCAGACTGATCTTAAAAGTGAAAGAGATGCTGAAAAAGTCTCGAGAAGAGCACTTGGAAGATGCAGAAGATTGGATTGTTTTTTCTTTAATCTTCAATGTTAAACTGCTGTATAAGTTTTGAACAAACCATTTTCAATATATATATATATATATATATATATATATATATATATATATATATATATATATATATATATATATATAAAAGTGAACATAGAAGCTAACACTTAGAGGCGACAGTCTGTTTCATGCTATATGCAATCGTCAGGCCTGACGATTGCATATAGCATGAAACAGATTGTCGCCTCTAAGTGTTAACTTCTATGTTCACTTTTATATTTACACACGCTCTATCTCTGATATTGAGCACTTTATCCCATAAATATAGCACACCTGAAGACTATATTTCTTCATATATATATATATATATATATATATATATATATATATATATATATATATATATATATATGATTTAACTGTATATGAATTCAGTAAATCACACACACACATGTAATTTAGTATAAAACTAAACATTTGTTTAAATGTATTATAACATAATCTACATTTTTCTTTTTTCACTTTCAAGTTTTAAATATTCAAATGTATTCTAAAGTGTAGTTTCTGTGATCATTCAGGATTGTAAGGCAAATTGTTGCATTTAAATGAAGCCAGTACTAAGGAGAAATACAGAGATAAACGCATAATTATATTAAAAATAAGGAATACAAAAGTTATTAGTAACTAAAATAAACGTAGGAGTAAGTGTTGTATAAAATATACTTATTCATTTATTTAAATGCATTAAAAGTCGGAAACAATACTTATTAGTTAGCACTAACTACAGCTGCAACTTTGACGCGGGATGCGAATCCAAATTAAAAATTGCTTTTAAACGAAGATTCTGCCGTTCTTGGTAGTAACGCCGAAACTCTTGCAAATTTTGGGCTTTCTCTGATATATCTTGGTTTTCAATACCATATATTCATAGGTCAGATAATATTAAGGTCATTGCTGTGAGCTGGCCAATCTTGGAATACTGCAATGTCATTATCAGAGAGAAAATTCTTTGTTCTCTCTATGGCAAGGTGATCCATCATATTACACTCACCCCCCACTTCTTCTGTATCTGATAATAGATGGAAACTTAACAGAGTCATATACTTTTCATAGTCCATCCATTTTTATCAACTATCGTTTCTGATGTAGCCCAAATTCTATTAAACTCTCACCATCGAATTTTATTGCCTTTGTTGTATATTTTGGATTGTTTCTTGTGCCAATTCTTCCTCGGATAAAATCTTTTGCAATGTCATTCATTTATATTTTGCTTTCCTCTATATCAGTGTTGTCCATTTTTCTTTTTCCCACAGTGAATGTTCTTTTCTCAAGTGTTTTCGCTTTTTCCATGTTTTTTGCTTAATTATGGCTTTTATTTCCTGCAGTGCATCCATTTAAATTACTTTAATGCTTCTTGCTTAATTTACAATTCAATCGCAACGCTGCATTAATCTATTTTAGGTTGGATATTGATAAATTTACTAGATTTCGAAGGACTATATTTTTCCTATCCAAACCGCTCCAATATCATCATATATTCTTAATTTTTTACTAAAACCCACATTTAAAAGAAAGAAGAAAAAAAAAAAGAAAAATTGAATCGATTTAATAAAAGAAAGATAGGAACAAAAAATATCTATAATTATTTCTCTTGAGTTATCAGTGAAAATGGAAGGAATTCTGGATATTACAAATTTCTGTTTCATTATAGTTCTATCGAAAGTGATGATTTTAATATAAGTAGAATTCGGAAATCTACACGCAGCCTGAAATAACTGTTTATAAATATTCCTGCACTATCAAGTAGAATCCTGTTTTCCGTTGTTGTTTATTAAAGCGCATAGATAGGTACATTCTACAACCGCAAAAAAGAAGCCCGAAGGAAAAATAAATAAATACTCTCTACAAGATTGAACTTGGAAGCAAAAGAAAGATGACGTGGGAAATTAGTCAAAATGTTGTGATAGGATGACTACAGGTTGAGCTCATCTTAATCATTACGGTTGCTCCGGCCCAAGTGGCAAAAGTCGGTCTTCTGAGATTTGGCATATAAGTTGAGGTTTTGTGTTGCATGCTTTAGCAATCGAAAAATTCAGCAAGAGTATGCTGATAAAATGCAAGACTAATATGAGGGGTAAATTTACTATAAAATTAATTATAGTGAAACTGATTCATTTAAAAAGAAAACAAGAACAACAAACCTATCCCACGAACGCAGGTGCTCCACAAAACTCCACCATAGGCCCCACTCCATTCCTTATCTACATAAATGACATTCCTGACACCATAAATTCTCAAGTTGGCATCTACGCGGATGACATCATAATTTATTCCTGCCTCAAAAACAAATCTAGTGTCACTGACAAAACTAACCTCCAATCGGTTGTGAATTGGGGCAGAAATTGGGTGGTCAACTTTAATGCTTCAAAAACAAAACTGCTCTCTATTAATCACCACAGAGATCCTTCCCTGCCCTCCATTAGAATGTATGACGATCAACTTCTCGAGAGCAACTCTCTGCGGCTGCTCGGTCTCACGTTGAGGGATGACCTGAGATGGAACAAATACATCAATTGCTTCGTCCACCGCAAGGAAAGTTGGCTCCCTGTGCCGCGCCAGGAAATTTTTCTCCCTGGAATCGATCATCCAGGTCTACAAATCAACAATTCGCCCTTGCATGGAGTATTGCTGCCATATATGGTCTTGGGCCCCTTCTGTTTGCATCAGGGTTCTTGATAGGCTCCAGAGGCGGATATGCAATATATTTGGTCCTGATCTGGCATCTCGTCTACAGTCACTTTCTCAGAGACGCACCGTCGCCTCTCTCTGTTTTACACATACTTTCATGGCAATTGCTCCGAGGAGCTCGATTTGCTGGTTCCCAAACTTCATGAGTTCAAGCGCCTTACGAGGCTGGCATCCCGCTCTCACCCCTTCACTCCTAGCCGTCTCCAATAGCTTCATTCCCCGCACCTCTCGCCTGTGGAACTCCCTTCCCTATTCCTGTTTCCCTGAGAGCTATAATCTCCAGCTATTCAAGTGTAATGTCAATCGACATCTCCAGTTGCCTTGATCTATCCACTACCCTCCTCCTCATCCTTTCTTCTATCACTCCTACCTGATCTTGCTCCAATTTTTTCTGTAACCCCTTACGTCCTAGTGGCTTCCCGCTTTGCTTGGGGTGAAACGCTTAAAAAAAAATATTAAGAATTAATTCGCCAGAAAAATGTTGAAATGTTTGTTTACAATTTTCGCAGATAATTGATTTATTGCTTAGATACATATTAAAATATATATTGTTTTTTTTTTTTTTTATTTAAGTAATGGTCTTACTGCGTTTTGAATTTTTGCCATTCTGCTGACTGTGAGTATTACACACACACACATACACACGCGCGCACGCACACACACACACATACATAATTCTATTTTTAATTTAATTAAATGCATTTTCTGGTATCAGTAACTGATGACTTCTCTATCAATTTAAGTAGATTAGCAGACACAACTGCAAGTATAGATACTTTCTCCAATTATGTCTATGATTTATCATAAATAAAATCTCATGCAAGTCGATAAATATCAAATACTAAATCAAAAGCTAACTTTCCAAAAAAATATTTCTCTTTGAGAAGAAAAAGTCTTGTACAACCATGCTCCCTGTTTATATTGAATGGGATTAGCTTAATTGTCCTAGGTATAACGATAAACTACATCCGGCAGCAAGGCCTCTTATCGGGAAATTGGAGATTTTGAGGTGCGTGGAAGTACCTGTTAATTGTTGTTGTTCGTAGGTCCACCCTGACTCGGGGTGGTAACCCCTTTTAGGATCACAGCTATGAACAAACAGCGAAACCCCAAGCAATAATCAACAGTACTTTTTTATAATAAAATGACCAACAATACATTTTTATAGCCGCTATTAAGTAATGAGCTACACGTTATTTGGATTTTTTCTAATTTTTAGCTCTGATTTCGTTTGAATTTTCATTTAAAAAAGTATAGACATTTTGAACTTTAATACAACTGCTCGTGTTTTTTTATCTTCTTTTTTACAAAAAAATCTTTTCGTTACCAAAACATAAAACAAACTTAATTCGCAAACGAACGACTCTCTAGACAAACAATTCACGCTTGTAAAAAAAAAAAAAAAAAAAAAAAAAACTGAGGATTTGTGAAATAGTTGCAGGTAACAGTTAGGCTGCATCATTTCTTTTGCATGGTGCCATGTGCAAAACAAATGAAAGTTTGGCTTTTGGAAACGTTTCCAGATTAATTCCATACCATTCTAAAACCCTTGAATCCAAAATGTCGACTATTTATAGAAAATCAATCAATAAATTCGAAGACTATTTGTATAATGTCCGGATCGTGTGATTAATATTCACCACTGAATTAAGTGCATTGACAAAGAAGGAGATTTTGTTGAAAAATATGTAAAAATAAATGTTTTTAGCAACGTTAAACTAAAGTAAAAATGGAAAATTTGCAAAGCTGATTTTCAAGGAAAAACATTTCATTCTTTTCAAATAAATTCTTCTTATTAATAAATTTTGCAATATATGAAAATGAACTAAAGTAGGAATTCCTAATAAGTGAAGAGTATTCCTCATTTTTTAATTTGCGACCGTTTCTAGCAAAATTCTCTAACGTGTATTCCGTATCTATATTTCTTTTCGTGTAGACTTTTACCATCATTATAAATTCGAAAACTTAGAAATGTCGCACGAAACGTAAAGTAAGAAAAATTGCCAAAATAAAGTATTTCTGTCTTTACATTACAGTAAAGCGTAAGATTTAGCTACATTTAGATACGAAAGTTATGTTGAGATAATCTTTTTGGCTTGGGAGGGCCTGCCTTGAAAGTTTTAGAATCAGTGTACATTAAGACTTACCATCCTGCCTGTTATGAAAATTAGAAAACTTATATATATATATATATATATATATATATATATATATATATATATATACTCGTTACTAGGGAAAACGCCAGCCACTACTTTAGTAAATGTTGTTTAACTTTTAGCAATGATACTCTGATAATGAAAGATTGCCATTTTCAAATTTCAAATCTTAAGAGATAAAAAAGAGAGCATAGAAAATAGCAAATATTAAGACGTCATTTGTTTAAATATATTAGGCAGAAAAAAAGAGATTTTATTTCTGTGTGGAATTTTTAGTTTCTAAATCCTTTTCTCCAGTGTATCTCAAAATAATTAAAACACTTCAAGGAAGAAAAAGTAAAATGAATTCAAGCCCAAAATATTTTCACTCTTTCAAACTTTTGAAGGAGTATTGAAAACATAAATACATCTTTCGGAAAGAGTAAATCTAAAGTAACCATGATTGAATCGAAAGAGCCTCATCAGAGTGCAATGTCCAGTTGGCTATTACTATAAAATAGCAAGTTCAATTCTCAAAGGATGACTATACTTTTAGTTTTTTTTTAACTATTAGGTTGGTGCAAAAATAATGACGTAATAATGTCGTTTTTTGACGTATTTTTTAACGTCAAAAACGACATTATTAAGTCATTATTTTTGCACCAACCTAATATAAAGCATACTAAAAAACAACCCAAATTGAATCGAACGTGCATCGTTCATAATTGGATTAGTTGGCTGTTACTAAATACTATTTCCAGATTAGTAAGTGACTTCCACATAAATAGCCAATATATGGCTTTAGCGGTTATGGGTTGATTCGCCGTTTCCTACCTGTACAAGAGGCTGGTGGAAGATTGGCGTAAACAAGACTTCCTTACAATCATGTAGCCTTAAGCTGTAAGTGTTAACGAGAGACAGAGAGAGAGAGAGAGAGAGACAGACAGACAGACAGACAGACAGACAGAGAAGTCACGAAACATAACTCAGGTGGTGTCGTGTTAGAAATTAAATCGAAGAATTGATTCTTCTGCCGGAAGAAGAAAGTATCTTTAGTTATTGAGAATGTCAATAGTGATTAACTAACCTTATTTAAGTCTGGCACAAGACCATAGTAGAAGAGCATTCAATATTCAGAATGGATTTAATTCACCGCGCACAGTGTAACTGGACTCGGAAACAAGCCTGCTGTTCATGGTGCACGAGTTTTTTTCACGTTGAGTTTTGGCTCAAGACACTAAATGTGAGAATTGAATTGAGATTCAAAATGAAACGTGAGTACAGAATGGATAGAGAAAACAAAATAGACAGCGAGTACACAGCTATCTGTCTATATTTCTGAGATGATATATATACACTATTTACATTGTTCGGACTATCATCCTCATCTTTGTTGTCATATTTATCATAACGTTTCGGCCGTTGTACGCTACGGCCTTCTTCAGACATTCTAACCACCTGAAGAAGGCCGGAGCGTATAGGCAAGAAAGATGAGGATGCTAGTCAGAACAATGTAAATAGAGTACACAGCTCTATTCCATTCAACATTGACCAGAGTGAAACGTAGACAGAAACATTCTAGCTGTATCGTAAATATTTGTAATCTTCATTTTCTTTAATATCACAACTTTTTATCGTAACATCTTTTCTCTCTCATCTGAAGCAACATATTTGATTAAATTCCTATTTTTTTAATTAAGTTTAACGGCCGAAAAAAAAGAGAATGGAGTAAAAAGAATTCCGTTAGTAGGAATTGAGGTGTGAATGTAATAGAACTCTCAGGAAATAGGGATTTAAATGAAATTCTTGAGATTCTAATTAAAGATTTTTTTTCTGTAAGTTTCAGTCTTCAAGACCGAAGCGTCACTGGAACAATTGTTGCCAAAAATTCCAAAGGCATGCCAGGTGAAGTTAGAACAATCTACGCCCGTGGACTAAAAATAAGGGTGTGGTTTGAGATTCCAACGGATATCACCTGAAGAAGGCCGGAGCGTACAGCGGCGTAAAAGTCGTGATTCTGACAACAGTCCCAAATATGTAAATAGTGTAATACATATATATATATATATATATATATATATATATATATATATATATATATATATATATATATATGTGTGTGTGTGTGTGTGTGTGTGTGTGTGTGTGTGTGTGTGTGTGTGTAATATAAAAGGCTCAAGCACTAATATTCCATGGTTATAATTTATTACATTGGAATCGTAATCATGATCCAGTTCATCAAACCTACAAATTCAAAAAGAAATCAGAAAACATATATATATTTTCCGATTGTTTTTTTAATTTGTATGTCTGATGAATTGGATCGTGATTACGATTCCAATGTAATAAATTATAACCATGGAATATTAGTGTTGTGAGCCTTTTTTTATTATATTCTTACTCTGTCCTGGACATTGAGTTCTATCTTGAGTCTGTCCTCTTGGGAATAATATATATATATATATATATATATATATATATATATATATATATATATATATATTTCAGATTTTGATTCTGTCATTTTCACATTCTAACCATTACATTAAATAAAAGACACAGTGAAATATTACTTCACACCCATTTTTCAAGAATAGATTAGAAAATGTCTTCGGGCCAAGTGAAAAAAAGAGCCAGAGCATCAAATTTGCTTCCTGCAAAACAAGAGACAGTAAAATCTTTTCCAGCAAATTTGGTGTTTCGTTGTGAACTGTTGATAATGTCAAGAAGACTACAGGGACATGGGGTGGAGATCTTCCAGAGGAAGCCGTGCAGCGGTAGGAGTGGGCACAAAAACTAAAATGGCAAAGGAACCTTAATGTGTAAAAAAAAAAGCGGAGCTCAATTCTATCGAAAGAACCGGAAATAATTCACAGGTTCTATGGAGGGAAGAAATTTTGAAAGTTAGTCAAATTTTCAGGCACCGCATGAATCACTTTTCTTCTCTTAATAAGACTCTGTCAAGAAAATCTTCAATGGACCACTGAAACGGTTGGTGTTACGCGGGGTCAACGTTGTCAAGGGCTATACTTGGTACCAAACATCCAGAGCACTTCAATTTTTGAGTGTTGTGGCTTTCAACGGGAAAAAATAACCCGATTCTACTAAAAGTCTGCGGAAAAGGTGAGTGCTGATACCTACTAAAAATACCTAGAGGTACTATATTTTGGCCTGGTCTAAGTCATGGGCTAAGGAATGGCCTATGATAGAGGGTAACTATGTTAGACAATTAAAAAAAAATGGTAAAAATTTTGTAAAGCTAACCTTGCTGATTTCTGGCCAGCCGACTTTTGATCTACTTTCAACCCGGACCGGAATTCGTGAATCTTCGCCCCCACATCAGTGCCATGAATGTTGCAAAAGAGGAGTGGTTCAAGATGTCCAATGACTTTATAATTAAAAATATCGCAGATTTTAAAAGTAGTTTTGAAAATAATGGAAATCCCATAGAATAAAGTTTGATAATATTTATCAGTGTTATTAATATCATTTTCTATTAATAGTTGATCGCCTAATGCGTGTTAGTCTGATAAACAATTATTACTGTGTAGTAATCTTTTTCTTAACTTCAATAGGCACTCTATATTTATGACATTGTGCTTAGCTATTTTATATCAGCAGGTGATGGTTATGTTATGGCAAAAAGTTCAAATGCTCCAAAAATCATTTTCCCTTGAAATTTACCTGAAAATTGGAAGTAAATACGAATTAAGATGGGAAACATTGGAATAGAAATGTTAAAAAAAATCATTTCCTTCATTTTACTCTGCATTTTTCTTTTTTACCAAAATATCTCGACGGCAAATTGGGTTTCTTAATTATTTGTTTATTGACAGTTGTAAAAAGAAGCATATCAATGAGTCGTATGTTCTTTCCTATAAACATCACATTGTATTGTTTTCAATAAGAGACAATCAATGTAATAAATGAATAAATAAATACGCCATGATGGTTCCAGTTTTAATGCTCAAATGAAACATTCAGAAATCGCCATCATGATGCTTATTGAATTATGTGGTAGACATTATTGTAAATAAATTCAAAAGCTGTGGTTGTTCCATTTATCAGTAGCTGTCAGCAATTCTGCTTCAGTACGTACTGGTCTACTTATACGAAGCAAAGATGTTCAGTGTGAAATAGACAAGACAGATCGATAGAAGCAGCCAAAAATGAAAACCTGTACTTTTAATGATGTAATAACTTTCCAAGTGTTTTTCGCATGACCAATATCTTGTCATAAAAGGAATAATTAGATTGCAATCGTTTTCGTCGAAAGGCAGATTTGACTGCCTCGTTTTGATTCGCAACTTGTCTAAAAGAAAAACAACTCTGAAGGCAAACCCAAACGGTTGTGGGTGGAGACCGTATCTCCAATACTTACTGGCTACTGAAAGTTCAACAGCATCAGTGTGCTTGCGGCTCTCCCTATCGTCCACAAGGAGCCTGTAGGAAGAAACAGCAGAAGTTTAAAAAGTGCTTAGTTTTAACTCTTTTATGAATTAAACTTCAAACTCAACTTAGCATATGCGTCGATTCTTTCAATCACGTTATTTACCAGTGTTTTATTCTGACTTCATTCTATAAATGTCGGCAACCTTTAATTTTACTCTTACACAGTATAAGGCATGCATAATTTTATCGTCTTTCCTCCTTAAGATGAAGGGTCTTTTACAGTCTGAGCGGAAAGCTCATGTGACCTTTTTTTATTTTCTGTCAGAGCCACATGAAATGGCATATCGACAATTCTTGGCCTTTCTTCTTTTTTTCCTAGGGAGGGTTCGGTTCAAAAAGGAAGTATTGATTCGGAAACATGTTTCCTCATACAGTATGGACCAATGAAGAAAGAATGGACAGACATTGAGAAAAACCAAATTTTGTGAAATTAATAAAATGGTTTTATTAAAATACCTGGGACTTTACCAACTACGTCAGACACATAGCAGTCTAGAGTGTACGTTGTGACGATAACAAAATGAGGACACTAATTCCAGTAAATCAGTGGATGATTATTATTATTATTATTATTATTTTAAGAATAGAAAAAATTGTATTTTCTTTGTGGCAAATAACAGAAGCAAAACAAACTCATCAGCTTATAGTGGGCTAAGATAAAGTTTCCTATCGTAAGTTTACATTTACATTGTAAGCAAAGACCTGTTTATTATAAAATTTGGTGAAATGTATACATTTTTGCAATTGTATTGTACTTTTAAAATATTCAAAATTTTACGTTTGATCTGGATTTTCTCATCTATTTTTAATATTATTGAATAATAAACGTCTTGAATATTAAACTAAAAATAAAATTAAATAAACAGTGAATTTCTGATATTTGGTCATTTCGTCAGATTTTATGAAGTGATTTGGGTCGAGAAATTTTCAGCACTCTCGTGGAAAGAGAGCATTTAAATTTAAGAGTTAAAAGAGAATTTAACACAATATTGCGAATATGCTAAAAGTGTCACAATAAATACATACATATATATATATTCAAATATAGTTTTAAGGTATGTTATATCTATGGGCTTAGTGCTCAATATCAGAGATAGAGCGCATCTAAATATAAAAAAACATATAAAATTGAAATGGCTTTATATAATTGTAAGTCCTACGCTAACAGTTTCCTCTTCCTGATCTTTCTGATCTATAAATTTTTGAATCTAATGTCAATTTTCGTCTTTCTTCGTAATTCCTGTTCTTTTATCGTTCTCAATCCTTAATTGTGTCTTAGTGGCTTTATGAACTTGCTCGGAGTGCAATGATTATACTATTTGGAAAAAGAATACATTTTATATAGACAGGTTGGATGGCGGGGTTTTCATGGGTGGTAAAAGGACAAACATTTCTAGTATTTTCAAATCAAATAATCAGTGTCTTTGATGTTTGATACAACTTTTGTGCCAACATATATTGAAATACTATGCAGTACTTTTAGTAGATGAAACTCGGCAATTTTAAATAAACTTCATTCTTGCTGATGCTGACAGAAAATTATCCAATTAGCATTTCAGATCAAACGCCAGATTACATATTTATTAATCTCCCCGTGGGAGTTCATAATGCAAACTAAAACTCAATATTTAAAGAGAACTAGTTTAGTATGTCATAAGGACAATACTTTTATAGAAATCAATATTGTCGTTTAGTAAGGATAGAGTTAAATTACATTACTGTTATGGTTCAGGTTAGGACCAAGGAAGAACAACACGAACACAAGAATAGAAATAACGAAGGTATATTACACGAAATAATAATACAAGATGTGGAAGGTGTTAGTATGACTGTCAGTCTGGTTTGGAGTGAACTACTATCGGCTCGACTCGATTCGGTATCTAGCCACCTCTCCGACGAGGGTTGTATGTGGCACAATGCCGAGTTTAACGTGTGTTTCCCGAGCCCGTAGGCTCGGCCAAAAAATGCCCGTAGAACCCGTATAAACGGGATCGGGTTGGTCAACCTCCCCGAACGAGACTCTGCCCTTCGGCGGAACCTCGTCCGGGTTCCTCTCTGCTCAGAGGCAGAGAGTTCGACCGTCAAGCCGAGAAGCTCGGCTTCATTCGTCCCTCTCTCTTGAGAGGCGTAACATAGTTTTAGGAAGAGTTCATTCTGTAGTTATAGTTAAGGATCCATCACAATTACAAAATGATAAATAAGTATGGATTAGTCATTAATGGAATAATATTTCCGCTAAATATTTGTTCTATTTTCTTCTTTTATACATTGTGTGTCTGTCCTTCCGAATGTGGCCTGTCATGGCTCACTATCTTGACTTTGGCTGTTCTGAACAATGTTTGCCTTTTTTACTATCTTTCTCGCTCTCTGTTCAGTCATTCATTTACACAAACTTGTAAAGTAGGTTAAATGCTTCATTATTTACATTATTCGGACTATTGTCCTCATCTTTGTCGCCATATTTATTACAACGTTTCGGCCGTTGTACGCTCCGGCCTTCTTCAAGTGGTTGGAATGTCGAACTCAACCCTTTATTTCGCTCACTGTTCTAGTTCCACGTGCCATGTTTAATGGATGTCAGTTATCAGTTATCTTCTGTTAATTTCCCTCTGAAAGTTCTCCACTGCCTTAAACGGGTATTGAACTCACTCCTTTTGGGACCTGTCATTGGATCTAACCTCAAGGACAAATGGCACAGTGGATAAAGGCGTTGGTTAGATCCAGTGAGGCCGGTCTTATACAAAATAAATCGAAGAAATCATTTTATATCTCTGCCTTTAAAATCCAAATCTCCACTAAATCACGAGTATATGCTACTTCCGCAGTTATTAGTTAACGTGAATATCTGCTTACAGAATTCCGACGACATGTTAGGAGTGCCACGTTAAAAATAGTCGACGCAGAACCACTTTGAAATGAATGGCGACTTGACGAAATATTTCTTGGTAAAATCAAGACAGAGCAAACAATCTTCCATCGATCCGGTGACTTTTTCAATTTGTAACCAAAGCTGAACTTTTAAATTTTACCGATAGAGAGAGAGAGAGAGAGAGAGAGAGAGAGAGAGAGATAGAGGGAGAGGGAGAGAGAGACCATACCGAAAATGTTAATATTCTAAGAGCGGAGTCCTTAAGACATCGATAAAGTGGAGCCGTAGTGCTGATATCAAGAAAACCTCGATATTTGAAGTTTAGATTAAACTGTAATGAAAAGTGACAACTGGTCGAAAAGGATCCTTCTCAACAATAGAAATGAGGATGAAATTCACTATTTAGTCGTAATTGTTCTAGAGAGACAAGTTTGCTAACCATTACACTACGGCGTCCTGGGTAAGACGATAAACTACGTCCAACAGAAAGGCCTCTGATGATACGTTTTTGAAAAATAATGTTGCCAGCTCTACGTTTAAAAATAATAATAATTATAATATTACCAGCTATACGTTTTTGAAAAAATATTACCATCTATACATTTTTGAAAAAGTAATATTACCAGCTATACATTTTTGAAAAAAAAATATTAACAGAAATGGATTTTTGACAAAACAAAAATATTACCAGGAAAAAAAGGCGGCAGCATTAAATGACCCACTAAGGCCGTAAAAACAAACCAAACCATCTCACCACGACGAGGTGCCTAAAAGATGCTTATGGTAATTTTCTAAGCTTATCTTAAATGCGGCTAAAAGTATGAGGCACCCAGTCAGAATCGAACTCACTCATCACTTGTAAATGATCGAGCAATAAAACTTGCTATTATACCATGTTGAAGTATCCATTCATGGGAGAAAAGTGAAAGAAAGAAATCTCCTTAGAAAATGGAGCAAGAGAAATAAACAATTAACCAAAGAAATAAAGAGATATCCTTAATAAAAAAAAATGTCTATAAAGATAGAGAACTAAAAGATAAGAAAATAAGAGGACAGTAAAGAGAGATAAGAAAATAAGGTTGCCTTGAAAAATAAATGAAAGAAAGGAAATTCGCAGTGAAATGAAAAAAGAGGGAGAAGTCTTAACCAAAATAAAAGAATGCGCATTACGAAGAAAACGAAAGAAAGAAACTGAATAATCAACGAAAAAAGAAAAAGAAGACATTAATTAGACGGAAGAAAAAGAAAGAAAGAAACAACAATAAGTTAAGAAACAAGAACAAAAGAGAAATTTTAGGTCAACTTGACACTTAGAGATACCAAGACACATGAATGAAGATTTATTCTTAGACCAGCTCATTTCTGATATTTAGTAGTAAGATTGGGCGGGCTCAAAATGCTCCACTCTAATGGGAATTATTTGCAGTTTTCGAAATGTTGACAATGAAATATATGTATTTCGATAAAACAATGATAGATTTGAAGGCATGTGGCAACAGACTGCGGCATTATGACAACCTCCTTCAGTTCCACTCATTTTCTCTTTCAAAAGGAAAGAATTCATTTCATCATATCAGTACGAGACTTAGGATTCAAATAATATCCAATCCGTTCTTTCTTTTATGAACGGATTACAATGAAAGATTATCTGCTTGACATGAAAGACACTTCATTTATATTTCGACCAATGGTATTTGTTGATCACGTATTTCTGATCTGGCACGATTACTCTCTAGCTCAGTTATGATTTGCCTAAAACCAACGATCATCGCTAACACGATAATGAAATACTCCAATGATATTTTCTAAAAGCCCGTTAGGTGTCTTTTGAATGTATAAAACATATGAAGTGTGTATATGCAATGGCAGTGTCTATTAAATATTAATGTCGGTACAGGGATATGGCAAGGTCGGTGCAAGTCATAGGCCATAAATACATGGGAGGATTGCTACAAGTGATCAAATAAAAATCTTTCTGGCTAAATAGATTTGAATGTCTAAGTTGTGTTGGCCTAACTTCTATCTGTTGAATGAGTATTTGCAGTATATTCTTATATCTAATTCTTGTTATTAATTTGTGTTATTAATCAATCATATATATATATACATATATGTGTGTGTGTGTGTGTGTGTGTATGTGTGTGTGTGTGTGTAAAAATTTCTCAGAATTAAACCGTAGAAAAAGAAAAAAAGACAATAGGAAAACTGTAGTTTTAGCCGACGCGTTTCGTCCAATGTGGACTTTCATGGCAAAAACAAATTTTTCACTTGACTATATGGGTATACAATAGTGTTTCTAAATTATTCTAGTTGCTAACGACATTTTGTTTGTTGTTTATAGATATTTTGTTCCAATAAATTTATTTTGAAAAATTCGGCATTGGACGAAACATGTCGGCTAAAACTACAATAGTGTTACATATGTAACAATGTTTCTCTTAACAAGGAACAGGTGGGGGGAGTGGACCACACCCACCTATTGACTTGCTACAGTCTCGACACCGAAATAGATTGACAATTGCTATATATATATATGATCGGATCCATGGATATATATCTACGCCTAACCTCAGATTATTTATATGGGTATGTTTGTACGAACTAAAATGTATGTATGTGTGTCTGTGTATGTGCGAGTGTGATCCCAAACAAACACAGAATAAAATCCCCCTCAAAAGACTGAAACTCAAGCTTGTAAACTAATATCCATACAACTAATATATATATATATATATATATATATATATATATATATATATATATATATATATATATATCACAACCGGTTAGTAACAATCTGTTTCATGCTTGAAAGCTATCTTAATGTTCTATCCCAGATTGACCAATTTTACTCATAAGTACAGAATAACTTAAATCTATATTTCTATGATACATACACACACACACACACACATATATATATATATATATATATATATATATATATATATAGTAGTTAGTTAAATCTAGAGAGCCTGCCTTCCCCGACGAACCGCTTAGGTGAAACCTTGGTAGGTTTGTCTGGCTCTCTAGGTTTCACTAGGTCTGCTCTACTTACCGTATTGAACACATTATTTAGTTATTTTGCTTACTCGTATCGGTTTTTTTTTCTTTGAACTTTGAACTTGCATGCTAGACGATTATTTTTGGCTAACGTACATGTTCTTGGTTCTTTCTTTATTTATACCTTTTTTCCCTTTGGTATTGGTTTCATTATTCGCAAATCAAGACACCGAAGGTTTTCCGGACGAGTATAATTTCTTACACTTATAAGATTATTACTACTACTACTAATATATATATATATATATATATATATATATATATATATATATATATATATATATATAAATAATTATAAATATTATATATATATAAATAATTATAAATATTATTTTTTTTTGTCTGTTCTCGCATCTGATTTTTAGAAGTAACCGCTGGTTTGGTGGAATCTTTTAAGGCTTTTTATGTCATGACGCTACAGAGTCCCTATTTCACATCCACAGAACAATGCGATTACAACGATTGTTTGATATTTTATAACATCCGGTGAGTATTTAATTTATTAACAGCGTTCAGTTCTTTGAAGATTTTGTCGATATTTACACGAGTCTTCAATGAAGCTTGCAACTTAGTCCAATGTTCGACCGTAAATTGTAATACCAAAGACGTGATCAAGTACGGACATTGATTAGGATTATATTAGAAGGAATTAGTTGAAGCAACGAATCTCGAGGGAGTAGGACCAGCCATGGAACCGTCATGCAAATGGATTCACCGAACTGAAGAGACGCAATGCGATCCCCATCTCGCAAAAGCTTCCAATTGCATCAAGTGGAATCCGAGTCTTGTGTGAGTAACAGCTCTTTTTACTTGTTACCGTCAAACAAATGAAATCGCAAAAGAAGACAAGATTCTATTCAACTGCCCATACCATACTGCATATACCAAATTCACTGGTAAATTACAAAGTGCGAATATCACATAAGAAAGGCATGTATTCAATTAAACGCAGACTAAAACTCATAAAGTGCCGAATCTTCAAACTCGAATGACATTGATGTGAAGAAAAGAGTGAACGACCAAAACTCATAACATTGAAGAAAGAACAATATACCAAAAGATATCGCTGCTCTGGCAAAAAAAAGATAAAACTGAACCAAAAGTAAAAAGAAAAAAGAGTAATATAAAACAACATGAAGAAAGAGAGAGAAAGGTGGAAAGAGAAGCTCCTATTCTATTTCAGGAGAATAACTAAAGCTAAGTGAATTTTGACTTTCCAGTTCAGTCATATACGTCTTTTCATACAGAAATATATGGAACACACCTTTGCGCGCTTTCTGTTGCATTAAAGATTTATTGTATCGCCTCGTTATAATTAAATCTTGTCAATTTTTAATAATGGCGTTTGTTGTTCGTTACTTTTAATTGTTTCTCCTCATTCGTGTATTTGAATCTGGAAGAGAATGCTTTCCACTACGGATTGATAAACCTGGTCATATCCTTTAACAACAAATTGCCTTTTTTATCTTATCTTGTCCGTAACAATATATAGGTGAGGCGTCTTGGAACTGTTCGATATTTAAAGAATTATTTGAAATAGCACGTGGCTAAATGGGGGCAAGATTTTGTTGTCTTTATATTTTATATATTTGTAAATCAGCATTTATCAGTTCTGGCTTTTAACATCGGACCGAACACTAATCAATAGCGTTTCTGCGATCTAACTCAGTCAGGGCTGCATTTTTTTGTTTTATAATTTAACAAGATTTCTAATTTCGGTCTAAGTGGTTAGAAGGAGATGAATATTGTATATACACTTATATAAGCCGAATTCATATACAGTGGAACCCCTGATTTTTTGCATAGATTTTAACCCCCACAGAATTTTTTTACCTTTATCGAGTGCAACCTGTTACCGAAAATGCATGATTTTTAGTCTCTTCAAAAAATTACCTGTGTATAGAGCGCGACCCCCCTATTGTTTTTGTAATCATCTGATCATAAATCCTCGCACTATACTAGAGTATATACGGTAAATGGAAAGTCTATTTGTGGAACCGTCATTTATTCGGATTACTATGGTTGACAGATTTGTATTTGTGTCTGAGCTACCAACTGAAATTCATGTCAATTCTGGCTTTGATCCTAAATAATAGACAACATGATGGCGGTGCTTACAATTGGCCACCGTGCAGAATAATGTAAATTAGTTTCATCATTAACATTGTAAAATATGTTTGTTGCATATTGACTCGGATACTATTTCTTTGTATCTCACAGAAAACAATCATTGAGTAAATGTTACGTGTTTTCATTAATGATTCTTAACTACAAATCGGCACCAACAAATAAAAAGGATATAACATATCTAAAAAAAAAGAATAAAAAAGAGAGAAGTAAAGTGTAAGAGAGATTGAAGGGAAAAAAATGAGAGATAATAAGGTATGAAAAGAAGAGAAGAGAATAACACTACGAAAAAAATTCATGTTATTTGCTCATGCATCAGCAGAGTTTGAGAAGCTAAAATAATTTCGACGTCAAATCAAAGCATAAACACCATTGGCTTACATTAAGAGCAAGAACGTTAGCAAAATAAAATTATCTTAAAAAGAAAGCATAATTGATTAGCGTAAGAAGCAACTAAGAAGACAAAAAGACTTAAAAGGCTGGTAATTGTCAGAAAACTCATAACAAAAGAGAGAGCATTGTATCATTTTGTTAACGCTAAAGTCACACGGCAAGTAAATCGGTAAAATGAATTCATGGATTTTGTTAATTAGTGAATTAATTATTTCTTTTTATCGGTCGCTGTAGTGCAATCAATGCAAAGCATGACAAACAGAAGTGAATAAAAGAAATGCTAAGGAAAACGTCTAAATTTCTATTACATTTGCTTGTTTTTATTTCTACAAATTTTTCTTAGACATTCTTCTTCTTAATGTAAAAATTGGGCCGTCATTTTTTTAGAAATCAGTTTCGGTTTTTCTTACTTGCATTTATGTTGCGTTGATTTAAACTTCGAACCCTTGTGAAAATTCATCGATTTCCTCACATACAATCATAAAACATTCTTTAAGCATTTGGAAAAATCTGATAATATATTTTCTGATGAGGGTATTTATTTTGAGGTTTTCTTCTTTATTGATGGTGTATTAGATTGGGATTCATGATAATTCGTAAATGTTGATAAAAGCAATAAAAGAAACGAATATTTTCGAGTGGCTTATAAGCATAATGTCACTGGAGACAATTAATAAAATAGATTTGCTGTTCTATAGGAAATAGGCCTGTAGACCTGGAACATGTGATTTTTCTCTAAATAACCTTACATGAAACTTTCTGAATGCGACGGTCTCACCGTTTTCAAACTGACACTCTAAAGTTTCTCTATTGAAGACAGTCTGTTCACTTTGATTTCTTCTCTGGTCACATCAGATTTATTCAACAGATTCTAAAGATATTCATAATAACTGAATACTTTCCAAACATTGTGCATAAAAAGTAGATGATTTAATGACTTTTATAAATAAATTGCTTAGTTAAACAAATAAATCTATTGATTGTCAACCTCCGTAGCATTTTCATCACAGCTTGTGAATAAATAGGAATAAACTAATGTATAAAAGGAAATAAAAATCTCAATATTTTAAGAATGATAAATGTAACAAATCTACATTCTTTCTTCTACAATATTATTTTGAAAGTTATGTGCGTAAAGTAATAAAAACACTTTTGTTTATCAAGGAATTTGCTTATTTTATCGAGTTTGTTAAAAAAGAAAGAAATTTTTTTTTTTTTACATGCAAAATAAAGGAAACTCTTTTTGTATATAACAAAAAAGACTTGAGAGGATTTTTCTACGTTTTATTTAACACAAGTATCAATGATTGTCCTAATACGTTTCAATAGCGTCTCTAACCTCTTCATATAATACTTGACCGGACTCGAACACTTGGTCATTAGGTTGCTATAATTGTGTAAATGACCATTATGCAATAACAACCCATAAAGCGGAAATAAATGATGTGCCAAATGATTGAACTCAATCGACTTTCCTTTCAACAATTTTAACTGATACCATTTTATGGC
>OZ010578.1:135020432-135187932 GCA_963932145.1 Acanthosepion lycidas | reverse complement strand
TCCCAGAAAGTGATAGAAAACAAACATCATTAAAACAAAATGAATTCAGCTCTCTACACCATCGCATGCGATCAGGAAAGCAACAAGCTTACTTCTTGATTTTAGAAGATCGATTTTTGACCACATTGTCAATGTCTTCAGTTATCAGTGAATGGTTCTTTAGTCCAATACTAAAAAAAAACAGGCTTTACAAAAGTTTTATCATTGGTTGTCACGATGGTTGACAAAGAAGACAGTTAATGAGAGAATACTTGATCAAATAATTCTTCCATAAATATCTTACTTGATATTGAAAAAGTTGATACACCCTTTGTCAACCTTGACGAGAGTGTCTTAAAATGATATTTGGAGAAATTCAGTTTACAACCAAACACGATTATTTTGATTTTGAAAGGGTTATTGGATCCATGTGGCTTTTATCTGTTTTACACTTCACTTGAATTCTCTGGCTTATCTTTTAGGAGATCAATAAAGATCTAACGTACCACATCTACTGTTAAAATTTTTTTTCATTAGTTTAGAATCGTCTGATACGGCAAATTATGTATATTCTAGATATGAAATAAGTTTAGTATAGCACAGGGTAACATTAATGGGTCATCCAGTGTGTATCAAAATTATTAACAAAAACTTTCTAGGTGAGCTTACGAATAAAAAATTGTACGCAGGAAATAGGTGAAGATATTCACAGTACGTCTGGCACAAGGTCACGATAATCGGTCATCAAATAGATTTTAAATCCACTCGTTATAGATGATGTGGTTGGCTTGCAAACCTATGAGTAGGCCAGGCTTGATGAAGATATTTATATAATGTTTAATATGAAATGAAACGATCTTTCAGTTATCAAGATTGCAGTTTAAAAGCAGTAAAATCGACCTTGCTAACCGAACGATCCTCTGTGGCCCAATCGGTTAAGACGGTTCTGTATAGGATACAGGTTCGATTCCTGTTGGAGGATGAATATTTTCTATGAAAATTTCTCGGACATTCAGGCCGGTAAATGTTGTTAATACTGTTTATTATAAACAGAGCATTTACTTATATATTTGTATCTATAAAAAGAATGTATAAACATAAAAATGTCTTAAAATAATGTTTAATGACAATACCGCACAATAAGTAACTCAGTGAGAATCTAATTCAATAATATATAAAACATCGATCCTTGGGAGTTACTCAGTGGAGACTTTTACTAAAGTTTGTTTAGTCCAGAACGAGACCTAATAATGCAGCTCCTAATAAAGGTTATATTATATTAAATTAATAGAACAACCAATCAACCAATCAACAACGGCTACACGAGACTAACCGACTAATCATTAATTCTTAAGTAGCATGCGATGCTGATATGTACTAAACAAACTTTAGTCTGACACAGGGTTACAGTTGTGTGGAGAATATGGCGAGGAACGTTGCTGGGTGTCAGAATTTCAACATTTAACGGACCGAAAAAGGGGAACATTGTGAATTTTACCTGTGCTCAATGGTCGCTCTCAACAGATGAATATCAATATATTTCATTCAAAATACGCATTATCTCAACGGACACTAAATTCAGTAAAGCATAGAACCATCAGCTTTAAGCATTTATTTTGCTCTAAAGGTTTCATTAATATCTCATTAAAGAGAAGTGGAGGGGTTGCGTTAGGGCAATTGTTCTTCTTTTGCGTCATCCGAATGAAGATTTAGTTTTGGATCGATAAGGACATCGATCAAATTAAATATGGCTTCTTTGACTAATGACTTCTGACAGTTCGTCCTCGGGACTGGTGAAAAAAAAAAGACATTTTCGAACATTCACATTTAAATCTTCTATGAAGAGAAAATTGCGATAATTTACTTTGAGGTAGAATAAAAGTTTTCTATCTTTGATCAACAACGATTCACGGTAAATGCCTCTAAGAGATAGAGATTCTAATAAGGATCGAACATGAACAAAGGTGTGACGAGGCGCTCAATGAAGAGTGAATTCAGTAAATAACGTTCTAAACTAATTTGCTAATGGCATGAGGTCTATTTTTATACATATCTATCATGAAGACATTTTCGTTTCAGTGATGGATCTTCAAAATGTAGATGTTCTACATATTGTCTCCGAGATCTTTTTTTTTTTTTGTTTGTTTGTTTTATAGAATTAGGTTTGTATCTCTTTCTTTCAGGTGTAGATCACGCTGCTGTTGTAGTAGTTGAAATCTAATCTTATGATCTAATCTAATGCAAATCCTGTTAAGCCATCGCCTGTTCGCGCGTTCAAGAATGCTGGGAAAACAAGAAGACGATCCGGCGTCGGTCTGTAAGATTTTCAATCATTCTTGCTTTCTTTGTTCTCATCCCGTTCTACCAATGGATCAATTTTATAGCATATTGAATCTGCTTTCGATTGGCGTACACATGCTACATTGCAATGGATACAAAACTTCATACGTTCAATACGCTTAGATAATATTGCTCACATTTTTTCCTCCTTTAACCTAATAAACTCGAGTTTAAAGAAAGCTCTGATCAAAATTCATGAAGCAAGATGTTTACAGTTGAAAAAAAGGATTCCACTATTCAATAATCTTCGACGTGCATAAAATCCCTTAATGATTTCTTTGTAGGTATAAATGTTAGGAAATAATGTATGTATTATTATTGACGCCATCTTTGAGAACAGGAAGATGAAAATTACTTTTTGAGGGCATTGCAAAGTCCTTAAAATCAATGCTTGAGGTTTTTTTGCGTTGAATTGTGGCAAATTTTAAAGCATAGTATCACTTCTTTTCAATTTATTAAGAGAAAAATAATGTTAGAGGAAGTTTTACATTTTGAGAAAAAAAAAGAACAAACATGCTCTATTACTCAACTTTGTGAAGATAAGATTAAAATTACAGGCTTTAATTATCTTTTTAAACTATTATCCTCATCAGTATTATTTTATCAATTCATTTTGGTTGTACAACTTTTCTGCTTTCTTCACGTCCTTATGGTGTTCAGATCAAAATTATTAATCTTTGTTTAAATCATCAGTAATGCTTATCTATCTATCTATCTATCTATCTATCTATCTATCTATCTATCTATCATACAAATATTCACGTAATTAGAACTCTTTGATCACTCTGTTAAATGCCTATTTTATCCCATGTTTTAAACAACATTTCACATTAATTGTATGTCGGCTATGAAATTGAAATCGTACATCATTTGGCGGCTTTTTCAGACGTTTTTGATTGTACGGACGGGCGATAAAGAATTATGGAAGGACAACGAAAAAGAACCACAAAAAATGATTGAATTCATCTGAAAATCGGCTCAATTTGAAAAATTGCCGATTTTTTTGCGGGATCATCTTCAAAACTTTGAACGTGTAAAGAAATTAGTGCACCTTAATCTTTCTATCTCATTTTCGGCCTGTTTTACCGAGCTAAGCTACATTTAGTAATTATACATAAGTTTGGCTTACTTATAAGCATATAGAGTAGATAAATAATATTTCTAAACTTTTAACAAAATAATATTGCAGGCTAAAATAATGTTTTTTTATTTTATTTTTTTTATTTTTTTTTTTGTTCAGATGACATAATGGCATAAAACTTCTGTTGTTGGTTGCACAATTTTCTCAAATTAGGCAAGTTGCCAATTTACTAGCAGTGTGACTTGTATTCGATGCAAAAGGTGTCTTTATTCTTGTTTTATTTCCGAAATAAAACAGTGTGCATAAAATGAAGGCAGGTGCATTGGGATTAAGAGCTTTTCCTCTTTACAGGGGAAAGGATTGAATTTTTCTGTTGCTTTAACTCGCTACAAGATGCTCGCTGAGGAAATGGAATGGAGATGAATTTGAAAAGAAAAGGCTGCTTCAAGGAAGAGATTCTTAAAGTAAGAAAAAAAGAACAAAAAAAAAGAAAAAAAAGAAATGTTTCATTCACGGCTTAGAAACAACAAAATTATCTTTCAAATGAATAAAAACCGTGTAATGTAGATGGAAATGTCAGTAGCTTTTATCAGAATGATAAACTTGAAAAGAATTTGATCCAAAAATTTTGACAGTTTTCGCCCAAGATCTTGTTTCTAGAACACGCTGTTTGGAAAACACTAATTAGGTTTTTGATGTTAAACCATAATAACGTATATGTTGCCAATTCAATATTTCCTCCGACTAGAATACACACTTTTTCCCTATTTAAATCCTTCAAAAGTCGCCCTGCATCTATACGACATCTATACTCTATACGACAAATGGGTGTGGCTACGACACTAAATACTCTTCAGCTACATTCGGAATATTTTGCCCCCATCACATTTCGTGAGTTTTACCCCCTGAACCTCTTCATGTGTTTGTCGATGCGCATAACCTTCAAGCAATGTCGAACTGAAGCCTTTATTTAATCTACCGGGTTAGATCGTTCTGCTGTCCTCGTCTATGGGAGATAATCCATGTTATTCGTATTTAGTACTGCTCATTTCCTGCTTTACCCGGTTTCGATTGAATCTAAGTCTATTTTAACCAGTATTACTACTATTAGACTTCACTCACAACTCTTATGCCATTAGGTTTACAAACCAACACCTTTTTAATCCAAGAGATTATTGTCTGGTACAAACTATAACATGGAGCCTTAACACTAATGTCCTCAACACTCCTTATACACCCATAGTTAACTCATTGGTTCCCTGACAGCTCCATATTAAACTATATATGGCATTTATGATTTTAAATCATATAGCATAAAAAACGTTATAGAAGTAAAAAGAAATTATTAGTTGAATATTATTATTGTTCTGTACATATTTATTGCGATTTCATAGGTTCATGCGGATTATATGGCGTGAAACAGTAATTAATGCGTAATTAGAAAACTTTTGTATGTATAAGAAATAAATTATCGTTGCCTTTTTTATATCTTCCATATTTTCTTTTTATTTTACCAACTCTCTTCTTTTGTCAGTTTATTTATTTGTATTTCTTAATATGTTTGTTGATCTTTTTGCATTATTAATTAATTAATTATATTAATAAATAATCGTAGTAGTAGCAGTGGTCGTCTTCCCCTTCTTTGATTTTCTTGCTTCTCTTCTCCCCCTCCTCCACCCTCTTTTTGCTTCGTTCCATCTCTTTCTTGTCCTTCTCCACGTCATTTTTTTTACTAATGCCTCGAATTTTTCTTTTCTTCTCCTCCATATTTATTTTCCTCTCTACGTCGACGTTTACTTTTTTTACTTCCTGCTTCCGGCTTCTTCCTCTTTTACTTTTCTCTAAATTTAAAACATTAATTGCAATGAAACGAAAGAAAAAAAACTTGAATGGAAATAAAAACAAATTAATACCTACAATTTCAATTCATTTCTTTTCGAAATCAACTTTCCATGTTTATTGCGAATTTGTTTTAGAGGCAGCATTCATAATAATCATCCAGACTTTTCATTAAAAAAAATGAGAAAAAAAAATCACATGCGAGTAAGTGCTTGATTAGCGTTGACAAAGACGTGCCCAGAAACACGGCCCAACGCACAAAATATATTTGGGTAAGGTGGGTTGATAAAGGTGTATCTATAAGTTTCGCAACTGCTTGGTCATTTAATTTAATTTCTGTTTCAACACACTCCACTTAACCCACATAAAATTCTTTGATAATATTTCGTCTAGAAAAGCAGATAATTTATGTTCAAAATCTGTGCAGAAACGAGGAAAATCATTGTGAAAAAAAGAAAATGGGAGATTGAACACTTGTATAATCTAGTACTTCAAAACTATTTGCAAAGTATTGATAAAAAAGAAAATATTTTAACACCTATTGTCAGTCATGACAGAATACTAGCGTATATACGACGGCTCAAGAAAGAGTACTAAATGTGTCAAAAAGAAATCACGATCAGTTGAACAACCTAATAACCTTTGGAAATAAATCTAGTTTCAATAAAAGAGAAACGTAGTATATTCTTACTTTGCCTATGGGAGTGATAAAGGAAAATTGCTTCCTGTAAAAATTAGTCCTTCATCTAAGTAAAAGAATCATCGAAGAAACGACAAAAAAAAGAAGCGAGATAAAGAACTGTTGTGTGAATAGCAGCTGTCAGTATCTCCTTCAAGTTCAATATCTCACTGATTTGAATAGTATTCAACTTTTTTTATTCCAACTTTCTACTGACAAGCTGTCTGTTAAAATGGTTCTGTAGAATGACATTGACTTACGTATCATCACTTCTGCTGATAGTGACAGTCGCAAGTAAATTTCAACTTTTAAATTGTTTCCTTTCTAATACATAACGATTGTTAAAATAACGATGTACAAGCAAGCGTTAATATAAGATCAAATTTGAAATCACATTAGGGAACATGTATGCTGTTAATTTTAAGGACAGTTCGGAATAGTACAACTCGATTTCTACAAATTGCAAGGCACCCCCCCTCAAAAAATCGAGTGCTAGTTTTAATTCGCTATTTTGTCGTCAGTTTATATCACAAAATTAAAATGTTCTATTTGTTCTTTGATATATATATATATATATATATATATATATATATATATATATATATATATATCGTCAGGCCATGTGCATTGTGATTTTGCTCGACTTTTTACAGTACAAACATAATAAACATGGCCTTTGTGTTTGTGTGTGTAAGTATTCATGATCTAGTTGGAGACATCTTCAACGTTTTAATTTGAAGAAAAATATTTCTTAGAGGCATTTCTCCTACCGTTGATCGAAAATAGAAAACTTTTATTCTACCTCAAAGTAAATTATTCCATAGATTTAGAGGTGAATGTTCGAAAATGTGTCCTATTTCACCAAACTCGAGGACGAACTGTCGGAAGTCATTAGTTAAAGAAGCCATATTTAGTCTGATCGATGCAAAACTAAATCTTCATTCGGATGATGCAAAAGAAGAACAATTGCCCTAACGCAACCCACCACAATGAGGCATTAATTAAACCCTTAGAGCAAAATAAATGCTTAAAGCTGATGGCGCTGTGCTTTACTGAATTTAGTGTCCGTTGAGATAATGCGTATATTGACTGAAATATATTGATATTCATTTACTGAGAGCGGCCATTGAGCACAGGTAAAATTCACAATGTTCTCTTTCTTCGGTCCGTTAAATGTTGAAAGTCATACACCCAGCAACGTTCCTCGCCATATTCCCAACACAACTCTCTCTTCAGTCACGCTCATTTGGAAGCATAACTGAGTAACTTCAATTTATATAACTAAGCAGATCAGATTACTAAAGTAATTAGATGATTAGATTTGTAAATTAAGTTAATTTTATTAAATTAGATTAACAATTCGATTAGTTTTCTCAACGGATTAGATTACGAAACTAAATAAATCTAATTTTTTTTCTTTCACACAAAATTCCATAAAAAGTCCATGATTCTTTCAATGATCTGAGGATTAGTGTTTTCAAGTTTGTTGATCAGCCATTTTCATCGCTAGAAACTCATGACGATAGTTGATTAATGATATTAAATTACAGGTTCAAATGTTTAGCATTTTATTTTACTGATGTCAACTTTTGATGTTTTCGCAATTAGAATTCATCTTTTTAAATTTATTGAAAATTCAGATATTCTTGTTAAGGTTTATAACGCATGTCTTAGACTTCTCAAAACTCGAAAATCATAATATAGTCTATAATTTGAACCGTTATACAAGAAAGAACAGACATAGTTGCAACAAGAAGGAGAGACGATAAAAAAGAAAATAAGCAGATGATATTTTTTTATTGGTGGGGTGAAAATAATGGACTGTGGTAGTTGTTGGAAGAATAAAAATAGGAAAACTCAAAACAGGCGTTATTGTGGGAAGAAGGAAAAGAAAAATGTACAAATCTTAATATGATCGTATTTCTTTTTATCAGAACAAGCAATGCAAAAAGACCCATACCTCTGTTTCATATATTAAGAAAGACATTTGATAGAGTAGGACACATGGAGTTGCTTGAAATATCAAGGAAGCTTGATTTACACGGGAAAGATAATGTGGTAACCCGTCATTTCTATTGGGAAATAAACATATTGCATGTGGATTAAGTGCAGTCTCAGTAAATATATAAACATAAATATTAGGTTGGTGCAAAAATAATGACGTAATAATGTCGTTTTTAACGTATTTTTTAGCGTCAAAAAACGACATTATTACGTCATTATGTTTGCACCAACCTAATAATGATGATGATGATGAACATGTTTGGAAGGGGAAAAGAACAAATGTAGTTTTGGAATAATAAAATAATGGACGACATTGTTGTTGGTAGAAGAGGAAAAAGAATAATAATAGAAGATTGAACTGGCGTATTTTTTAATGAAAAAGTGAAATGAGAATGAACATTGTTGAAAGAAAAAGAAATAGAAGATGGATATTGTCGTTTGTTAGCCTTTATCATGTTTCGTGATTCATTTTTTACTTTGTAATAAAACAAAAGAAAAACAAAGAACAATTAAAAAAAAAGGTTATTTTCAGAAATCACATCATCGTAGAAATGAGCACATTATATGTGGGTCCCATTGATTAGGAAATAATAGGCGTTGTATTGAAAAATGCAAATTTTCACTGCCTAACACGTATAAAAGCTCAAATGCCTCGTGTTACCTGTTATTTGTGAGTTTAATCCCTGCGCCAAGCAAGAAGAATCCGACAATGAAAAAGAAGCGTCAATCCAAATAAGAATGAACTATCGTGAGATACTTTATAACGAGGAGAACCGAATGATAACCAAATGATATATCCTCTACTGTGGAGGATTGAATGAGAACTGTTATGAGATACCATGTGATGAGTAGAACCGAATGAGAGTTATCATGCGATATTCTCTATGGAGAACTAAATGAGAACTGCCCTGAGATATTCTGAACCACGGAGAAGCAAATGAGACTTGATATGAGATATCATGTGACGCGGAGAATCGAATGAGAACTGTCATGAGATATCGTCTACCATGGAGAGGCGAATGGGAATTGGCATGAGATATCGTCTACCATAGAGAAGTGAATGTGAACTGTCATGAGATATCATCTACCAAGGAAAAGCGAATGAGAACTGTCTATTCTAACATAATTAATGAAGGATTCGGTTCGAAATTCCAACTTGAAAAAAGGCCAAAGTGTAAAAAGGCTGAAACTTTGTGATTTTCTAAGAGGAAGACAGTTGTTCAAATTAATCAGCGTACAATAATTACATAATTAATACATTAATTGTAACTCTAATGATAAAATACAATTAAATAGAAAGAAAATGCAATTAGGATTGTCGGTGGATTTTAGCTGAGATTTTTTACAATCCAAGTAAGTGTGTTTGAAATGAAAAGTATCGTAAGTCTGAAGTAAAATTGAGAACAGGTAAAAAATATTTTTTAATTATTCCATGAATAAGTGAATAATATGCATGCACGCGCACGGTCACACACATACAGAGACACATACATACATACATACATACATATATATATATATATATATATATATATATATATATATATATATATCGCAGGAAGATATTGACTCTCTGATGCGTAACTCAAATTTTGGTCTGCCCTTTTTGTTGACAGTGATAGCGTCCGTTTTCTTAAAATTAATACTTACTCATTTCTTTTTACTTTCTTCGATTACAATGTCTCATACGATTTTTTTTTCTACCATCAAAAATATAATCTTTCTATTGTCATATTTTCATCGACCGATAATGATCTCTTAGTAGGCCAGTTAAATGTCTTCGGATAAACTCGATCTAGTGGTTTAATAAATACGATGAGAAACCACATCGTTGTAGCAAGCCCGCACTAAATTTTGATGTTCTCAATTCGTTGTAGATTAACCATATATCCTTTCCGTGTAGATCATGCTTTTCTACATTTCAAAACATTTCCCATGTTGTTCGTTGAATAGTCTACAAAGACATGGTTTTTACAGCAAACATACTTCTTTAATGACATTCTCATCCTATTATCACTTACTACTAGTATATAAACACATACACAAACACATACATACTTGTTTCTATCTCAGTTCAGTTATGTTGACGGTAACGGTTCCCGATAGATCAAAACAAAAACACAACTCCCTACGGAAGGGGCATATATAACACAGGACCGGGTTTAATGTAGCGATCAGTAATATTTAAGGAAAGTGGATGTTGTGGGGGAGTTTTCATTTTTGCTTTTAAGCATAAGAAATAGAAATAGAACGGGACATTTTTTATCACCAAACTTCAAAAATGAATGCTCATTGGTGCATGATGCTAAAATAACAAATGACGAGGAAGTAAAAATAACATTTTGATTGAACTGTCAATCCACATTAAACAAATATAGCAAACCACTTAATTCTGCAATAAAAGACAACATATATAAAAATATCTATGTCAAGCATCTTATAAACAGAAGTCACACACACACACATATATATATACATATATATATATACATATATATGTACATACATGCATATATATATATATATATACATACATACATATACATATACATATATATGTATACATACATGCATATATATATACATATATATATACATATATATATATACATATATATATATATACATACATATGCATATATATGTATACATACATGCATATATATACATATATATATATACATATATATGTATACATACATGCATATATATATACATATATATATACATACATACATACATATATATATATATATATATATATATATATATATATATATATATATATATATATATAGTTAGTTAGTTAGTTTATGAAAAATTAGGCAATGCGTATGGGTAAACCCAAGGATGATAAAAACCAGAGAGCTCAATGTAAATCTAGAGCAAATAATTTAAATAAAAACAGTCCACTTTAAGGTTCCATGGTGGTCTGTTTTTATTTAATATATATATATATATATATGTGTGTGTGTGTGTGTGTGTGTGTGTGTGTGTGTGTGTGTAAGTAAGTTTTTTGTGATACAGAATTTAATAATAGCTAGGAAAAGATCAAATTTATAAGGCATTTTTTAAAAGAAAAAGCTAAAACAAAAAAAAAACATTTTCGTCCCAGGACTTATCAAGTTTATTTTTCTGGGAATAGAAAATTTCTAAAATTTCTTAAATTAACGAATGAAATGGAATGGAATGGAAGAGAAAAAAATGAATTTCAAGAAACTCGAGTCCAATAACATTTAGACCCAGTAAGCATTCCCTCTGTTTACAAAAGGAAGGCCCACGGGATCTTATATACAAGGATTCTAGAACCTTGAGGTGAAATGTGGAGAGAGACCTAGATAAAATCAAAAAACAGTCCACACTAAAATTAACCACACATTTCCTACTATTTATTATATGCTCAGCAATAGCAAAGCCAAAACTATCGGTAAGTTGGCGCTTCGTGGCAGCCGGATTCAAAATCCTGGGGGGTTGATGTTGTTTTATTCTAAATTCCAAACACTGGGACGTCCTCCCTATGTAGCGACATCAACAACTACACTTGTATTGGTAAATCAATGAATTAACATGATGGGGAGGGAGGACGTCCTTACGGATGGAAGAGAAAACAGGACGGGTAACTAATATTACCCTAAGGTTCGCCGAAAAATAATAGCTATTGATCAAACGTGAAATTCGTCTTGATAGACTCTCACCCTCTGTACCAATATAGGGAAGACGCGGTTAAACTGGGAATTTATCAACAAAATGTGGCTTAACCCCATGAAATTTACTAATGACGTCTTGGATAACGGAGTCTAAATCATCCAACGGATATCCGTTTTTTGAAAGTGTCATTCTAACAAAGTCAATCTCACCGCAGAGAAGGCCATCAGAACATATCTTAAGTGCCCTATGAATTAAGGCCTTAATCAAATTAATCTTTCGTTGTCTGGGACAAAAAGAGTACCAGCGCGTATAAAGTCCCGAGAAAGTAGATTTCCTAAATACAGAAGTCTCAAACTTGTCAATGATCTTATGAACAAGGAAAACCAAAAAGCAAAGACAAGAATTGGACTCCTTTTCTACGGTGAACTTAGGAGCAGGATGGACAGAGTTTAATTTGGTGAGAAATTTGTCGGCTTCAGCCTCATTATTAAAGAGGCAGAAGGTATCATCCACATAACGATGACAGATAAGAGGGCGACCAATGCAAGTAAATAAGGAAGCCTCGTGAAAACGACAAAAATATTCGCCAACGCTGGACCCAAAGGCGAACCCATAGCTACCCCGTCGATCTGCCGATACATAATATAATAAAAAGTAAATCTGACAGACGCAGTGGCGAAAACCATAAGCTCAACAAATACACCCTCAGGAAAATCCGGAGGAGACAAAGAGGTACGATACAACATATCGCAATACATCTCAATAGTCTCAGACAGGGGAACACAGGTAAACAAGGAGCAGATATCAAACGAACACATGAACCCACCATAAGTAGAAGAACTACGTATAATTTCAACAAAGGAGAAGGAATCTTTAATGCAATAAGTACTGAAGTGCGACAAAACTGGTTCTGGCACTTTCGAGAGCCAACTAGCGACTTTATACTGGGAAGACACAATCATGGACAGAATGTGTCGTAAAGGAACACCGTCTTTATGGATTTTAGGTAACCCACACAAACGGGGACGAATTGACCCAGTGGATTTAATTTCAGAGGAGAGTAAACCACTCTTGACGCACTTTAATAGTTGCCTTTAAAATTTAGATTAAATAGAGGCAGTACGATCATGGGTTTCAACTGGACCTAATTTTAAGAACTTTGATGTATCACCAAATATATTGTCCATCTTAGAAACATAATCTGAATAGTCCAGTAGAACAACACTAACACCTTTATCAGGTTTAGTAATAACCAGGTTATAATTATTTTTTAAATTTTAATTACCGGCGGTGTTGTTCTCCCCATTTGGACTCTGGTGAAGAAACAGAGGAGCCTAAGGAGCATAAGAATGGGCATAACTATTCAGTTTAGCCGTAAGATCGCTAAGAGATTCGACAGAGCGAGGGACAAGTCTACAAACCTGTGCATATAAAACCTCAAACTCTGAAACATTTTTCTCACGGTCAGGCATCGAAAACGGAACACGAAAATCCAAACCATGAGCCAATCCGAGTTTCCAAATTCGAAGGTTCATAAGATAAATAATTAAAGATTATTCCTTCTCCAGTGTATGTTCATCACTGCATCCAAATCGTTTACGAATTAAATAATTAAATATGCATACGAAAATCATTGAAACATTATACATCAAACAGTTGAAACCCAACCTAAACAAAATCAATTATGGCATGTCTCCAAATATTCTTAAAAGTCTATAATTGGTAACAGAAGCCATTGGTTTATACCAACGGATTTCCATACTTCATACTTCTCCAATTCACTCTCGTGTGGTCATGTGTGACGTCATGACATGCGGTGCGATTTTCGCTTCTAGCGTCTTATATGCACGTGCTTATCGTTGCTTAGAAATCATCTATGTAAACAATGACAGACTATCATCACTGTCTTGTCCTTATATTGCTTAATATGTTGTAATTGACATCTTTGATAATGGCTTATGTAAGCCGAAAGCTTAGATGGTATTAAAAAATATGGATCAGCATTGTGAATTTCTTTCTTCGTTCAACGATAATGTTATTAAACTTATCAGACGTTATGAAAAATATTTACATAAAATAAATAAACAACACTTGTCTATATTATTTAATGAAACGTGTATGATATATATATATATATATATATATATATATATTTCAATTAAAAGGTGCAATTATAATTTATAAATTCATGAATCATTCATACAAAAAGCAAATATAGAGGTTAATGATTTAAGTGGCGAGAATACATCGTCTCAAACAATATAAATAAGATACATCAACCCCGAACCTGTATATGAATGATATGATCCCTGTTTACAAATTCCAGTTGCATAAGGTCTTTTTAATTTTTTACAAGCTTTCGTCTGTTCGTAGAGACATCATGAGGTATGGAAATAGATTTTGTTCTTGTTTTTACTTCTCGGTAATAAGAGGACAATGAAAATAGAGATGTAATCCGAAAAATGCTATGAGAAATGTGTTATTGTTTTGGAACGTGCGGTCGCAACGCTGAGTTTGAATTTAAATCTTAAGGTTGTGCGTTTTTGTACAAATATAGCAATAAGAGAATTCTTTTTTACTGGTAGAAGTAAAAACAAGAACAAAATCTATTAAAAAGACCTCATGCAACTGGAATTTGTAAACAGGGATCATATCATTCATATACAGGTTCGGGGTTGGTGTATCTTATTTAGATTGTTTGCGACGATGTATTCTCACCATTTAAATAATTAACCTGTATATTTGTTTTTGCATGAATGATTCATGAATATATATATATATATATATATATATATATATATATATATATATATATATATGCAGTCCGTTTGAAGTTATTATACAAATCACATAAGCCTCAATAAATAGAATTTGCTTTGAAAAGTTTTTGTCAAATTTGAAATGATTTTAGATGTCGAAACAAATTTTTAAGTAGTTTCAAAATATTAAATTCTGGATCAATGAAAACTACGATTTTAATTTATTATGGAAAAAGAGAAAATCAATTTTACGTCAATAACAAGGTAATGAAATCATCAAAAACTGATCAATAATCTATAATAGAACAAATAACAAACATATATGGTTTGAAACATTTATATCTTAATATAGTGAGCATTCTTCTCAATAAGAACCAGTAATATATTATTTATTGATTTTGTTAAATGTTTTACTTCATCTAAGTTCACTTTTTTATCTGGTACGTTTAATTGCTTCCCATAAGTCTGCTTTCTTGTTATATTGTTTGCCAATTTCATATAATTTCATCTTTACAAGTGACCATAGATTTTCCATCGGATTCAGATCGGGACTTGATGCTGGCCATTCCATTATCTCTGGTAAAACTTTTTGGCTTAAAAAATTCCCATGTCACTTTAGATACAAGAGAAGGAGCATTGTCGTGCATAAATACACATTTCAGTTTGAAATTGCGTGGTTAATATTTTTTACCATTGAAAGATAGTATTTTCCAATGAAATCACAATAATTTCCGTTTACCACCTTCACGAATTTTGAATCGTCCAATAATAGTTTCGATTTGTAATATGCTATTCTGGGTTAAATTTTCGAAGATTTCTGGCGTAAAATCGTATGATTAGACCTGATTTTATTTTTGGGATAATCACATGATTTTTTTTTATTTTCAGGATTAATCATGGACTTTTACGTCAGAGCCCTTAGAATATATAATCCACAATACCTAGATAAAGAAAACATTTAGGTTTCTTCATTACACGAATCATTTCAACCTCAGCGGGCATAAAATGCCCACAAGACCAAAGAGGTAGACACCGCCGAGAGCAATTCTAACATCAAAACCATAAAATTCACATCTTACTCTCCAACACTTTATCTACAAAATTTCAAAATAAATTAGATATCCCCAACATTAGGGCTTTTACCACCGCCTCCAAGATAATTGGAGATTTAGTTAAGAAGAAAAATAGATCAACCACCATATCAGATGCCAGGATTTATGAAATAAAGTACTTTCTATTTAGAAACAGTTACATTAGTAATACAAAAAGCAATCTAAAATCCTGCATAATAAAAACAATACACCTATATTGTGACAACTCTTTAAACTCGCTCATAATACACAGGAAAAAAAAACTGGTTATAACTTTGATTTTTTAAATGTCACCCTGATTAAAAAAGAACATAATTCTTTACTCTGGGATTTCTGATAAGTATTTTACCATCTATAAACATACGTCAAATACACTATATTACATCAGATACTTTATAAAAATCCGTACTTAAAGAATCTAAGATATGTCTACATACTACAACTACTACTACTACGACAACTATAACAACCGGCGTTACTTACACTTTTTGAAATTCACATAAAACGTCCTCAAATCAATATGCAAGAAAGTACCAAATGAAAATAAAACTGGACCCCAACAGACACATAAACAAATACACATTATCATCCGAATCCCGAATAGTCAAACTAGGATTATGATAGACGTACAAATATACATTATAGACACGAAAGCTGCAAGAATTTTGCTTAATCAATAAAAAGTAAACACAAAATAAGAAATATCCAGATCTCATTCTTTGATGAAACGTTTAGAAAAATCGAAACATGTTAGATTTATAAACGTTTTCTGTTGACTCCTCATCCTATCAATCTCTTGTATTCCAATCTATATTTGATCTGTATTTGATGCCAATTTATATATATATATATATATGTGTGTGTGCGTGTGTGTGTGTGTGCGCGTGTGTATGTGTGTGTGTGTGTACTAGTTGTAACAGCATGATTGTAAATCCCACAAAATGTTTAATATCTTAAAAAAAAGACTAAATTAATTGAGTTTCTTTTTCCAGGTTTCCAGTTATGACATTAAGTCATCTGGACACCATTTTAAAAGACCACCTAAAAAAAGATCAGGTTAAAATTGTTTTGTGTCAGACTCACTGTCTTCCCAACTGAGTAATGGTGAGAGAAAAACGTTCATTTAGGCCTTCAGTAATGGTACAAATATTCATATACTGGCTTCCATCTTCAAAGTCTATTCAGGAACCATCAAGAGAACGGCAAATAAATTTAAATAAGAGGGAACAATAGAAAGAAAAACTGGATCAAGATATCACAAGAGGAATACGGAACATCCTTTCAACTTAGCGCTAAAGAGATCAATTAGAAAAGATCCAACTCAATCCATAATTCATTTAGCACGTGAGAGAGTAGTTTCAGTTATTACAGTCTAAGCAGTGAAAAAAGTGAAAGTAGTGAAAAAAGACTTGAAAATGAAATCGTCCGTGAAACCTGTGAGACACCTTGTTACACCAGGACAGACAGAAGATTAGAGAGAGCGAGGATTATCATGAATAAATTGGAAAATATTCCTGGAATATATATATATATATATATATATATATATATATAAACTTTATTTCAATACCTCGTGAGCTTCCAGTACTTATCTATGATTAATTACTTTATGTCATTTTCGTTTATGATTTCACCATGATATTTACGTTAAGCTTAGAGAGTAAGTATACATTCTTATTGCTCAAAGTAGAGTCGAATCTAACAAGTAGAGTTTACTCTAACAATTGGACAATTTTGCTTTACACCAATTGTTAGATTAAAATCTCAACCGTTGTATTTTCGAGATGATTAAAGATATGTTACTGGAATTCTCTGAGGTTTTTATAACACAATGACACTCTATTTACTCTATCTGATTTACTCAACTTTTCAGTTTCGCATTTATTCAACTTCAACCGCTAAAAACAAGATGTGGAAAAAAAATTAATCGGAGCTAAGATAATTTCTGATGCTACCTCTTCTTACACATTTTCGTTCAAACATTGAGTGCCGAAAAAAGCAACAATATTCCTTATAATTCACTGGGAATGTATTGCTCACACTTTCTTTAAAATATTGTACAACAAAGAACTTATAAGACTGAACTTTAATTTCTATTTATGTGGTTTATCCAAGATAGATTTGTTGATTTGATTACAAGACCATTATCTTCTGCATAAAGAAATAGAGTAGACGCTCTGAAATTAACGCCTCCAATTTATTTTCATGGAAAACACAACAGATACAAGCAGTTTTCAGCAACAAAACAATGCCATCAGTACTGCATATGCTTTATTTTACCAGTGATGCACAATATAAGAGAATATAAGCCTTTATAGATATAGACAGCCTAAAGAATTAATGGATTTCTTTTAATCTGACATGTTTTTTAATGAAAATTCATACTTCAGTAGAAGCTGTAATATTTTCATTAGTGTGCGGACCCGTAACCAAAATAAATGCAATTGAAATGAAAAACGGAGCGTCTACTCAAATCCGGTAATCTACTAAAAATAACATTTGAAGGAATAAAAATATCGACAGCGTTAATATAGAAAGCAAATCTTGGTATGAAGATTCTATTGAAGCTTTAAACTGAAATTCATCATGCAATGTTGATTTTAATGTCCACATTGTCTCTATCTATGATTGTTTACTTGACTAACCTCTGGAATTATGTTTCTCAGCCAACTGATCATGTAGGATATTTACTAAGCAAAATGCAACTTTTCTAGGCTAACTTGTCAAGTTCCAATACATTATGAAAATAATTGTACATCGAGACTCGTTTATTCGTTTGGCGAGGAGACGACGTTTGTTCCTGGCGCGCAAAAGAAACACACTGCTGGATTTTCTCTTCGCACCGTGTGACAGCTAAACGTTGAAAAGAAATCATATCATAACTTCTTATTAGATTGATGCAAAATGTTCAGCTTTCGAACAATGTTAGAGAAATTTTAAATTGTATCTTTTAAATTCACTCCGCTATTTATTGCTTGTATGCACATATTCGTTAATGACTGTAAAAATAATTATTCTATTTTGTTTGTTTGTTTAGCAGAATACCAACATCCTCATAGGTCATTTAATGCCAAAATTAAATTTCCTTTTGAGAATTAGTAATTTCATTTACAAAAATGTATTGTGGGTAATGTTCTTTTTTCAAAAACGCACAGCTCGTAGTTTTTTTTTTGTTTTTTTTTTTACCATGAGAATCTATTTCTGCTATTTTTACTATAAAAATGTATTTTTAGAATTTCATAGTGTTTTAACCCAAGTTTTGGGGTTCGTATTTACCCTAACATGGGATAGCTACCACCCCGAGTCAACAGCAATTAAGAGGTGGTTCAACGCTCCTCAAAACCTTCCGATCAGAGTTCTTGCGGCCGGGTATAGTTTATCGTCATACCCACGATGGTATTTTATTTTGTTAACAATCACTCCTAAATATAAAGTTTTCTGTAGACATCTTTAAATAGTTAATCCGTGTAAAAGTGGAAGGAAAAATGAATTACTGAAGGCTTTCGAAGACATTTCGAGTTCCAGATTAAAGAACACGAGATAGCTTATGAATGGAAGTTCTGAGGAATACGTGTACTTACAGAAAAGATAAAGGTAATTCTGTAAACTCTTTTAAATGGCACATTGAAATAGAAAACATTTTTATGGATTAAGAAATGGAACGGCCATTTTGCTTCATGACGACATTAGTTCACATATTCGAAATGAAACGCAACAAACATTTATGGTGTGGTAATGGCAAGTTCGTACATATTCACTAGTCAGGACTCATACAGATAAGACATTGACACTAGAACTAATTAATGATACCATCAAATAAAATGAACTATATTTATATTTACAAGTCTTAGCTTCATACAGCACATGTAGAAAGCTTTGTCTGGGTTCAAACATCAACCTCTAAAGATGCTAGGAAAGATACAATTAGATTTTTTATCTGTTTGTTTATTGGCATATGAACTCCTTATGGGTCATTTAATGCTGATATCTAATTTTCTTGAGAGATTTCAAGTAATATATATAATATTTTATTCTGCTTTCACAATTGAATATATGGCAGACAATACTCAGCTTTTTTCCTATACACCTTTGTGTGTACATAATTTACTAGAGGCGTTGATACGTGTGTTTTATGTTGTAGTTTTGTTGAACTTATATTTTGGAATAGAGTTTGATCTCTTTAAGAAATTGTAAGATATTATATGGTGTAATGTTGCGAAAGTGTTCTTTCATGTTCAGTGATGTATTGTTGATAATTTTACTATAAATAAGTATTGTTGGTAAATTTTTATATAAAAAAATGTATTGTTGGTATTTTTACTATAAAAATGTATTTTTGTAATTTCATCGTGTACACTATTTGACAATAGTTGGGACTCTAACAGGTGCTACCACCCGGGCTCAGGATGGACCTGGGAACAGCCACAATTAAGATATGATTCCACTCCCCTCAAAACCTTCTTGCTGCCAAATCTAGTTCATCATCATACCCATGACTCGATACACTTAAACTAACATATATTTTACACATCTCATTTCAAGTAATATTCTTTTGAATGTGTACAACAATCATAGCTTTATCCCAACAGTCAGTGTATTGGAGGAGGTTCTAAAGTATTAGCGTCAAGAGCCTGAAGGGATTTTAATCTCTGTGCTAGTGATGGCAGTAACACAATATGCAACAAAATATAAAACTTTAGTATAAATTTCTGATGGCGTTGAATAGGATGACGTACCGATTTCACCCAACAAGAAGCCCACCCACCACACCTCGCCGAAAATTCTGATTAATCAATGTTCAGTATTGTTTTATCGACAGAGTTCAGGTGGTAAAGGCCTTGTCAATCAAATAATCAATAGAAATTGTTAAATCGAATATATTTCTGTGTTACAATGTGATATCAACAAGTTAGATTAGTATGATGCATGCAGATTCACTCTTGCGGATATGGACATAGAAACGCATGCCTGAAAGACGATGCCAATTTTAACAAGTTTGTGAATAGATGTTATTCTAATAAAATTACCAAAGTCTCTGGCCATCTTGTGATTTAGTAAGAAAGATGCGGGATATCAATATTAAAGTCCCGAAAGCAACTAAATGACTGCCTATAAGTAAACATCATAGACAGCAGCGAGTTACTTGGGCAATGAAGTGAATTAAAACTGATTTCTCAACAATAATTACTTTTGACGAAACTGTTAGTTAACTCTCGGCCACTCAGATAATAATCGGATAAAAAAACTAATGATCCATCATTAGAATGTTTATGTTAATATGAAAAAATTATCCAGGGGAAGAAGATCTTTGAAAAGCAATATTATCTAAGGTAATGGAATAGACGAAACGGTGCAAAGTAAAAATAATCACAGTATAAAAGATTTCTGAAGGTTAGAGAATGTCTGCAAGCCGAAATTAACATATGAAATAATAAATATTTTATTCAATTAGATGGGACATTATGTCATATCTTTTGGGTTTATTTATAAATAAAAAATTATGTTCCACGTTGTTGTGACACTACAAAAACAAGATATCATCATTTTTTTTATAAGGAGAGATATTATAAACTGAAATTTCCATGGTTTATATATTTTTATTGTGCAAAAATTGACTTGCTTTGACATAATATGTGTATGTAGATGGGTATGTACACACGGACACACACACAAGCACAAACACACACACACACACAGATAGATAGATAGATAGATAGATAGATAGATAGATAGATAGATAGATATTATTTTGCATTTAATCGTAGATAGTAACTACTAAATTTTCAAGTAATTGTCGTATATCGGACAGATATGTTTTGCTTTGGAGTTACAGGTGAATTTAGTTTGTGTAGGTGATTTAACTGTAACTGTGGAGCAAAGTATAAACGCCCCTTAAACGACAATTGTCTGCAAAGCAATATAATATACCAAGCCACTGTAAAAACAGGTAATGAATATAAAATATACATCGAAGTAACTGAAGACTCGGGGAACAGATAAATTACGCATAAAAAAAACAATAACAAATACGCGAAGCGTGCAACCATTTCTAAACATATATGGGACCTAAAAAACAAAAATATAATGGGAACATTATTTACATTATTCGAACTATTGTCCTCATCTTTGTCGCCATAATTATCACAACGTTTCGGCCGTTGTATGCTCCGGCCTTCTTCAGGTGGTTGCAATTTCGAACTGAACCCTTTATTTAGCTCACTGGTAGACTGTTCTAGTTCCACGTGCCGTGTTTTAATGGATGTCAGTTATCAGTTATCTCCTGCTAATTTCCCTCTGAAAGTTCTCCACTGCCTTAACCGGGTATTGAACTCACACTTTTTGGGTCCTGTCACTGGATCTAACCAACGCCTTTATCAACTGTGCCATGTGTTCTTGAGGACATACATAAGCACAACTAAGTTAATTTAATAATAATAAGCAATAAGAAATAATTAATGGATAAAAGCAAAATACTCTAATAAATAATGGGATAAATGTTAACAAATAGGGCGCTATACAATCTTTAAAAGTAGCAGCCTTCTGATTCACAATTATTTCTATTCAATATCCTTTAGAATAATTTGAAATCTAACCGTTACAGCATACCTACTTGTTACATCGTAGTAACCATTAGGATAATACAATACACAGGAAGTACTTGACCTGGTTACCCATAATGCCCCTTGATTTGTATATATACAATCAAGCCACCATACAACACACATGGCCTGAAGTTTTCATTCAATCATGAAACAGACTATCGCTACTCGGTATTGACCTCAGTCTTCAACATATCTATGTATGTGTGTACGTGCGTGTAAAATTTCAGATAAATAAAAATCTACGAGTAAAAAGACAAGAGAAAGAGATGAGTAGGGGGGCAGATAGATATTATATAGATTCAATCAATATTATATGTTGGGGAATGCTTGTTTCATGCAATTCACTAATCAGTTGATGAATGAATTTTAAAACTTTTTTAGAACATGGAACATAGATTTTATATTTTAATGTTGCCTTTATAACGTTGATAATTACAAAGCCGTAATTTTCAATGTGTTGTTCAAAACGTTTGTCTTGTTAAACTTTACACATGTTCTGAAATTGTAATTTTTCATTGCAAAATGACCTCTTGGCTTTTCAGCAAATCTGGCTAAGAATGGAAAATTCTTACAATCCGTAATTTTTGCAACATCTTCAAAATAATTTCCAATTTATTATACTTTGTGCACATTAATAAATGATATTGAAGATATAAACAGTGAATATAGAAATTAACCCTTAAGGTCTGATGGTCTCTTAAAACGTGAAAAAACCTCACCATTTTTATAGCCACAATCTATGTATGTGTGCTTGTGTGTGTCTGTTCGTGGGTATGTTTACTAGTACTTATAACTATATGTACAGATATATACTATTTCTCTTGACTTTTGGTCGTAATGAAATTTGGCGGTTTCACTCTGAAATCAATCTCTTACAAAATCTTTTGCTTTCTGACGCCAAAGTTGCCCCTGTTTACGTCCAACGCGACTCTTAGTTTAATTTAATTCCCCATAAAAAATTTCTCCTGAAAGCGAAGTGACTCCCAAAGGATTTGGGCATAGAATTTGTTTCAACATACACAGACTCCCCGACTCAAGTCTCATTAAATTAGTTTTATGTGGCTTTTGTCAGGAAGCTAATCATTCCTTTTGATTACGACGATGTAATTCCAGTTGGTTTAAAGCGGTTGTTATATTTTGTAACGAGAAGTTCCATTACAAGTAAAAATAAAAAAAAATCTCTTATTCTCTGAAAACTAAAACTACGAAATCAGAACATTTTCTAAAGAACATTTATGGCAGTAATTTTCTGGTTTGTATTTATCTCATTCAATTTACAATTATCAAAACTATTATTTTATAAATCTGCTTATTCTTCCGTTCCTTAATTACTGAGTACCTACTTTACGCGTCATAAATACAGAATAAATGATGGACTGTTCCGTTTGAATCTTGAAAATGATAGAAAGAGACGCTGTCTATTTTCAGTGAGAAAAAGAACCAATGAATGATTGATAAAATAGAAAGAAAGCAAAAAATGATAATACTCTCATGTGTTTAACGTCTGTGATTCTGTGAAATGTAAAATCTTTTCATTTGTGTATTCTTTAAATAATAATGGGCGAGATGCCCATAATGTTACATATTATATATATATTTATAATTATGATAGTTGTTGAAAAGTTTTGTTAAAGATGTTAAGCTCAAAGATTAATACTAGGAAATGGCGGATTTCTATGGGTATATAATTGTGTATCTAGCAAGGAGATTATTCAATCACTAACTGAATAATTAAGATTAATCAGAAAATCTACATGAAAACCGTGAAATTTTCACCTGTATTTCTAGTAAATAATATTACAATTATGTCACATCAACAGTACAATTATTATGCATAGTCTTAATTTGATCTGCATGACATTGCAATTTCGTAATAATACCTATAATAATATTAAAAACAGAAATTTTGTAAATTCCACAGAGATTTAGTTCAAAGTAATTGACAAAATTTATTGTGAACTTTCAATAAGTGCAAGCATTTTGAGGCCGGTAAAAAAAAAAAAAACTTTCAAACTGTTGGAGATTTTGCCTCCCATTTCAAAATCCTTTAATTTAATTGGAAGATGGAAATGTGTTGGATAGGGTTTTTTTTTTCTTGCAATAACTTTTGGGAGTAAAAAAATTAATTATTTTCTAAAATTATTTTCTTCATCAACAATCGAAGACAGTTTTGTGTAACAATGAGTAGTGAAACAATATATAGGCAATTTGGATTAAGTCTCTCTCTCTCTCTCTTTCTCACACACACACACACACATACAGACATATATATATATATATATGAAGAAATATACTGTGCTATGTTTATGGGATAAAGTGCTCAATATCAGAGATATAGCGTGTGTGAATATAAAAGTGAACATTAAAGTTAACACTTGTAGGGGACATGCTGTTTCATGCTAGACGCAATTGTCAGGCCATCATTTTTACATACATACATATATATATATATATATATATATATATATATATATATATATATATATATATATATATACGATATTTCAAAAGTCTGTCACATTTTAAGAACTCTTATATCATGAACTACAATTACTACCATGATTGAACTGGTACCATTTAAAAGCTAAAAGTTTCGCTTTGAATTTTGGGAAAAATTGCATGTGGAGCAATCTGTAGATTTCATTTTCCAACTTGGTGGGGCACCACCTCACTGGAGTATCTGAACACCAGTCTGCCTGAAAGAATGGTCGGATGTTCCAGTCAAACAGATCGCATGTTCCTCCAGACCTCATTCCATATGATTTCTTCCTCTGGGGGTATGTGAAAAACCTCGTGTACGTACTTCCCCTTCCTAGAGACGTGGATGATCTGAAGACGCGAATAACCGAAGCCTTGGCAACCATTGACAACGCTATGCATGGTCGTGTTTGGCAAGAATTGGATTATCGTTTGGATGTGTGGTGTAACTCGCGGTCCTTACACATGTAAAAGCTGTATAGAAACGTAGAAATATTAACTTTCAGGGAATATAAATTGGCTTTGGTATCCTCAATTAAGATAAACAGTGTCGTGATGTGACACACACTTTTGAAACACTCTTGTTTATTGGCATAACATAGGCACGTTTCTTTCTAGCCAGACATATTTGTCCTACGACGGCCTACTAATATATACGACCAGACATGTCACATTTCAGGCTAATTTCTAACAAGCCTATTCAGTTTATAGTCAATTTATCTCTGTTTTCTCTAAAGTATGTAAAACCACCCCAAAATCTACAACAGGTTGTTTTTTCTTTTTATACAAAAAAGTAATAATAAAAGATAGTGGACAAACAAAAAGACTTTAAAAATTAAGCAATAATACAAAACAAATACAATTAATAAAATTGACCAACAGTTTCGCTATAAATCAATTTTCTTTTGACCGTTACCCATTTTTTTTTTTTTTTTTTTTTGAAACATTTTAAAAAAGTTTTCCGATGAAAACTTTCGTTTGTTGCCAAGTTAAAATTATTTTGGAAAATAAGTTTCCAAAATCTTTCAGCAGATTCACTTGTACGATCATTCATGTGTGGATGTTCCAAAGGCAATGACATCGAAATGGTTTGCTGTTTAGGTTTATGGATGTCCCAAAGGCAAAAATATCTAAATGGTTTTCTGTTTAAATGTGTAGATGTACCAAAAGCAAAGACATCTAAATTGTTTGGTGTTTAAGTGTGACATATAAATGTTATATTCAAAATCGAAGCTAATTTGATCTCTCCCTAACTTTTAAAATATTTGCTACTGTGGATGGGGTTCAATCAAAAGGTTTGAAACCCAGTCAAAGGAAGATCTTAATTTGATTTTCCTCTGTTTTTATTTAATTTTAACAACAGCCTTTAGTTTCATTCTCTCGAATGACATTAGACTTTGTCAACGAAATCGTGACATGTTTCGTGTCAATCATCTCTTTCTTGAAATATCATATGAACGACTCAGGAAGTTGGAACTTTTGCTTTAAGGTTGGCTTGTCTTTTTTTTTTTTACAACGTCTTGCATTTTTCAACAACAAATAAAATAGTTTTATATTAGTTTCACCGTTTGAAATTCCATTGATTTAAAAGCAAAGGTTTTTCATTATTTCATGCCTTTGCTCTTCTACCATCGCATTGCCCGTATCTTCGGAGTTACTCCCTTATTATTTTTAGTTTTTCTTACCTGTCCAGATTTTTATTTAAATTCTATAAAAACATGGACTAGAAACAAAAAATTGAACAAATATTTTCTTTGGCATCTTCTCTTTTATATTTTCTTGCTCTATTTCTCCATAAAGAATTTTAAATTTGATGCTTTCCATCTCAATTCGAAATACTATATTTTTGTTTTACTGTTAATTGATAGTCAGCCACCACAATTCTCTTTCTATTTCTTTCCTTTCAATCCATATTTTATATATACCCTTTTTCTTTCTATTTAGTTTTCTTTTCGCATTTCTTTCTTCCTATTTTCACTCACCTTTTCGACTTTACTTGACATTTTTCCCCATTAATTTTATTATGTAATTTTCTCAGTCATAAAATGTAAATAAATTCATGAGAAAAGAACTAAGATAATAACAGATACTACACTATGATCCTCGTCAAAAAAAAAGATTTAACGTTGTACACATAAAGAGAAAAAGAGTAAATCTTTTGGAATTGATAATAATGAAGATTCCCTTTCGTGTGTTTGTGCGTTTAATTAATTTTATTAATAAAATGGTTCGCCTCAAGTAGAAAGAGTTTCCCTTTTGCTTGTCTATATGTAACTTTTTAAAGGCTGGAAGTATATTGATTGTGTGATTCTAAGTTCCAGAAAGTCTGTGTATCTAAATAACAAGAGAATGTCGCCATTAATTAGCCGCCCGGATGTGAGACAAATAACCGGCATTTCGTCTTTTGCAAGACAAAAGTCATGAATTGTACTTGGAAAACAAGTGAGATGTCCATAATGTTACACACACACATTCGACGTACACATGTAAACCTTAAATAATTAGGAAAAAGTGGATCTCACGTAAAATTCCCACTTCATATAAGTTAAAAACAAAGCAAAGTTAAAACCAAGGCCAAGCACAAAGTTCCTGGGAATCGATTAAGATTTAATATCGCATAACCAAAGGCAATAAAGAAGCAGGTAGTTTTAATAAAAGAAGAAAGTATTGACCGGTGGGAAATGCAACTGGAATTATTCTATTAAAATAAAATAAAAATCATTGCTCATTAATTAGATAAAATCTCATTCTAAAATATTATCGACCATGTTGGTCTAAATTTATAATTGTAAAGAAAGAATAATTAATATCACAACCAAAGAAGAAATAATATTTTTAATACAAGACCAACACTCGTCAACGATATTATTCCATTCAACAGGGATAGAGAAAAAGTAAAAACACTCGACTAGAATATGAGAGAAAAAAGAATAAAAATAAACATGATTTATTTAATTTGTATGATGGAGATATTTTTTTCAAACAGAGTTGTAATTACTTGCTTATAGTTTTTACTTATTTCCGACAACGAAATGCCTTTTTCACAAAATCCTCGGTGTCTATACAGTGTAACCCTGATATAAGAGAAACCCGGATATAAGAGACACTGTCTCTGATCCCAAATTAGAGCTTGTGTTAATGTATATAAAATAGACCAAACCTGGATATAAGAGAAACCCGGATATAAGAGACTTCCACTCCGGTCCCGACAACTCCGGGTTACACTGTATTTGAATGATATATGATAAATATACAGCCGGAAAGAATGATTTTAATGTAATTAAATAAGAAGGTTGCTGAAAAGTTCACGGCACGACCAACATCACAAAACCAGATATTTGATAATTGAAGTACTGATTTTTGTTCGTGATTCAGGCCACTTTTCAGCACCTCCTTGTATATATGTATGTAATTGTATCGAAATCATTTAATATCTTTTTATTTAACTTGGGGAACACATACGACAAGATTTCTTGTTATTAAGAAGTTTTTTCAGTAGTTTTCCTTTTATTTTCCTTTTATCGCTTTTTACAAAGCAACAAAATCAAATCAACGATATATAAACAAACAATAGAGCGATCAAAATCAAACGGAAACTCCTCCACCGACAAAAAAAAGAAAAAGATTTGCGTAAGATTATTTTTTCCAAGCCAAGCTGTTTGCTTAACGAGCGTAAAGTGTAAAACAACCTGGGCAACAATAACAAAAATAAAAAATAACGAAAATCAAAAGAAAGTAGTAAAATTTTTTAAAATAATAATAAAGTATTGGGTGCTGACAATTTCTCAGCTTGGCTCACTTCCCAAAATCTGATCATATAACCAAATATTTTAATAATTTCATCCTTAATAAAGCAATAAACCCACTAAAACCCAATGACTTATTGAAAGTGAAGGAAATTAAGAAAACGTTTGTGAGTAGAAAGAATAATAAAAAGAATGGAGTTGGAAGAGACAGACGGTGACGATTGACGTTGCATTTAAATCTTTGAGGATCGTTGGCAGCAAGGAAGAAAGAGACCGGAAGAGACTTCCAAACACGAAAAGTACCAGAGAAGACACAGAATAGAAGTTACAGGTACATATAGCAATTTCACCGAGAAAATATAAGAACTAGCTGCTTATCTAGTGCTACGCTTAATTTCGTGAAATCAAGGGACCAAAGAAGAAAGGTCATCAGAAAAATTGTCATGAAAATATTTATAAAGACGCACAAAGGAACTACGTTATAGCGGCGGGAAATTGATTGAAGCCGAGATATCAAGTTAGAACCATTGTAGATTTTTAAGACTCTCTGGATAATTTTCAGAGGCACCAGTAGTTATATATCAACAATATTCAATGCATGGACGAATAGCAGACTTATAAATGCGTAAGATAGATTCTGATGAAAAGAAATATCTTGCACGACACTGTGAACCAAGTTTTTAGTAGCAGACTTAGCAATTAATTCCATATAATCATTCTCCTAGAGGTTAACATGAGCCATGTTGATGGAAAGCAAAAAGATTTTTAGGATGATTAAGATAGTGTAGTTTGGTTTTGAATGTGTTGAAATTGCCCCAGTAAATAACAGATTTAAGGTAATTTTCGAGGTTAGCTGCAAATTTGAATTCATCGAACAGATTTATTACCATTAAGAAGGAGTAAATAATGGTGTCGTCGAAATAGTTACCGAGTCGAGAACTGCTGACATCGGGAAAGTGGTTGATAAGAAATAGGAACAAATAGGTCTAATGGTTCGAGCCTTGGAAGACACTTGCATTTATAGACACAAATCTAGAGCAGTATCTGTTCATGACAACTTTCATTCTGCAATTCGACAAGAAAGATTTAACCAAATCAAAATTGCGATCAGAAAGACCCCATCAAAAAAAATTCCTTTCATGGTTGAGCCTAGAAATTCTTAACACATCATTGTAATGTTTCTTTCAAATTGAAAATATAGGAAAAATCCTTCTTCTTCATCATGCCTTTAGCTCTTACCTTATTAACTATTGGGGACCCTAGCCTCGAAATTGGTACTTTACTCTAAAAAAGTTTAGTAAACACTATGCTGGGAAGCCTGAAACTATCTCAATAACTACTCAGTCTATTGCCAACATTTATTCATCAGAAAGACAATTGACGCCTATTTTCCAAATAGTAATGAAGATTTATCTAACTAGAAAGTAAATATCCAAAATAATAACTTTTTACCTGAGATTAAAAACCCGAATTCTGGTTCTGGCCACATATATATGACTTTCTGGTTTTGATCACATATATACGACCTTTTATTTAAGAGTCTAGCAAAATAAGGGATTAAAAACAATAATTATTAATAAAAGAGAACAATTATAATAGTATATTTACTGAATTTATATAATATATTTCCTGAATGTTATATGGCAGAAGACTCTTAATACCGTCAGCAAATTAACACTCAGTTTTTCACTTAATGGAAGCATTTCTTTTGGGTTTCATTTTGTATATCTGAATTGACAAAATCTCTATTCATGTGCTTTGATGTGATTATTTATGCAAACTTTTAAATTATTTATAACTGGAGATGAGAGCGGATAACTGAACTTTTGAAAATCGGAAGAGTGGATAGTGAAGTAAACTACATCTGAAACAGTATCATGGTTATATGATTATTTCGGCAAGACGAAAACTGCTTATTGATATTGACCAATAAAATGTCAGATCAGGCCACTTTCCCATTACTTTGATCATATTTTACTTCTTAAAATGAAACCGAATTTTGTCCTTGTCGCTTCAGTTAATTAATATTTGTTTTGGCAATGCTGTTCAGTATCACTTGGAGGCCGGAAATTTATTGAGGGACATCTTTCTTTTTCAAAAGAGAGATAATTTGAAACAAGAAACTGTCTTGACTAAACAATGAAAAATTTCTTAATTACATCTTAGAGCAGCCAAAATTTATTATATTTAACTTTCAAAAGAAAAAAGTTGCCTAATGAGATAAAACAAATAAATTTAATTATTCCTTTGACATTCTAGTAACATTTTCCCACAATAACAGTCGGAAGCGAATAGTGTGCGTATGTTTTTTAATACTTCCTTCGCGTAAATATATGAGAACGCAAAACATTGGAACTGAATTCTTTAGAAAACTGTCTTAATAAACTCACCCGATTTATAAAAGCATTAAAGAAAATGGAAAATATAATGACTTTTTATTTTATTATTATTGTTACTAAGTACGTCGAGCCTGTTTTTACGGCAAAGTTTAAACGACCACATGATTGATTCAAATAAAAACCGGGCTGCGAAACATGCAAATTTGAATTTTAGAAATAAATAATTAAAATTAAAGCTTGATTTAGATTGTTGTTATAACAAGTGATTTTTTAAAAATGATGTTGAAATAATTATAGCAATACATAGAATGATAAGAGATGATTCTCAAGAGTAGAAAAAAAGGCAATATATTAAGATGATTCAAGGCACTAAGATCGAGAATTAAGTGTGCAATTGGTAGCAGACGTATTGAAATCTATATATGGAAAGAGTGAAGCATAAATGAACAGAAGATTTGGTAAAGGAAAACAGTTGTTCATAGACGGTGATGCGAATCTTGACTGATGAGCAAAAACGACTTCGGCTTCCAGTTCCATCTAATCTCTTGAGTAATGGCTGGAAGGGCCGTTACCGTTGATGAAGTGAGATATTTTTAGTACGACCCGACAACAAAATGCAATTGCATACGGTGGAAGAAAACAAAGAATTCTTCTCAGCCCTACCAAAAACCAAAAAAAGGCGTACGGTTCTTGCTTTCAGTTCAAGACCACGCATTTCTTTGATCGCAAGGGAATAGTTTCCTACAAATTCTGAGCATAAGGACAATCTACTAATCAATCTGTTCATTTGGGAGTGTTTCTGGGTTTACGAGAATCTATAAAGAAGGAAAACACAGAAATCTGGACTAGCAAGCAGATTTTCCACCAGGACAACGCTCGATTTGTTAAAAGTTTTCGCTTACAAAAATGGGTTGCCCACATTAAATCACTAAACTTCCGGAAAACATACAGACTCTGTGTCCAGGAAAGAAAAAACTTGTTTGATATCAAGAAAAATTAAATACAAAGCTTAATCGCAGTATCTTGTCTATCGTCTTTTATGAAACATGTATAAATGAAGGATTACTGCCTAAATACACATTATATATACATATATATATATATATATATATATATATATATATATATATATATATATATATATATTCTTAAGTCAGTAGTGTTTGTGTAGAACGAATAACGAATATTGTTCTCTAACGCACGCTTCTCTGTAGTAAACGACTTGGCATTCGGGTGACATCGTGGTTCGGCACCGTGGTTTGGCAACCATTTACTATTAATATGTTGAGCTTTGAGAAATCAATAACATATTACACAACTCCGGAACCGCGCAGATAATGTATTCGGTTGCATGTGGCAATCCATACAACTGAGCGCTTCGACTGACACAGTCTGTTGGTAAAATGACATAGGAATGGAGAAGGCTGTATTTGTAAATTCAATCTGCGATTCATGTTTGAACTTAGGGTCATCCTTTGATGAAGATTGCTGGCAGAGCTACTAAATAGATTACAGGTAAACCTTTTGTAACTGTTCACCAAACACATACACATACATAAATATGCGTATACACACAAATTTCTACACATATATAGAGTTGGACTGTACGAAAAATATCCAGTTATTCAATATGAACGAGAAAATATCCTGTTAACTGTTTCAATATTTCACAATAACTGCAAATTCCACTTTTAAGATTGTCATTAGCTACCTTGTCACATTCTTTACTAACAGCGTCTGACTACTGAATTATTAACGCCCGAGGAAAGTGTTTATACACACACACACACACACACACACACACATATATATATATATATATATATATATTATGAAATTGACAAAGATATATATATATATATATATATATATACATATACATATATATATATATATATATATATATATATATATATATATATATATATATATATATATATGAAAATATATAGAAAATAGGAAAGAACTGGTTAGGTAAATAATCCAAAGTTCTTTAGTATTTTTGTTATTATTTTTAAAAATTAGTGCTCGATACAAAAGTAGAGCATAAATATAATTATTTATTTAAAAATATGATTCCAACACGCTACATAAGAGTTCTCATGTTTCAAAACAAGAGCCGAAAAAGCAAATATAATTATTTGAATTAAATTGAATTAAAGTAAGCTTTGTTCCATCTTCAAGCGAAATTTTTTTGGGGAATAACTTATTTCTGAAATGTATGTGTTTTAATAGCATATTCATAATTGAAATCAAAATTTCCATGGTAACAGCCAGGGCGAATTGTTTAAATAGGTAGGGATGTTGGACGTTAATAATTTGTATCAGTATAGAGTTACTTTCATAGATGTCAAGTCAGGGTAAGGCGGGGGTGTCTAAATTTAAAAAGGAAGATGTTTTCGCCTAGTCTGGTTTACGTGTCTATGGAGATTTATTTATTTTTTTATTTTATTTCTTTATGAAAGGGTTTTGTGCATATAAAAACTGCCGTAACATTTGTTTTTTGACGACTTTTATTTAGATTTTATACAATTTCTCATGTGACCTAATATTTATCATATAATTTATCATCTGAAACGAAAAAATTATTAGATTGCATGAGAAATTGTTTAAAAACTATCTTGTCTGTACTATTCAATGAAATCTGCATGAAGTCAAATGAAAATGATGACTGATGCTCTTAAAAACAACTTCAAAACGAAAAAATCTCGTTCTCTAAAACCTTTCAAACGTTATTTTCAGTTTCCCGATAAAGCCTATCATGAAATTACGACATCTCTTGACTGAGTTTAATACAAACAGAAACACTTTGAAGTTATCTTCAGACATGTGTGTGTTATACGCTTTAAAGGCTGCTTTTAAACAGCAAAAAATTGGCATACATCGGACTTTCTGTTGGTTTTATCGTCAATATTGAGGACTTAAAAGAGATCACATTCTATTCTTATATCTATATTTCTTTTAAAATCGGAATCACTCCATGCAAGGCAGCAATGCGACTAAAAGACAAGGGATTACAGAGTGTGGAAGAATTAGGAATAGAAACATTAATGATGAAAGGGAAGAGAAGAGAGTAATATGGTGGACAGTAGCTAGCAATTGACATTGAATTTAAATTTTTGATTTTGATTATAGTCGGATGTAAAGCATGGAGCCGGAAGGGAATTCCACAAGCGATAAGTGCGAGAAAAGAAACTATTACCATAGAACTTAGCATAGGTCGGCTACATCTAGTCAACTCTGTTGTAAAATGATTAGATCTCGACGCTAGTCTAGTACTACGCTTAATAATCACCATTAGACTCACGAAACTCTTTTTGAATCCTCTGCACTGTCCTCAGATTGACACCCAAACACTTTGAAATGTTTGTTTTGGTGCTTCCGCCGCGAATGCCAAGCAGTTCAGCATGCCATTTCCAAATTTCTATCGAAGGGAATTGCGTCATGGTGCTCTTTTTCCCACAGACGGTGCTCAACTGCCCCTACTATAGTGTGTATTCGAAAAAAATAAAAAACAACGCGCATGCGTAAAATTAAATATATAAAATGGCGACAATTTACTCATTGTACTCTAAGAATAATATTAAGAAGAAGAAATTAAAACATTGGCAAGATAAGAACAAAAAACGCTTTATGTACATAGCAAAGAAATGCGAGAAAAATTAAAAGCAAGAAAAGTGAATTGAAATGCTATAAAAGATTTGAAGGAGTTGGTGTTTTAATAGGAATAGAAATTTTGATGATGATATCAGTATAAATGCAAAGTTCTTAGATAAAATGTTTTTTGAGTAGTGCAAATAACAAACAAGAAGATATTGAAACATGGAAATATTACTTCCCTGGATGAGTATTGCGCATTTTGCCAAAACCGTTTTAAAAACACCAGATGGCCCTCAGCCTCTGGAGATATTAATCTAATAGAAAACTTGCAATCCATCATTAAAAAGAGATTCATATCAGATTGCAAAACAATATTCATCAAAGATCTTTGGGAAGCAATAAAAGTTCATGCTAGCTAAATGAAAAGAGTACAAAATGAAAAGAAATAATTGCAGAAATGACAGATGAAAATTATAAAAGATCAAGTGACCAATAGTAACATATAAAATAATAATTCATTCAGGTAAATGCGACATTTCTGTTTATATTTCTGAGATGAGGTATGTACACGATTTACATTATTCGGACTATTGTCCTCATCTTTGTCGCCATATTTATTACAACGTTTTGGCTTTTCAGTATCTGTCTATATTTCTGAGATGAGGTATTATGTACATTATTTACATTATTCGGACTATTGTCCTCATCTTTGCCGCCATATTTGTTACAACGTTTTGGCCTTTCAGTATCTGTCTATATTTCTGAGATGAGGTATTATGTACATTATTTACATTATTCGGACTATTGTCCTCATGTTTGTCGCCATATTTATTACAACGTTTCCGCCCTTGTACGCTCCGGCCTTCTTAAGTTGATTTTCGCTTCTCAAAGCTTTATGGTTAGTGACTCTCTTTTGAAATAAATCCCAACGTAACAGAAATTAGGCATGTATAACGAAAGAGTCGCGGCTAAAGGGTCTAAACAACTAAGGCTAAAACTGTCTGCTCATTAAAAATGTCTCTGAAAAACGGTATTAATTCCTCTCCATACACTGTATCACATTGCCATATATAATATTAACAAAAAATGTCTGATTCTTGTCATTGCACAAATGCTGAGAGCGAAGAAGGAAGCACGGTGTTCAGTCAGGAGTAGATATATTCATTTACACGAATTGTCTAACTTGACATGGGACAATGTAGAATATATTATAAATAAAATATTAAAAATAATCTATAAAAAATAATAAAGTTTCACATCGAGAGCATAATGAAGAATATTTCTCAGAATATATAATCGGATGTAAATCTGTCTCTCTTTTCTAATGCTGGGGAAAAGTCAGTTAGACATTTATTTTAATGCTTAAAAAAGTGCTAATTGCCCGTGAACATGATTTGACAAGATGGAGGATGGCATATTGCTCTGTTATTTGAACAAAATTGAGTGGAGTAAATGGGTCCGACTTCAATTACGAAAATGCTGACCTCATCTGTCGCCTGTGCGTCTCTTACAGCAAATATCCATCTTCATCTATATTCCATCCTGTTAGAAACGTTATTAAAGTTATAACAGATATTTACTTATTCAAAGATAAAATATTCCGTTTTCAGTAATAGTCGATATTTCATTTTCGGTTATAGCTGTGATCTTCATTTTTTTTTTTTTTTGTATTTACAAGGATATTCCCTCTTCAGCTAAAACTTTCGTATTCGCTTGTCAGCAATAAGTTCAATATTCTTTCCTCTTTTGATATATCTGTAATTTCTCGTATCGCGATCCTTACATGGCAAAACTTTCTTGATGAAAATATTTTTAACGACATTGGCGTTGAATAGAACGTTTCCAATTCTCGTATTTTCAGTTTGTCCAATAATTAACTTCCATTCTTTCCTCAGTAATAACCTTGAATAAATTTCAAAATAAGGATCTTCCTAATTCTCAGTAAATTCAGATGAAACTCTTTTATCAATTATCTTTAATTTCAAAATTTAAAGAAGGCTTTATTTGGGGGATTAATTTCTCTTACATTAACTCAACAAATTGATATATTGGAATTATAGCAGAACGCCGTCTGCTATCTTCATATATGAAAATCAAATATCAATTACAGAAGATTATAAACCATAGACATACTGGATGATGTAATGTCCTACCTTAATCTCACTTAATCTCAATCTTAATCTCACTTGATTAAATTTGAAGAAAGTTTAAGTGGGAATCTGGCAAATTTAGATTAAGTTTGAAGAAAGTTTAATAGGGAATCTGGCAAACTTAAACTCATCCTGGGTAATTTCACAATTTTTCTTTTTAGTCATTAGACACGTAAATTATTTTCCTTGAGAGTGAGGCATTATAATTATCTAATTTCTATTTGTTGACGTAAATGCTACATTATAACAGAAAAAAAAGAATGTTGTTTAAAGATATAGATCAATGCCATTAAAAAAAGAAAACCTAAAGAATAAAAATAAAATGAAAGTTTAATTTACAATTTAATATTATAATGATCTAATAATAATCCAAATTTGTTTTTTTCGTTTTTTTTTTTTTAAATAACAGAAAATAAAAAGATATCAATATTGAAAGAAGGTAAATAATTTAAGCCAATCCACGATGTTGATTTGTACATATCTTCCAGAGATCTCCATCTTATATTAATTAAGTAATATTATATAATATTAACTTAAATATATTATATAAACGTCAGTGGTGCTTTCAGAATTTGATCTTCGATATACGCAGGTCAGTCAGTCATACTTTCGGTACACAACTTCAAGGTTTTGGTAAATCTCTGCAGACAATTTCCTAAGAGAGAGAAAATCCAACAGAAAACCTACGAACGCATGACTTTCCTTCCATCTTCCTACCTTAGCAGGACAATCTATCTATATATAAAATTCTGTGATTTCCTTTTGTCCATCCAACCTCTAAAATAGCTATATATTGACCGATCAAAATCAAATGTGGGGGGGGGGTAAACAGGGAAGTGGTTGCGAGGACTATAAACAAATCAAAAGGCAAAACACTTTAAAAAGTTGGAATTTGGCTCCACAGAGAAATATTTATGCATAGTCAGTTGTGTTCTGTATACATGAGAGTAAAAATTTAGTCTTCGCTGTTAAAAAGGAAAAAAATAATTTTTCTTAAAAAAACATTATTTACCATAAAGTCGTATAAAATTAAATTAAATTAAAGAAATTATTAAACCGAGTTTTTGTCAAAATATTTTTTCCAAAAAATCAGCTTATTTCATTGATTGGTTTGCGACATTGAATGAAACGTAAAGTTTGTAAATCTCGACAAAAATGTAAGCGATGACTTCAACAATACGAAATACTGTATTTCAACATCCGTGTTGCCAACATATTCTAGTATTATGAAAACTCTTGGTTTCAAAAGGTATAATAGCCTTACGAGCACAGGGATAATATTTCTCCGACGCTCCTGAAAAAAGAAACTGAAAACTCTCCTGAATATCCAAGGGAAGTCAAGACCCATTGATTTATACAATGACGTGCCAAACGTCATTAGACATCTAGTATTGTACAGGATTTTAACAACTTGACATCGATTCCACAACTGACAGGACCACCTCTGCAGAGATACTTAGCTATGACGTCTTGATTCACGTCCACAGTTTATTGATATTTGTAGGTGAATGGTTTTCTATACAAGTAGACCTGTCCACTACGTATCAACAATGCTCGTGTGGGCTCATATCGGGTAAACCTGATGGTCTCACACTTCATCAGAGGTTTCTAGAATGTTCCTCAAACTAATTCTGGGTAACTTGAGTCCAATGACTCTGTACATCATCCTGTTGCAATACCCAATCGTTGTTGGGACACATGAAGTGTATCAATGACTGCCATCACCAGTCAATGACGGACCAGACCTATACATTATAGAACGATCACAAATGTACACTGAGTTTTCAGAGCCTCGTATTGTTTTCGCGAAAAACCGAACCGTAACTCATCTGAGAGGTTAACAGTCTTCCCAAGGCTGAATTAACGATATCACGATTCTATGTGATGCATTGTATCTGGTACTGTGGTATTAACAGAAGCATACTGGTACATATTATGTTAAAGAACGGTGAACTGATCTGCTGCATCTGCGTCTAGTACCTCCTCCATTGAATATGAATGTGATTTTAACCAGTGTCACTTGTGTATTACCGCAGCTAATTCTATCCAAATGCTTCTGATCACGATAATTAAGGATCCGTGGTCGGTCCTTATGCTGTCTACGATAGACGCCATCTTGTCGTGGATCCTTCTTTAAGTTCTATCAATAATTTTAGCGCTTTTATAAATCTATGATAATTAACACATATACGTATATAACGGGACGGGAGTATTTTTGAGATGTTACCTTGCTTCCTATGCCCTCTTCCGACAATGCAACCTAATTCTGAAATCATAGGGTGTGTTTCTCTACTACGATAATACATTCAGACATGTGAGCTTTAAAGTTATTAAGTCAATAAATTACCGAAAATTAAGGTTTATTCTAAGGCTCATGAGACCTAACAGCTTAGCAATTCCGTCTTTATTGCTACCACCTGTTTCCAATACTTGGAGACGAGGTGGATGCTGATAAGAGTCCTTCTTTGATCGGGAGACGCATTGAAGGAAAGAAGAAAGGTATTGATTTTCGAGATCATGGCACCAGTAATTACCGATTGTTAACTTAATTCCTTGTGGCGAAAATGCATGGTAGATTTGCATGATTCTGGCTGCAATCAGGATAAGGAGTTTGATTAAAAAAATATGTGCTTACTTTTCCTTGTAATATTTGATTACGTGAAAGCGAAAGAAAAGTAATTCTTGAACTTATGTGACGATCGATTATTGTGAACTTTTATTTAAGATTCTACCGAAAACCACAGGCATTCATTTGATTATTTAGGAAATATTTTAGAACTTCCATTTCGTACTTGATAAACTGTTTTTATAGAGGAAAGCAGAAAGAGGAAAGTAAACCAAGCAAAGGGAAAAGCAGAGTAAAAACGTAGAATCTTGTCAGGGAAGTACAAAGTCAAGACTTAGATAAACAGATTATTTTTTTTTTGTATGAATAGAATGATATCCGTTTGGCATTGATGTTGTCAGACTTAAGATGTAATCCTGTCGGAAGACCCTGTCAATCTCATGTTACTTCTGTCAACCCAAGGTTAATATGGTTCATCTGCAGGAATAATTTCCAAATTACTAGCGACTTCTGCTATTCTGTCAGTAATGAAATACGTATATCTTTTGTCTTTTGTTATTTTCTCTGTCTCAGTCTATTCATGTTTTGGAAATCTCAGTCTATTAATATCTATCTTAGATTACCACAAGAACCGACTCATAAACATATGTTTATGTCGACAGGAAAAGCTTAAACTGATTGCCCTCTAATGTCATTTTGAAAGGCCTGAACACACTTCTCCCCGAGTTTTGTTTTATCTGTAGATAAAATTGTTAAATCAATCGTGATTGGTATTCCAACATTTATGGAAAATTATCTGAGAGAACATTTGAGAACATCACACTCGCATATATCTGCCATATATGCGTTAGGTGATAGGTACTAAGAAACATGTGTCTCAGGACAAAAAGACTGGCAAACAGAAAGCATATTATGACGTGTAATAAATGTCATGTAGAATATATGTACGAAGGAGAGTGCTTAGAATTACTTGAGCCGAACAAGAAACAACGCTTCAATCCAAAATGCATATGCTTGGGAAGTGGATCAAGCAAAAGCCATTTGCTTGGGAAGTATATATGTGTGTACGTATGTGTGTGGGTGTGTGTATATGTGTACAAATGTGTTTACTAATTCCTCATATTGAGACAGTGTGTATGTATGGAGAGGGAATACACACATATATCCACACATGCTGAGAGAAAAACACGAAAATGCAAATAGAACTAATAAACACACACGGGTCATTAAAACATTAAAAGATAAGATTCCTGATAAGTAATTCATCATTTCTCTCGGGCCAATCTTAATTGTTTTATGACCCTTCACGTAGAACTCTTCATTGCCAATTCAAGAAAGAAAGAAATTACGATTACTAACACAAAAAAGAGAATGTCTCATATCGAGAATATTTAACATCGAAAAACATAAAAGAGAAAAAAAATTAATCATTTTTAATAATATGTGGAAATCTCCACCCTTTACCTGATGACGGACACGAGACCAGAAACCCGTGTAGCAAAATTATGGAAGATAAAGCATAATATTTTTTTAAAAACAAATACACATTGCAACAAAAAACGTTTCCGAGATCTCTCTTCTTTTTAATATATATATATATATATATATATATATATATATATATATATATATATATATAGTTCCTCTATATATTGCGTCTAGCATGAAACAGCCTGTCTGAGTGTTGACTTCAATTTTGACTTTTATATATATATATATATATATATATATATATATATATATATATATATAATTTAAAGAAAAACAGGCCACTTTAAGGTTCCAGAGCCCTTTTAAGGGACGCTGGGTCATCAGATAACATTTACAAAAAATGAAACGAAAGATGAAATGAAAATTCACACTTTTGACGTGTAGTATAAAGTTTATGTAATTTAACAGAGAGGGTAGTGAGGAGTGGTGTGAGAGACATGGTCGAGTTTAGAGTGGATTTATTTTAATATTTCTTTCAATCATACTTAGTATTGGGGGAGGGGGGACCAGACCATGACCTATTTAACCGGGTAACTTAACGGAAGTGATATATTGAAATGGGAGGGGAGAAGAGAGAAAAAGAAAAAGAAAAAAGAAAGAAGGGGCAAGTAAAGAGACAGAAGCTGTAATTAGGTTTTACGTACGAAAAAGAGGGGTGGTATATTTTTAGCAATTTATGTAAAAAAATAGATTTTAATGTTTGATAGTAACTTAAATGTTAAAAAAAAACACGAAGAAATTAATTTCATGCTTGCTAGCAATTTAAATATTTAACTCTTTTACAAATAATTTAAGGATTTAATATAACTTAAGTACTGTATTTATTAACACATTCATAGAGAACAGATTAAAAGAATTTTTTAAAATATAATTTACTGATAGTAATCTTTTAATATTTTAAATGACTGTTAAGCTAACATCTTTATCAGTATGAATCGAATTCATGAATGTAATTTGAAACAATTTTTAGATGGGTAATCTTTCTTACTTAAAGTTTAGGCTTCAAATTAAGATGGAGTAATATTTGAAGGTAATATTAAAGATTTTTTCCTTTTATATATATCCCACATTTACACTTATGTAAATATATATATATATATATATATATATATATATATATAGATAGATAGATAGATAGATAGATAGATAGATAGATAGACTCGTTTCGAAAAACCCTCGAATTTTTTATTTGTAAATAATCAAATCAATCTCGAGGGAAAAAAAGGTTAAAAAAAAGAAAGAGCTACACACATGAACTACTGTCGAACAAATCGCACAGATGCAGGTCTGAAACCCAAAGAAAAAAACCCGATACGAGTAGACAACTAACCAACAAAAGAACTAAATACAATCGTAGAGCAGACCTAGATACACCTAGTGAGCCAGACAAACCTACCTAGGTTTCACCTAAACGGATCGTCAGGGAAAGTATACTATATATATATATATATATATATATATATATATATATATATATATATATATATATAAAGAAATATAGTCTTAAGGTGTGCTATATTTATGGAATAAACCTTGGCTTGACGATTGCATATAGCATGAAACAGACTGTCGCCTCTAAGTGTTGACTTCTATGTTCACTTTTATATTTATATATATATATATATATATATATATATATATATATTAAGCATTTCGCGCCAACCAAGGCGAGAAGCCACTAGGAAGCAAGGGGTTACAGAAAATGTAGAGCAAGATCAGATAGGAGTGATAGAAGAAAGGATGAGGAGGAGGGTAGCAACTGGAGATGTCGATTGACATTACACTTGAATAGCTGGAGATTATAGCTCTCATGGAAACAGGAATAGGAAAGGGAGTTCCCCAGGCGAGAGGTGCGAGACATGAAGCTATTGGAGTAGAAGAGACGGCTACATTTAGGAGTTTCGACAGTGAAGGGGTGAGAGCGGGATGCCAGCCTCGTAGGGCGCTTGAACTTATGACGTCTGGGAACCAGCGAATGTAGCTCTTCGGAGCAATTTCCATGAAAGTATTTGTAGAACAGACAGAGGGAGGCGACGGCGCGTCTGTGAGAAAGTGACTGTAGACGTGATGCCAGAGCAGGGCCAACTACATTGCATATCTGCCTCTGGAGCCTATCAAGAACGCCGAGGCAAACAATACTCCATGCAAGGGCGAATTGTTGATTTGTAGATCTGGAGGATCGATTCCGAGGAGAAAAATTTCCTGGCGCGACTCAAGGAGTCAACTTTCCTTGCGGTGGATGAAGCAATTGACTCAATGTATTTATTCCATCTCAGGTCAGCAGTCAACGTGAGACTGAGAAGCCTCAGCGAGTTGCTCTCGTCATACATTCTAATGGAGGGCAGGGAAGGATCTCTGTGGTGATTAATGGAGAGCAGTTTTGTCTTAGAAGCGTTGAAGTTGACCAGCTAATTCTTGTCCCAGTTCACAACCGATTGGAGGTCCTTTTCGAGACGCACGGCCAGGTGAGTTTTGTCAATGAGACTAGATTTGTTTTTGAGGCAGGAATAAATTGTGGTGTCATCCGCGTAGATGCCAACTTGGGAAGTTATGGCGTCAGGAAGGTCATTTATGTAGATAAGGAATAGACTGGGGCCTAGGATGGAGCCTTGAGGAACACCTGCGTTCGTGGGATAGGAACTGGATGATAATCCGTTGAGAACGACCTTCACTTCACGGTTTGACTGGAATGATTGTATTAGGTTATACAATCGACCCGTAATACCATAACCCTGGAGCTTGCGAAGAAGGCCGGCATGCCAAACCCTATCAAATGCTTTGGAGATGTCTAGTGCTACGGGACGGGCTTCCCCGTTATTTTGAAGAGTTCGGTAGACAGTTTTCAGTGATGGCCGTAAGCACATCAGCTGTAGATCGGGCAAAGCGGAAACCATATTGCAAATTATGGGATGTGAGGTGGTTAACCACCTCGGTATTGATTAGGGCTTTGAAGACTTTGCCAAAGAGGGGAAGGAGACTGATAGGACGGTAGTTGTAAGGGTCAGAGGGGTCGTCGGAGTTCTTGAAGACAGGAACAATCGAAGAGGACTTCCAGCAGTCAGGAAAACAATATTCCTTGAGGCAGTAGTTGCATAGTTTAGAAAGGGCGGGCACCAGTTCAGGCGCGCATTTCTTCAAGGCAATGGTTGGTCTCCCGTCTCCGCCACTAGCCTTGTTGGGGTCTAAATTGGAGATAACGCCCAATACCAAAGATGGGGTTATGTTTAACCCACTCTATAGGGCCTCAGTTCTAAGAGGGAAGTCGGGTATGGATACACCCGAAGAGTCGAGCATCGGGTTGAATGAAAATTTTCGAGAAAAGCATTCAGCCTTGTCGGTAGAGGAGGTCAGGACTTCGAACTGGTTGAATAAAGGAGGTATAGAGGGTTTGCAATTGTTCAATACGCTCTTGCAGAGACGCCAATAATCTTTGGAGCCAAATTTGCGAGATGCTTCCTTCATCCGAGCCGCAAATAGTGACTTAGCATCGTTGAGGACACGCTTACACTCGTTACGGGCGGAGGCAAAGAGACGTCTATTGCAGTCAGACATGTCGCTACGGAATAGGTGGAAGTAGTGGTTCCTATGAGCGATGGCGGCTGAGCAAGCAGCGGAGAACCAGGGGGCGGAGCGCGACTTGACCCTATATTTCCTTGATGGGATGAAAGCGTCGATTCCACCTTTAACCCAGGATGAGACCTCAGAAGCACATTCTTGGACGGGGAGCGTAAAGACTCCATCCCAGGGGACATCGAGGAGGAAATCACAGAAAATGTCCCAGTCAGCTCGTTGATAGTAGAACGAAGTTCTAGTGGTAGGAGCTTCTTTATAGGGAGTGGAGTTGAAGGAGATTTTAACAGATACTACCGCATGATCAGAGTTACCAAGAGGGCAGAGTTGCGAGGCGCTGCAGGATTCGGGGATGGAGGTAAAACACAGATCGAGAAGAGAAGCTTTACCTTCCCGGTTGAAGGCAAAAGGAGTGGGAGAGTTAACTATCTGCGTGAGGGAATGAGAGATTGAAAAATTGAGCGTTTGAATGCCTGCGTGGTCAGTAGTAGCATTATTAAGCCACAAGGTGTGATGGGCGTTAAAGTCACCAAACAAAAATTGTGAGCAAACGGGTGGAGGGAGAGAGACTTGTCTATGCTGTCAGAAATGCTATCGAGTATCGCAGTCTTGTGAGGATGGAGAGCGGTAAAGGAAGAAGAGATAGCTTACCGCATTGAGGAGAGATAATCGGAGACACATGTATGACTGGTCTGGCGATTGGAGAGAGAACACTCTGGACAGAGGGAGAAGTTCCTTGACGTTGACACAAAGACCGTGCATATGGGTTAGAGAATCTTTTCTGAGGAGAGGAAGGTAGCCGGGGATCGAGAGATCAGAAGAGGGGATAGACGTGACAAGGTTGGTCTCACAGAGAGCTAGTATATCCGGGCAGTTTGCAGTGAGGAAAGATTCCATACGATATATATATATATATATATATATATATATATATATATATATATGCGTATTTAGGTAGAAAATTCTCTTTTAGGCATCTCTGACTGAATAAATTACAGACATTATGTCTGCTTATCTTTATCATAAACCTTTCAAATTCAGAAATATTTTTCCTTATATTACAATTAAATGAGGTAAGAAAAGCACTGTAACATTAAAAATCACTTTTATTTCCCAAATACTTTCCATCTCTTTCTGAGATCAGGAATGCAACTGGTAAGGCAAAAACTATATGTAGCTATTCATTACTTTTATTTCAGGTAGAGTGTATCAGTAAAGGAAAAAAATAAATAAAAAGACACCAGGAAAAACTATTCTTAGCCGACGCATTTCGTCGTTGAGGGACTTTCTCAAGGCAAAAGTAGGATTTATTTGGTTGAACATGTTTATATACAAGAGCAAAGATGTCATTGGTTTATCAAGGATTTCAAATTTGAAACGTTCATGAATATTCATAAGGTCGTTGAAAGGTCAGTCAAAATGTATGGAGTACACAAAATGCCATAATTAAGGCTGAATATTGTTTAAATTGGGATCAGATTGTTATACTTTGGGATGGACATATGTGCTGTACATCCTAAAAATATAGGAATGTGTCCGAGAGGTAAGAAAGTTCGCATTCTGACAAGGAGACCCGGGTTCGAATCTCACCACGGTCGATGTGTCAAGAAGGAAACTTCCTGATGTTATCGGACTGGAGGGGTCGATCCCAGTGTGCGGAACCTTTGGAAAGAGCTTGAAAACCATACAACGGGTTGACCCAAACCTTGTGAGTGAAATTGGGTAGACGGAATACTTGGGTGCTGTGGATAGCTGTGCTAACACGAACTCACAAGTTATCGCTCTTTCCCAGAAACTGTAAATAACGTTTGCTTAGCATAGTTGCAGTATAAACCACAGATGGGCTCTGTGGGTGTTGAATAAACACAAATGCGCCTGAGCAAGTGTCTGCAGTAGGGATTGGCTAGCCGCCCTAGTAGACAGGTATCCTTGAATATGAATGGCCAGCTACATTAATACTATTAAAATAAATATGAGGTAATTTATTAAAGCTTTTATTAAATGTTCGTCAGACATTGACAGAAAATAGAAATAAAAGAAAACACTGGTATTTTTCAATTAAGTTTGGATCACTTCTCATTGATGAGACCCATGTCACGTGTATTAAAACCATGGATAATTCTATGTGTATGTAGGTTTTTAAAGTTTCTTGGGTGTTTAATTGGGCAACGAATGACAATGTTTATTTGTAATTGTGTGTGTTCGTCTAGTTGGGATTTATATCTTCCACTTTGTTCGGCCGACCCTCGCAGCAGGGAGTCACAGGGTCCTAATTTTATGGCTCACCTCTTTAGGAATGTATTTTTTTTTACATTAGATAGATATAAGTTAGATTCTTTAAGAAAGGTTTCAAAGAAAGATGGCGATGTAATGTAATGTTTTAGACGTGTGTTTATAGTTGGTAATAACGTTATTCAAGTTTTCAATGCATTTTCTCCTTAAAGTATTGTGTTTTTTGATTTTTTAATTAGAGTGTCATTTTTTTTTTTTTTTTTTTTTTGCATTAAAATGATACTGAACATAACTTTGATTTCACTAAAACCAGGGTTTTCTGTATTTTTATCTTTTTTCTCTCAATCTCTGACGAAATTTTAATAAAATTGAAACATGTTAGATTGATATACGTTTCCCATTTGTTCTTATATTTTATCATATATATATATATATATATATATATATATATATATATATATATTAATTTATTGCTTAAACGTTATTATTAATGGATACCCACATTTCAGCAGATTCTCTGTTTTTACTTATTTATTTATTAAACAGTAAATATTTTTATTTTTTTTATCTCCGACGGGAGAGGGCATATTTTTCTAAGATTTCTCAAATATTCAGGCCGGTATTTGAAAATAGATAAATATACTGTTTAATAAATAAAAAAGAAAACAGCATCTTCTCAAATATGGGTATCCATTAAAAATAACGTTTACGCAATAAATTAAAATATGTCCTACTATACACTGGCTTTAATTCCGTATATCAGTATAAACGAGGTACTTTCATGCGCTACCGGCATATTTGCAAGTTTTTTTGAAGGCCTTTAGATTTATAAAATTAAACCAGAATATTAACCTTATGGCATTTATTTGGAGTTATGCGAAGAATGAAATATTAATTTAAAATTAAAAGAGGAATAAAAAAAAAAGGCTGTAAAAGTAAAATTTCAAATATATAGATAAAAGTGTAAAAGGGATTAATGGAAAGAGATTTAGGGAGATTACCAAAGTAAGGGAAAGTTTATAGATTATAATTAATATAGTGTAAAGAGGTTATAGAGGAGGGGGCAAATAAAATATAGATAATTAGAATTAGTTATAATGTCGACATATGAAAAGTTGGAGGGAAGTAAAATGTCGACATAAAAACAAATTCAAATTTCCATAATATAGGTTTAACTTCATTAGCTACCATATTTCCATAATTTTCACTCCCATCTAACTCTTCAAATTATTCGGGTTTAATTTTATAAAACTTCTTCCCTTTAAAACAAATACCTTCCACCCTCCCCTGACCCCTATCTCGTGCATTTCGTCTGACAAACATTAAAATGGATAAATTATGTATTAGTTTTTCGACTAATTGATTTTTTAGCTTTCACGGTTAAATTCTATTTCCTGCATGAAGATGCAATCAGAACCAAATACTTGGAACCAAATCTCGACAGAAAACAACAAAAATAATAAGAAACTTTAGTTTCAATAGCGTGAAGACCATGGATAATTCAAAGAGGATCCTTTACTTGAAATTCACCATAACCAGGGATTATCACCATAGCCAGGGATTATCGCATTAAGAAAACCGACAAGAGGAACAGTGAACTCAAGTACATTGAGCTGTTGGAAAAATACCGACGCAAAGGATAAAAAAGGAGTTGCTTAGTTATTGAAGTTATTGAAGTGGAATACAAAAATTTCGCAGTCCAGTTATTTCGCTGTGCCTACATGTTGGTCATGACACGGCCAGTAGATGAAGTGCGATCAGGTTAGTTAACAGGAAGAGGTTGTTTCAGGAGAGGAGAGTTGTGTATCGTGCTATCGGAACCAGAATTTAGGCAGGCCAGTTTGAATATTTCAACAACAGGTGGTATTTTTGACGCAATTAAGTAACAAACTATACGGGATACATTATTTGCATGAATTGACAGATATTATCCCGTGGCGTTATTCACTCAGCAGTCAGACGATATTGTGTGAACATGTATATTGTGCGAGCGTTACATTCTCAGTGAATATATTTGAAATTTTGCTTAAAACTTGAACATTCCTTTGTAGAAATTATTCGAATAATCATGAAGGATTTCAAGGATAATTCAATGCCAACATCACATTTTAGTACCGACGCCCAGGAATCTGTGGAACTCGATCCATGTCTTGGAAGATCTCCAAAAAGCAGTGCACTCGAAAATGGTAAATGCAGGTGCGCTACAATCAAAGGTGAATCATCGATTGCTAGTGAGAGGTTTGTAAGATCTCTGCGTTTCAAGGATTGCCCAAGAAGGATCTAGCCATATTAATTGTTTTTAAATGCGTCCCGGGTAGGGATCTTTGTCAAAATAATGCAGCACCAAGATCTCTTCAGTTAGAAAATCTATATTTGAATGGCTGTGATCGCTTGCTTTTCTCAAAGCTAAAACCACTACTGAAAGATCGTGGATGAGATTAAGGAGAAGGATGTGACAAAGTAGCAAATAACAAAGTGGAAAGGTATGCATGGATAGGTCTGGGAGCTTCCAAATGAGTACTTTCAAAGAAATACATCTGTGCTATAGATAGGCGATGGCCGTTAATATTAAATGTGACCATTCACTCCGGTACATACCTTATATATATTCGTATTGGAAGAACCATGTTCTAAGAAAGTGAATGTTTCACATCGAACCATGGCAAATATTTATGGTTTGCAGGCAATTTGTTTAACCAATTCTGATGGGTTTGTCCATCATCTCGTCTCTCTTTCAGGTAAAGTTAATCTTTGTAAATAGATACATTGCTGGGGATATTCGTGCTGAGATAGATAGATAGATAGATAGAGAGAGAGAGAGAGATGAAAAAGAAGAAAATAATAACAGAATTATAGATAAACAAAACTTTAAAAATGTAAGGGATATTTCCAGAGGGTAGAATCTTGAAAGTTTCAAAGAATTTTAAAGCATTAAATTATAATTTAAATGAAAATTGGAAGAATTCCTTTCCAACCAAGAAGGAGAGGAAAAGCCTATTTAAGATACAATGATATGAAAGCAAATTACAAACATTTCATGCAGGCAACCAAAGAATGTAAGAATGAATATAAAAATAATCAAATAAATATTTTAACAAAAAAAAAAAAAAAAAAGTAAAAGCAAAATAAACCCAAGATAAATTAACGAGATTTCACCATCGAAATCCGATTCAAATATTTCGAAAACGATTTTCTAAACAGCAATTATAAATGTATTTATTAGGTTGGTGCAAAAATAATGACGTAATAATGTCGTTTTTTGACGTATTTTTTAACGTCAAAAAACGACATTATTATGTCATTATTTTTGCACCAACCTGATATAAACTGATAATTTCAATTCTATTCCCTTTGCTAACCTCATCAGAAAGAAAATACACTTCACCAAAAAGTTTTTCATTCAAAGTAGTTTTTCATAATAATGTAATAATTTCTTTCTCTTTTCCTTTCTCTTTACACACACACATATATATATATATATATATATATATATATATATTACACCAAAAACCAAAAATTACCTCAACATAGATGTAGTCTGTTTTACCCGTTCTGTATACGGCTATCATCAGTCTCTAAGTGTCTTTCTCGGAAAATTGTTTTAAATTTATTTTCAATGTCAGTCCTCCTCTCGTAGACGCCTTGTTACTGAGAGTGAATTTGTGTTAGTGGTTGGTGGAGGTGTAAGGTATCTTATCCCGGGGGGAAGCGGTCTGGGGTTGGAGTTTATTTATGGTCATGTTACCAGTTCCTACAATGTGGTGGTCAGGACTTGTTGGTTCTGGTTTAATATCAGTTCCTACCGTTTGGAGTTTCATATAAAAAAAGCCCCAAAATGTCTTTTTCTGGGATTCACGGTAAATAGTTTTTTTTTGGTTTTTTTTTACTACAGGTGTCCAATATTATTAATAATATTAATAAGAGATGTGGGATTTAAATTAAGTCCATTAAGATTAATTAGTTGAGTTATAGATTTATAGATTGTGGTTAATACCGGAGCACCGAATGGAATAAATCATGCTGTCCAACACACATATATACTCACATATCTTCATACATACATATATGTACATTTACATGTTCATACATATATGCCACTATACGTACACATACACCCCCACATATATGCACATGTATCCTTTTGAATTTTGAATTTATTTCTATGCCTACATTTCGTGATCAGTTCCTTTCGTTGATTTAATAGTTTGTAATACGTACTATATATATATATATATATATATATATATATATATATATATATATATATATATATATATATATATATATGAATTGATATGCCATAGGGACAAAAATGTACAGATGGAGTACATCAAATAATTTCAAACGTGTAACACAGGGCTTCAAAAATAAAACTATTTTTTTTTCCATCTTACCAAATATTTAAACGAACTACTTAGTTTTCTCCAATCATAAAAATAGATAATGTGTTTTTTTTTGTTTTGTTTTTTTGGGGCTCTTTTTACAAACTGTCCGAGTTACCTTGCGTTGAGTTTTGACGTTGTGAAGCGTTATTTGCTTTGTCTAGTCTCGGTGTTAAGTATTTTAATTTACTGCGTAGGTAGGTGTTCGACTTTTGCTTTTCTTCTTTTTTTCTTCTCTAAGCTATTAAGTCTTTTGTCAACTTGCATTGTTGGTCACACCTGACATTATCCACCCTGCTAATAGTTAACGTATATTTGTTTTTTTATAGAAAATGTTAATGTTATTGTTTTTATCTGTGCGTTGAGTGTTACTTTTGTTTAATTTAGAAAGAATTTGATGCTCTATGATTTAACTCGGAAAACCTTTATAAATTAGTGTTTGTTTCAGGTTATTGACTTCTTTAAAGAAAAGCTGACAAAAGAATAAATTCTCGTGCGCGCCCTTGAGGAAACTTTTACAACACCTCTTTTATATCTAATTGAACATTCACTCGTAAAATTAGGCTGACAAGAGTTTCTACTTGTGGGTTTTTCTATAATGAATTGGTGAATGTGTTATTTCTAGATTCTACAAGAACATCTAAGAATGGGAGTTTATATTTTTAACTAGTTCATAGGTAAAGTTAAGGACAGAGTTTTTTTTTAAATGTAGTTTTGAGATTATCAATTTTTTGTTTATTTTCGCTGAAATAAAAATATCTTCTATAGAGCGGACATATATTTTGGGTTTACTAACTTTTTAAATACTTTGTTTTCGACATTAGACATTTAGTAGTTACAAAAGCAGGGCCAGAGGGGATTTTCTATATTAACGCCGTTAGTTTGGGTATATATATTGTCATTATAATCCTAGAAGGGGATTTTAGTTGTGCATGCGTGGAGTAACTTTCTTAGAATATTAGGTTTGATAGATGAAAAGTGGAATCAAATAATGTTTATACATATTCATGACTACTTTTATTGGACATACTACTACATGCCTATCAAGGAGACTCACGTTGAATGTCTCTGGCCCTAGCTCAATTAGGACACATTTAAATATACACAGAAACCTACCAAAATCCGTCCGCAGTATTTTCGTATAAAATACAACTATATTAGTCTTATTCACATATAAAAAAGACTAAACATGATGGAAACATTAATAATACAAAAGAAAAAGCTAATACTCAGTAATATCAACTATGAACAGGGCCACAATTTACTGACTATAGATACAAATATATTAAAAAAAAACTATATATCCAGAAAAGAAAAATTATATGAAAATAATTAATAAAGAGCTTTAATAAAAAAAATAAAAAAATGGATTGCCAGTCGCCTTTAATGAAACGTGTATAAAAAAGGGGTGGCAGTCAAAATAAAATTATATATATATATATATATATATATATATATATATATATATATATATATATATACCAGGTATAACAGCAAAATAATTTAACAGCAAATAATTATCCATCCCCAAAAAGTTTAATATCTAAAAATTGTACCATTTTTAGTAAGAATCACTGAACACCCTTTGAGTTATTCAGCTGAAAAGATACCAGGTTAAATTTGTTTTTTGTCAGTCCACTGACTTCTCAACTCAAAAATGGTGAAGGAAAAAGATCATCAAGCTTTCAATAATGGTACCAACATTAATATTCTGGATTCCATCTTCATAGTCCATTAAAAAACCATCAAGAAAATGGTGGATAAGTTGAAAAAAGAGGGAACAGTAGAGATGAAAACTGGATCAGGAGGTCACAACATGAAAAGAGATTATCATTCAACTTAGAGCAAAAGCGATCAATTAGAAAAGATCCAACTCAATTCATAAGACATTTTGCACGTAAGAGATTTATGACAGTTCAAAGAATAGTGGAAAAAAGATTCAAAAATGAAAATGTACATGAAACATGTGAGACACCTTGTTACTCCAGGACAGAAATGTAGAAGATTAGAGCACTAGAATCATCTTGAATTAATTGGAAAATGATTCTGGAATAATATATATATATATATATATAGATCGAAAGCTAATGAAGGAATGTAATTAAGTATATATATATATATATATATATATATATATATATATATATATATATATATATATATATATATACTTAATTACATTCCTTCATTAGCTTCCGATCCTTAGCTATGATTAATTAATGATGAACATGTCATTTTCGTTTATGAACGATTTCATCACGATTCTTCTGTTAAGCTTAGATAATAATTATACATATTCATAAACTCAATCCTTCCTCCACTTTTACTATTTAAATCCACTCCTTCTATGATCTTTTGAACTATTCACAAAGTTATCTAAATGTACATTAATGACATTTGAAATACATTTTTGTAGAATTTCGTTCGCGTCAGGCTTGCTTCTATACAATGGTTTATGACATCGAATAGACTGATAGCTCTTCAGAAAAAATCCTCATTAGAAAGCCGTAGCTACAGGACATTGGTGGTTATTTCTGTCAACAGCCACTCTTTTTCAATAACGTACATGCGTTCAAGAATCTTCCGTGTTTAGCCCGTCCTGGGTAAGACGATAAAATACATCCATACATGTTTTTTAAGATTTTTCTTATGTCAGAGGATTTGAATGGGTTACTGGTGGTCCCGTGTATTGTTACAAGATGATTATTATGGCACTGGTGTCATTAACGTGGCATGTGAGCCTACGTGATAGAGTTGTGGTTGTGTGTCCAATGTATGTGCTAGCATTATTATGTGATAAGCATTCTCGAAACGGGCAAGTAAACCTATACTCTACATTGGTTTTATTTAAGAACGGTTTAGTGGGGGTTGTATTATTTCGGACAATTATGTTTAAATTTAATATATCAGTCCGGGGAAATTGTCTCCATTTACTAAAAGAGATATTCGCGAAATAAAATATAACCGAAATGAATCTTTAAGGTTTGCTTCTTGATTATTATTATTTATACACACACACACACACACACACACATATATATATATATATATATATATATATATATATATATATATATATATATATATATATATATAAAAATTTGTTTCTTATTAGTAACGTTAGAATTCATATATGAAATAAATTATTTTGTAATGTCCTTCTTTTGTAATATTCTATAGTTTAAATTTTGTATTCTTCTGAAGGGAGTTTCATTTCTAAATTGATAATTGAAATTTAAATATACCATTCTTTGACTATTAATAATAGTAATAATATTAGCTAAATTCCTTTAAAATGAAACACTTCCGAAATCACACTGATAAAATTAAATTTTAACTGTGAAATCTATATATATTTTGAAATATAGATAAAGATTGTAAAATGTATATATAGTTTATGTACGAGGATAAATGAATTTTTGTGTAAATTATCTCAAGTGTTTCTATGGGTTTTTTTGGGGTTTTTTTTTTGACTTGTTAATGATCGTATGTATGTAGGAATTCACATGAATACATTTGTGAGACATATATGAATAAATGAAAATTAATATTACCCTCAAATTCTATTAAATAATGAAACCTAATCTTTAATTTAGTTTACCAATATAATAAATAAATTACATTCATAAATTAATTTTAAATATTAAAATAGATGTTATTTTTTTATTTTTTTTTTATATATTGTGGAAATACAATTAGTCGGGTGAATAAACTATTAAGATTTTAAATATTTCTTTATGTCCTAGATAAATATGTTTATTACAATAATAGTTATATTTAGTCCTGAAACTATTTACTTTAAAAATTAAACATTTAAGTTAATAACAAAATTTTTTTCAGACATCGAATTTTCTATCAAACATTGTAAACTATCTTTTACACAATTTTGTTAAAACAAAATTATAACAACTCCATCTCTCTTTCCCCCTCCCCCTATCTCTCTCTTTACCATAAGACTCACTTGTATACATTTTCTACAATTCATTTCCGTTTTATTAACCATCTAAAGAGGTCAAGTTTCTGTCACTCCTCCTACTCCAATATAAAAAATACTTAAGAGAGATATAAAATTAACCCCTCCGTATACTTTATATTGTCTGTTTAACTACCACTCTCAACCCCCTCTATTAAATTACAAAAATTACACTACCCACCAATTTCTAATCCCATTTTTTTCTCAATTCGTTGTTGGAAGATTTACCTGATGATCCTGAATCCTTAAAAAAGGATTTAGGTGAAATAAATTATCGTAATGGCACATTAAAGTGGTTTGTTTTTCATTACATATTAGCTCTGTCCTAACATTGAGCTCTCAGGATTTCATCCTCTTTTGGATTTACCAATTCGGTTTACCAAGTTCCTTATAACTTAACTATATATATATATATATATATATATATATATATATATATATATATATATATATATACTTAATTACATTCCTTCATTAGCTTCCGATCCTTAGCTATGATTAATTAATGATGAACATGTCATTTTCGTTTATGAACGATTTCATCACGATTCTTCTGTTAAGCTTAGATAATAATTATACATTATTTTTGCTCAAAGTAGAGTCTAATAGTGTTATAAAAACCTCGTAGAATTCTAGTGAGATTTCTTTAATCATTTCAACAATTCAGAGCTTAATCTAATAACTGGACAATTTTGCTGTTACACGATTTAGACAATTTTGATTTTGTTCTTAGAACCAATATATATATATATATATATATATATATATATATATATATATATATATATATATATATATATACGAATACAAGGTTGCTATAGAGGGAATAAACTTCCAGTAGCCAAAAATATTATTTTAAAAAAATGTGCTCAATACAGAGTAGTCCGAATAGTATTTATTTAAAAATTATGACATATGTATTTTATAACATCACTACAAAAATAGCCATTTTCTTTCAACACTTCAGATGTCTTGACAAAACATCCGAAGTGCTGAAGACACAGATACATATGTTATAATTTTTAGAAACATATATGTGTTATAATTTTTAGACACACATACGTGTTATAATTTTCAAATAAATATTATATATATATATATATATATATATATATATATATATATATATATATACGTGTGGGGGTGGGATAGGCCAGTAAGACCTCATGAATAAAAACATTTATTTTATATGATAAATATTTATTTTTCAACATTATTTGCTTCTTTGTCAATGCTCTTATTCCAACGTTTTCTCCATTAATCACATGGATCGAACACTATTTAATGAACATTTCAGATCAAAATTGACTTAATGACAGTTTCCGCTTCATAATTATTAAATCAACGTTGTATATAAATGATGTGTAGTCATAATGTTTAAATTCTTCACATATATTTTCAATTTTTTTTTCCTCAATTAAGAAAATACCATAAAAATGAAGACATAAAAAACAATTACTTCGGCATGTGTGTGTGTCGATTTCACAGTAAACAAACGGTAATATGAAAGAATAACCGCGGTAAAACTTACAAACCTTCAGGACAATTACTGGCATAACGACGTGAAACCTTCCTGAAGGAAAGTGATAAAAATCCGTTCCAAGAGTTCAAGAGTTCCTACTTACCTGACGGCAGAAGAAAGTGCTAGCATTTTTTGCTCTCAGTCAAACAGTAGCTGCTTTCAATAATTTTACTTATGTATAAGGAACTTGGTGGTGTCGTTTATTGATTAAGCTAATCTTTGGTTATTCAGTAACACGATTGTCCAAGCTGGAGGTGATAGAATAGCCATTTCGCAGATAGTAACAGATGATGGGCATAGACAGAGTTAAATAGGAACAGGTTTAGAGAGGAATAAATCGATATCAGCAAATCAATATATGAACAGTCATTGCTATAGATACTAATAAAATAAATATGAATTGCGATAGATACAAAGATAGAAGGGTGGGAAGAAAGGTATATACAGAGAGAAAGTGAGTGGGGGAGAGAGAGAGAAAAATGCGCGTGCGAGAGATAGAGAGAAGGAAATATAGAGATAGATAGGAAGATTGGTACGAAGAGAGGAAAACAGATACAATCAGAGTGAGGAAAATATACAGTCAGATAGAGAGAGAGAGAGAGTCCTGTATAAAGATATTTATACGAGTTGACTGAGAAAGAGAAATTGATTTCGTTTTATTCCTTTTAAAGACATCTTTTTTCCTCATTTAGATCTCTCTGCTACAATATCTTTCCACTGTAATTTCTATTTTCAGCCACATTTCATAAACTCAATCCTTCCTCCACTTTTACTATTTACACTCCTTCTATGATCTTTTGAACTATTCACAAAGTTATCTAAATGTACATTAATGACATTTGAAATGCATTTTTGTAGAATTTCGTTCGCCTCAGGCTTGCTTCTTTACAATGGTTTATGACATCGAATAGACTGATAGCTCTCCAGAAAAAATCGTCATTAGAAAGCCGTAGCTACAGGACATTGGTGGTTATTTCTGTCAACAGCCACTCTTTTTCAATAACGTACATGCGTTCAAGAATCTTCCGTGTTTAGCCCGTCCTGGGTAAGACGATAAAATACATCCAACAGCAAGGCCTCTGATCAGGGGCTTTTGAGGAGTGTGGAACCACCTTTTAATTGCTGGTGTTCGCACGTCCACCATGATCTGGGGTGGTAGCACGTGTTAGGGTCCCAGCTATGGGCAAATAGTTAACACTCAAATTACATTCGCGTCCTTGGTATGACGATAACTACACCCACATCCTGGCTATGATTATAAATGTCCAACAGCAAGGCCTCTGATAATACGTTTTTGAAAAAATAATGTTGCCAGCTGTACGTTTTTGAAAGAAATGTTACCAGCTATACATTTTTGAAAAAAATAATGTTGCCAGCAGTACGTTTTTGAAAAAATAATATTACCATCTATACGTTTTTGAAAAATGATATTACCATCTATACGTTTTTGAAAAAATAATATTACCAGCTATAAATGTTTGAAAAAAAAATATTAACAGAAATGGATTTTTGACAAAACAAAAATATTACCCGGAAAAAAAAGTTGTCGGCATTAAATGACCCACTGAGATTGACATGCCGTAAAACAAAACAAACCAAACTTTCGTGTTTAGCTTATGTCAGACTATTTTTATTACTGGAAATACAAAAGCATATAGGCACTCAAATATATAGATTCATTACCCAAGACCTCGAGAATATCCCTAATAATTACTTTATTACACCACCTATATATATATATATATATATATATATATATATATATATATATATATATATATATTAAAGCATGTCTTATTAAAGACTACTGAATTCTTCCGCTTGATGATCCTTTTTTTTTTTTTCTTGCTTCCCTGCAAGTTTCTTAATGTCGTTAAAGTAGAATCCGAGTCGATTATTTTTCTGCCGAGCTCTTTCGGTTGTCCTAAACCGCCATCATGGAGTTTGTTTTTATTTGGAGATATTCTATTGGTTGTTTTAGTTTTATAGATAATATTAGACGATACTATTGGGTTAGTTCATTATTTGTAAGGAGAACATTGATGTACTTTTTTTTTTTTTTTTTTTTTTTTGGAGGATTAGTTATTAAATATGTTTAATATGTTTCTGCCAGGATTAAACGCTATTTTATTTATATTGGGTTTTGGGTTTTGAATGAGGATCGCTTTCAGAATTTGTAATCGTTTTTTGCATTTGTTTTTTAAGATTTTTCTTATGTCAGAGGATTTGAATGGGTTACTGGTGGTCCCGTGTATTGTTACAAGATGATTATTATGGCACTGGTGTCATTAACGTGGCATGTGAGCCTACGTGATAGAGTTGTGGTTGTGTGTCCAATGTATGTGCTAGCATTATTATGTGAGAAGCATTCTCAAAACGGGCAAGTAAACCTATACTCTACATTGGTTTTATTTAGGAACGGTTTAGTGGGGGTTGTATTATTTCGGACAATTATGTTTAAATTTAATATATCAGTCCGGGGAAATTGTCTCCATTTACTAAAAGAGATATTCGCGAAATAAAATATAACCGAAATGAATCTTTAAGGTTTGCTTCTTGATTATTATTATTTATACACACACACACACACACACATATATATATATATATATATATATATATATATATATATTTATATATATATATATATATATATATATATATATATATATATATAAATTTGTTTCTTATTAGTAACGTTAGAATTCATATATGAAATAAATTATTTTATTCTTGTTGAGAGAATCTGGAATTCTGAACGAAAAATGTCAACGTCTAAAGATACGACACCATTAAGTATGTTTATTTGTTCACTTCCTTACCTTTTTGATTTCTCATATATTAACATTCATCAGCAAGTCTTCCATGTATTATTAAAGACTTTATTTGATTAAGTAAATATTTGCATTTCGTTTTAGATACTTACGGGATTGGATACGCTTTTCTCATTTACATATATTAATAATTATGTCCGTCTCATGAAATACTTTATACTAATTATATTAAATTAATTTACTGGAGGAAAGTAATGTGATACATTTTCTCTTATAGAGGGAACTTGAAGAAAAATAAAATAATATGTTTTAAGAAAATGGTTAGGCAGTGTATATAAATGGCAAAAAATTTAGACATGAAATCGCGCGATAACAGTTGTGTGACAAAGAATATTTTAAATGGAAATGAAACAGGAGAGAGAAGAGGAAAAAAGCAATGTATGCAGTATGCATTATTTAAAGAATTTGTTTCCAATTTATCATTCTTCAAATCTGAATATTTCAGCGTCTCCTTCCTAAGAAATAAATGTCATTTTTAGTTTATTACGAACTTTCAACAGTAGATCTTCTTTACAAACAATTTTGGAAAATTAAGTAAATACAGAGACACACACGCACACGCACACATACATAAACACACACACACGCAAACATAATTATGCCAAAGAACAAAAAATACCTTCAGCTTTCACCGAGAGAAAATATGTTTTTCTCCCGCATAAAAACAAAAAACAATACTCTGTATAATAATTTCAGAAAAAGATCAGGTCTTAATAATGTGATATTTTACAACAGTCTTCGAACTTAAGTTGGAAGACAAGCTTAGTTTTCCTTTTAATAAGATTACAGGAACATTTCTTTTAGTGACAAAAGCATTAAAAACAGGAAGGAGATCAAATCAACATGATAAGAACTTGAAAAATTTGCAACAAAAAATATATATATATATATATATATATATATATATATATATATATATATATATATAATTATTTATTTAAAAATATGATTCCAACACGCTACATAAGAGGTCTCATGTTTCAAAACAAGAGCCGAAAACTTCAAAATAATATTTGAATTAACTTGAGTTAAAGTAGGCTCTGTTCCATCTTCAAGCGAAATCTTCAAGTGCACAATATATATATATATATATATATATATATATATATATATATATATTGTGCACTGTCTTTAGAAACAAAGTAAATTGTAATTATGACACATGTTTGTTTTGCACATAATGAAAAGAAAACAGGAGACAAAAGACGATATTCAGCATGTATAGGAATTTAATCAATGCGTATAATTTATCCCCACCCCCAAATATAAAGTCAATACATCAAATGTCAGTCTGCTATCCGTAGACTTTTTTGGGGTTCAGTTATTGACATTTATCGCATATTATTTAGACAAAAGAGACAAAATAGAAGCTTTGATAAGAAAACTCACCTTACATTCTTTGGCTAAGATTAAAACAATATAGATTAATTCATAAATAATACATTATTGTTTATTCAATGGTCAACAAATAAAATTCATGAACCCTTTAAAAATGTACACATACGGAAAACATCGTTTTTAGACGCTATTTCTGGAAAAGAATTCAATTTTTCGTTGAGAAAGGATACAGTTTTTTCGGGATTGTTATCATGATTCTATTTTGTTTAATGGCCTACTACTTCTAATACTAATACTAATCCAGAAACAATTGATCATCTTGTATCAGGTTGCACGATATTGGCACCCACTGAATATAAAACCCGACATGACAGAGTGGGCCAATATCTCCACTGGAAAATCTGCAACCTCTACGGGAAGGAAACTAAAAGAAACCGGTATGAACACCACCCAGACCGGGTTACGGAGAAAGGACCTGTTACAATTCTATGGGACTACACAATACACACTGACAGAAAAATCAAGGCCAACCGACCAGATATTGTTATTAAAGACCACAAACAAAAACAGTGCCTCCTTATTGATATGGCAGTCTCTGCAGACTGCAATGTGTCTTTGAAGATATTCAAAAAGCTGTCAAAATACAAGGACCTTGAAATAGAAATCTCAAAAATGTGGCACATGGGAACATCAACAATCCCTATTGTAGTTGGAGCCCTAGGATTGGTTGGAAAAGATTGCAGTAGACTAATTGAAGGGATTCCTGGAAGTCCATGCCTCAAGGAGATACAAAAAATGTTCTGACAAGTACAGCCCACACTCTACGAAGGGCTTTATCCATGTAATTTTTTTTTTTTTTTTTTTTTTTTTGTCAGTGGAAAGTGTCATGATGCCATTTCTTACCTTATGTCCCTGGGCGGGACCCGGAAAGAAATGTATAAACGTCAGAAATAAAAGAAAATAAAAAGATTAATAATAATAATAATAATAATAATAATAATACATGACAGGTTAAGACACTATATAATTGGCATGTGTGTTCGAAGTATGCTATTGAAGTTCCGGATACATGATACAAACCACACCTGAATGATGTGACAAATGCTGGTAAAGTGACTATACTGTGAAATGCCAGAATCCTCGAAGACAGGAAAATTGGTGCAAATAGACCAGACATCGTCATAAAAGATTTCAAAAAAGGAAACAGCTAAATAATAGAGATGACTTGGCCACAGAAAACCATTCTTTCTAAAAAAAAATGAAAATGCACTGCAAATCGAAGTAAGAAAAATGTGTAAACTTAAAACAACGATTATCCTTGTTGTGTTGGTGATGTTGGGTAAGATAAAGAAGGGTACCGAAAATCATGTGAGTACAATTCCTGGACAAAAGATTACTTTGGGCGGAAGGGCACATATCATCCGCAAATCCTGAAACGTCCCAAATGTGCATAGATAACTCTACTACAGCGCTCTTTTTCATTCACAGATCCCAGAGGGGATTTGGTAAAATTAGGCACTTAAAATTACTCTCTGTCAAAAAGAAAAAACAACAACAACAATTCTGTTTTTTCTTTTTTTTCGAATGTCATTCATCAGCTCACTATGCCTACACACACAGACACACACACAAACATACATACATACATACATATATATATATATATATATATATATATATATATATATATATATATATATATATGAAGGATGCTTACCCGTTTATAGCGAAATGAATAGCAGAAATGGACAGAAAAATTATTAATCTAAAAAAGACTTTCCCGCATGTCTGACATCATGGTTCATGCATTTCTTTCACGATATTGATGTGATGAGCGAATTCTAATCTCTATCGTGAAGAAATTTCACATATTTATCCCAGAAATATTTTATTAAAAGAATTCTTAAATTGCAATTAGCTTTGTGGATTAATAACATTATAAAATAAGATATGTATATATTTTGAATTATTTTCATTTGTTATAAATATTTATAGCAGTTTGACATGTCACAAGATTCATTGTTAGTTTTACTTTACTTTTCGTTCAATTTAATTTTCAAGTTTCATTGAATATGAACAAGAACATACAGAGTAAAATTAATGTTTTATATTTTATGTACATTTAATGAAGTTGAACATTTATTTGAATATTTTGCCGTTTCAGGCCACAATTAGTAAACGAGTTAAAAAAATAGAATCCTTACAGAATTCAAATAAAAGAGTGAACGTCACGTTCACTCTGTGTTTCATAAATTATTGAATTTTCTCAGAACAAAATCATTGTAGTTATTGGAAGACATATTCGAAAATCGCAGGTTGATTTCAATTATTTGCCTGGAAAATGTAAAGTGTTCTCTTTTTCATTCGACCAAAGTGTACATAGTAATTGGCGAAACAAAATCAAGGACTTCTAGCGTAAATGTCACGGAAGACTTTTTTCATGATTAATGTTCTTTCATTCCAATAATTGCCGATATACGAAACCACAAATTATAAGCTTAATCGGGCAAAAGGCCATGTGCACCGAACCCAAATAAAACTAACTACATGTAAATAATTGTCTGTTAGACTAGCTTGCTATGCATAACAGGCACACGATTTTAATTTTGTATTATCAAAATATATATTTTTACTAAACTTAATTTAGTCTGGTTCGAGGTCATAATAGTGGCGCGTCCAGGATACACTATTCTACTAAAATAGTCTTCAAGAAGAAGAGATCTCTATATATGGCTCTATAGTATGTTCTACATATAGAGTAAAAGATCAAATTGCTGAGAAACTCGTTAAAATATAATTGCAATTAACAACTTGCGCGATAAGCTAATGCTTTGTTAATGCGTCATCATATAAACATAATCGTATTTGATTGCATCTAAAACACCTCATCCTTTTAGCGATGCATATGTGCAAAAGGTTTTAGTGTAATGGTGTAATTTAGTCAAATTCCCATATAAGACCCTGAGCCAAATTTTGGTAAAATGCCATAAAAAATGGCCACTGTTTAATCTGCATTCATGCCGGCTGGATTGAGCCGAGTATCTGGCTAATGATTATGGAATCATTGCAAAGACTCACGGATAATTTTCATAATGTCACAAATTCGAATCAACCATAGGAGATACTGCGGATTTTGGTTTAGCTCCAACTTGCCGTAGAAGAAAACGAGACAGAGATTGGTACGAATAGGAGTTGTTTATCAGCAGAGTCCTTTGTGAGCTGGGATATGTGGCCGTTCACCTTCAGATGATCTTACCAATACTTGATGAGCCGCCGGAATATTGGACGAAACAATAATGATAGTCTGTTTTTGTTGCATGAAAAATTTCAAAGCAACGACAATCTCGTGGCCGCGTACACAATTCCGGAAAATCCTCGTTGAAAATACAACTATACTTAAACATTAAAACAATAAATAAAAACTATAAATTATTGAAGCTATATTCATAAAACAGTTGAAACCTAACCTGAACAAAATAAACTACGAAATCTCCACAAATATTCTTAAATGCCTATAATTTATAACAGAAGCCATTGGTTTATACCAATGGCTTCCCATACTTAATACTTCTCGTTATCACTCTCGCATGGTCATGTGTGACGTCACGAGCTGCGATGCGATTTCGCTTCCGCGTCTCGTATACACGAGTTTGTCGCTGCTTTGAAATTTTTTCATGCAATTAAAACAGACTATCATTATTGTTTCGTCCGTGTATTGTTTGATATATTGAAATGTAACTGTCTTCTTTGATAATGGCTTATGTAAGCCGAAAGCTTAGATCGGATTTAAACATGTATCAATATGGTGATTTCCGTTCGTCTTTCAATGATAATGTTATTAAGCTTATCAGACAATATGAAAGTAACTTACTTAAAATAAATAAACACAACTTGTCTATATTATTTAATGAAACATGCATCAATATATATATATATATATATATATATATATATATATATATATATAAGAAAAATAGGAAAAGGACAACTCTAAATTCAAAACCTGCGGAGGGTCGTTTGGGGACCTTGAGGCACTTAGTGCACCAGGTCTCTGAATTCGGCCCTTCAAAAAGTGTGGATGGTCTTGCACTAAACCTTCACCACTATAATCAAATCTCATGCATTATTCAAAACAATACACATAAAATGCTTATTAAATTTGATGATCTGTTTTCATTGTGATTTTTTTTTCATTTGCTGAATACTCATGTTTGTCGAAAGCTTTGAATACACGTCCATTCTTTTTCACGGAAATAATAAAGACAAACTAAAAATTCTCGAAGCTATTTATATTAAAGAATTGAAACCAAACCTTAATAAAATTAATTATGAACATTCCACACATGTGTACAATAGATAGTTTGAAATGCCAAGGTTTGTACTAATAGTTCTTTCCTTTATTTTATTCTACTAAACTTTTCGTAAAAACTCTGCATAACATACCTAGTCACCTCCCCTTAAACGGTGTCTGTTGTCACGTCTGACTCAGAACTCCTCACTCCACATATAAGAAATTTAATTTTCAGATGACTACAAAAGTTTTTGTCTTTCACAACAATGAACTCTACAATATTTATTGTAATTAACAATACCCTGATGATAACATTGTGCTATGTCGAAAATACTCGGAAATGAATATAATATATACAAACACAGTGATTTCCTTTCGTCTTTCAATGACACAAAAATGCTTATCCGTGAATGTGAAAGGATTCTATCGAAAACAAGTAGATAAGACATGTCTAAATTATTCAACGAAACATGTCTCAATTAAAACATGCTCCCAAAATATGCTCATATATATATATATATATATATATATATATATATATATATATATATATATATATATATATATATATATATATATATATATATATATAAAGATATTTTTGTAGGTACAAAATTTAATGATCGGAATAAAAGTATAAAACTTAATATTACGAGACATATTAAAAACGGGCGAAGCAACCGGTTTCGCTCCCGCTCTTCAGGCTTCCGTGTTGTCCCGGTCTAACTCCTTATTTCATCTAAATTTTCTGGAGGCACGTTACATCGGGTCTCGTAAGCCTTCTTCGTGTAAACAACGTGAGTGTTTGTTGGGACTCATTGTCATTTGTCTCTAGTTCCTTTTGCATAATTTTTTCTCAACTTCCTTTTATTGTACATTTTTCTGTGTTAATTTTAAATCTCCCGTTGAAGCCTGAAGAGGAGGAGCGAAACAGGTTGCTTCGCACATTTTTAATATGTCTCGTAATATTAAGTTTTATACTTTTATTTCGGTCATATGTTATTTCGATCATATGTTAATTCCCCTCTGAAAGTTCTCCACTACCTTAACCGAGTATTGAACTCACACTCTTTGTGTCCTGACACTGGATTTAACTAACGCCTTATCCACTGTGCCATATGTCCTCAAGGACATCCATTAAACATGGCACGTCGAACTAGAACAGTCTACCCCAGTGATCGAAATAAAGGGTTCAGTTCGACATTCCAACCACCTAAAGAAGGCCGGAGCGTACAGCGGCCGAAACGTTGTAATAAATATGGCGACAAAGATGTAGACAATCGTCCGAATAATGTAAATAGTGTACATAATACCTCATCTCAGAAATATAGGCATATATATATATATGTGTTTGTGTGTGTAGAGATAGATAGATAGATAGATAGATAGAGAGATAGATATTTTTAAAATTCAGATAGAGTATATCTGTGAAAGGACAAAAGGAAAACTTATCTCTCTTATCTCTCTTATCAAGCCCTGTTTGCCTTTATAAAGTCCTTCAGAGAACGAAACGAATCGGTTAAGATTTCCCGTTTTCCTTTCACAGATATTTTCCTTTTGTCTTTAGTCATATATATATATATATATATATGAAAGGAAAAACATATTACAATTTTTTTCTTTCTTGTTGAATATCATATTGCTCTGTATTCTTAGAATTCTCTTCATGAATCGATTTCTTTAATATTTTAGATTAAGAAAAATTTACTTGGACAATCCTTACCACTTACGGTTATATTAGTTTTTTTTTTAGTGTTTTAATGTCAAATTTTGTGCAGTTGCAGATGTTGTACAGGTTTCTTTGAAGTTTGTTCAACTACTGTGCGAGTTTTACAAGTTTGAGAAATAAATTAAGAGGCTGTAAAAATGAGAGCCTCACCAACTTATATGTACATTGGTTGTCGTGTAAATATTTGCCATTCTGTCCTTGATCTAAGTCGAAAAGAAGACACATATGACCAAGAGATGGCCAATATGAAAGAGACTTTCTAAAGGAACAACTACGCTGCATACATAATAACTGGCATCAACAAAAGTGAGATACATTGGCTGAGAAATCAATAAAATAATCTGGCTCCAACCATCCTACCACACATCAGATGCTTGACGGAGAATGTTTATAAATATGTAACATGGACATTATTCAAATGTATTCAAATATATCCAACTCTTCGTAGTTAAATCAGCAGATAAAAAATCCATTGCAAAAGAAAATAAAAAAAAACTGCATATGCAACATTCATACAGTTGAGATAGAAGACACATAGCTTATGTAGGGGAAAATCTACAATTTAAAAAAAACGTATGGCATATCATAAGCGAAAGAAGGGGTGGTATATACAAGTCTTTGCGTCACTAACCAAAAATGATCAAAAGGTGTATTTGCAGATCAAGAGCCTGGTCCCCCAAATGAAAAAGGAGCTTAAATTAACTTTTTTTAAATGAAAGGTTTAAAAAAAATCAACATAAGTGTCAGAGAAGAATGCCAAAATCAATGATGGAGAGGGAAGGTATATATCCATCATTCAATCAATACTTAAAAGAGAAGGTGTATATCCATCATTCAATCAATACTTGAAAAAGAAGGTGTATATCCATCGTTCAATCAAAACTTGAAAGGGAAGGTGTATATCCATCGTTCAATCAATGCTTGAAAGGGAATGTGTATATCCATCATTCAATCAATACTTGTTAGGGAAGGTGTATATCCATCATTCAATCAATACTTGAAAAAGAAGGTGTATATCCATCGTTCAATCAAAACTTGAAATGGAAGGTGTATATCCATCGTTCAATCAACACTTGAAAGGGAAGTGTATATCTATCATTCAGTCAATAATATAAAGGGAAGGTCTATATCAGTCATTCAATCAATACTTGAAAGGGAAGATATATATCCAACATTCAATCTATTCTTGAAAGGGAAGGTATATATTCTTCATTCAATCAATACTTTAAAGGGAAGGTGTATATCCATCATTCAATCAATACTTGAAAAGGAAGGTGTATATCCATCGTTCAATCAAAACTTGAAAGGGAATGTGTATATCCATCGTTCAATCAATGCTTGAAAGGGAATGTGTATATCCATCATTCAATCAATACTTGAAAGGGAAGGTATACATCTATCGGTCAATCGAAAATTTAAAGGGAAGGTGTATATCCATGGTCCAGCCAATACATTAAAGGGAAGGTGTATATCCATGGTTCAACCAATACATGAAAAGGAAGGTGCATATCCATCGTTCAATCAATACTTAAAAGTGAAAGTATTTACCCATCGTTCAACCAATACCTGAAAGCGAAAGTCTATATCAATCATTCAATCAATACTTGAAAAGGACTGTGTATATCCATCGTTCAATCAATACTTGAATGGGAAGGTGTATATCCATCATTCAATGAATTCTTGAGAGGGAAGGTGTATATCCATCGCCAACCAATACTTGAAAGGGATGGTGTATATCCATCGATCAATAAATACTCGAAAGGGAAGGTATATATCCATCGTTCAATCGATACTTGAAATGGAAGCTGCATATACATCGTTCAATCAATACTTGAAAGGCAAGGTGTATATCCCTCATTCAATCAAAACTTGAAAGGGAAGGTGTATATCTATCGTTCAATCAAAACTTGAAATGGAAGGTTTATATCCATCGTTCAATCAATACTTGAAAGGGAAGTGTATATCTACCATTCAATCAATACTATAAAGGGATGGTTTATATCCATCATTCAATCAATACTTGAAAGTGAAGATATATATCCATCATTCAATCTATTCTTGAAATGGAAGGGAAGCTGTATATCCATCCGTCAACAAATACTTGGAGGGAAGGTGTATGATCCATAGTTCAATCAATTCATACAAGGGAAGGTGTATATCCATCGTTCAATCAATGCTTGAAAGGGAAGGTGTATATCCATCCGTCAACAAATACTTGGAGGGAAGGTGTATGATCCATCGATCAATCAATACTCGAAAAGGAATTTGTATATCCATCATTCAATCAAAACTTGAGAGAGAAGGTGTATATCCATCGTTCAATCGAAATTTGAAAGGGAAGGTGTATATCTATCGTTCAATCAAAATTTGCAAGGGAAGGTGTATATACATCGTTCAATCAATACTTGAAAGGCAAGTTGTATATCCCTCATTCAATCAATTTTGGAAAGGGAAGTTGTATATCCATCGTTCAATCAACACTTGAAAGGGAATTTATATCTATCATTCAATCAATATTATAAAGGGAAGGTCTATATCAATCATTCAATCAATACTTGAAAGGGAAGATATATCCATCATTCAATCTATTCTTGAAAGGGAAGGTATATATCCTTCATTCAATCAATACATTAAAGGGAAGGTTTATATCCATCATTCAGTCAATACTTGAAAAGGAAGGTGTATATCCATCGTCAAGTCAAAACTTGAAAGGGAAGGTATACATCCATCGGTCAATCAAAACTTTAAAGGGAAGGTGTATATCCATCGTTCAACCAATACATGAAAGGGAAGGTGTATATCCATCGTTCAATCAATACTTAAAAGTGAAAGTATATACCGATCGTTCAATCAATACTTGAATGGGAAGGTGTATATCCATCATTCAATCAATTCTTGAGAGGGAAGGAGTATATCCATCGTCCAACTAATACTTGAAGGGATGGTGTATATCCATCGATCAATAAATACTCGAAAAGGAATGTATATATCCATCGTTCAATGAAAACTTGAAAGAGAAGGTGTATATCCATCGTTCAATCGAAATTTGAAAGGGAAGGTGTATATCTATCGTTCAATCAAAACTTGCAAGGGAAGGTGTATATACATCGTTCAATCGATACTTGAAAGGCAAGGCGTATATCCCTCATTCAATCAATTTTGGAAAGGGAAGTTATATATCCATCTTTCAATCAACACTTGAAAGGGAATTTATATCTATCATTCACTCAATATTATAAAGGGAAGGTCTATATCAATCATTCAATCAATACTTTAAAGGCAAGATATATATCCATTATTCAATCTATTCTTGAAAGGGAAGGTATATATCCTTCATTCAATCAATACATTAAAGGGAAGGTTTATACCCATCATTCAATCAATACTTGAAAGGGAAGGTGTATAACCATCGTCCCGTCAAAACTTGAAAGGGAAGGTATACCTCCATCGGTCAATCAAAACTTGAAAGAGAAGGTGTATATCCATCGTTCAATCGGTACTTGAAATGGAAGCTGTATATACATCGGTCAATCAATACTTGAAAGGCAATGTGTATATCCCTCATTCAATCAAAACTTGAATTGGAATGTGTATATCCATCGTTTAATCAATACTTGAAAGGGAAGTGTATATCTACCATTCAATCAATACTATAAAGGGATAGTTTATATCCATCTTTCAATCAATACTTGAAAGTGAAGATATATATCCATCATTCAATCTATTCTTGAAATGGAAGGAAAGGTGTATATCCACCCTTCAACAAATACTTAGAGGGAACGTGTATGATCCATCATTCAATCAATACTTTAAAGGGAAGGTGTATATCCATCGTTCAATCAAAACTTGAAAGGGAAGGTGTATATCCATCGTTCAATCAATACTTGACAGGTAATGTGCATATCCATCGTTCAACCAATAATTGAAAGGGAAGGTGTATATCCTTCGTTCAACCAATACATGAAAGGGAAGGTGTATATCCATCGTTCAATCAAAACTTGAAAGAGAAGGTGTATATCCATCGTTCAATCGAAATTTGAAAGGGAAGCTGTATATCTATCATTCAATCAAAACTTGAAAGGGAAGGTGTATATACATCGTTCAATCAATACTTGAAAGGCAAGGTGTATATTCCTCATTCAATCAATTTTGAAAAGGGAAGTTGTATATCCATTTTTCAATCAACACTTGAAAGGGAATTTATATCTATCATTCACTCAATATTATAAAGGGAAGGTCTATATCAATCATTCAATCAATACTTGAAAGGGAAGGTGTATATCCATCATTCAGTCAATACTTGAAAGGGAAGGTGTATATCCATCGTCCAGTCAAAACTTGAAAGTGAAGGTATACATCCATCGGTCAATCAAAACTTTAAAGGGAAGGTGTATATCCATCGTTCAACCAATACATGAAAGGGAAGATGTATATCCATCGTTCAACCAATACATGAAAAGGAAGGTGTATATCCATCGTTCAATCAATACTTAAAAGTGAAAGTATATACCCATCGTTCAACCAATACCTGAAAGCGAGAGTCTATATCAATCATTCAATCAATACTTGAAAGGGACTGTGTATATCCATCGTTCAATCAATACTTGAATGGGAAGGTGTATATCCATCATTCAATCAATTCTTGAGAGGGAAGGTGTATATCCATCCTCCAACCAATACTTGAAGGGATGGTGTATATCCATCGATCAATAAATACTCGAAAGGGAATGTATATATCCATCGTTCAATCAAAACTTGAAAGAGAATGTGTATATCCATCGTTCAATAGATACTTGAAATGGAAGCTGTATATACATCGTTCAATCAATATTTGAAAGGCAAGGTGTATATCCCCCATTCAATCAAAACTTGAAAGGGAAGGTGTATATCCATCGTTCAATCAAAACTTGAAATGGAAGGTGTATATCCATCGTCCAACCAATACTTGAAAGGGGAAGTGTATATCCATCATTGAATCAATACTTGAAAGGGTAGATGTATATCCATCATTTAATCAATACGTGAAAGCTGAGGTGTATCTCCATCGTTCAGTCAATACTTGAAAGGGAAGGTATGTATTCATCTTTCAACCAATACGTGAAAGTTAAGGTCTCCATCATTCAATGAATACTTGAAAAAAAATATGTATATCCATCGTTCAATCAATGCTTGAAAATTCCTAAATACTAGAAAGAATCGTGGAAGACATGAGATTAGAGCAACCGCAAAGTTGTTTTAAAAGCCACCATAACAAAAGATATATTACGCGTCAAAGAGAATATAAGAAGCTAGTTAGAATATTTAGAATGCTCTCGAATCGATTGTCGCCTGGTTCACACTCCTTCCCAGTTTTGAACAGGAGTTGAGGTTTTTACTTTGGATTGTGGTTTTCGTTTCCTCTTCCCATTTTCTTTTACTCCCAGTATCCCACTTGTGTCTTAATGGCATTATTGCCTTTCTTGGACTGAATTGATTTGAAAAAGGCAAATATAAAATCATTGAAAATATTTGGGAATTTATTTGTTGAAATATATGTTCCTTTGTTTATATTGAAGTGTGTAACATGTTGACAAGCGGGATATTTAGAGTGTAAAAATAACCATATAAAAGAAAGTTTTCTACTAATAAAAGTTTTCCTCGAATGAATAATGTAATAATTACACTGCAACGACTTATATTTCGAAAGAAATATATTGCTGTTTAAAAAATTATACTAAAGTTAAAACGGTAATTTAAGTTTAAGACATATCATGCCTAGGATCGAAGTCGCTACTCGATCGTAATTATTCCTGTGCGATAAGCTCGCTAACCATTACACCACGTCGAGGAGGCGAAAAAGCTCCTGGTAGATTATTATTTACTAAAATATTTGTAGCAATTTTTTCTGTATGGGGAGATGCTAAAATATTCACGACAATTTCCCCAAATTCGACCATTTTTAAATGCTTTCTTTGTCATCCCTCCATCGTATATATAAAATAACAAGTGAATGAATATATTATGATTTATTCGTGTAATAAATCCTAAATGTGATCTCACCTAACAAAGAATAAAGAGAAAATTCTTGTCAGTCTGTGACTTCTGATTTATTGTATATTCTAACGACATTATCCCGAATCTGAATGCTTCGCATGCCTAACGTAGAGCGGCCAGAAGTTGTTGGGTTTAAGCGAAAACAGAAAAGGCCCTGAATTAAATAAATAGATGCTTGTGTCGAGCATTTTGGGATTGTTAAAGTTGCTGATCACGTAAAGCATGGCAAGGTGTTGAAAATAAAACTGTTGGGAAACCCAAATTTATTTTATGTTTATCCTCCTCCTGGATTTACACCAGTAGTGGACTGCACACATAAAGGCAAGGAAAGTTTGAATTAAGCGACTGTGACTATAATTATTATTCTCTAAGGTATCTCTATATATCCGAATCACAACAACCTTTCCTCATGTATTAAATTCGAGTTCGGGGTAGAAATTTTTAAATTTTAGATTCAATTCTGGCCTTTTCGAAAAAAGTTTTTTTTCGATTTTTTCTTTGTCTTATTCCTTCATTAAAGCAAAGTGAAACTAAAAAGTGAAATCGATGTCTGTTTTTCTCCTATTTGTTTTAAATAAATTCTGAATAAAAACTAAGGTATATATATAGGACAGTATTTTGCCTCATCGCTCACACCCACAAGTGTCGTGGCATGCCAGCAATGAGAGATTTTTGCAAAGTTAATTGGGGAAGAGGCAGAAAACAATGTCCTATAATAATATTTCTCCAAGCGTAGAACTGTCAACGGAACACTAGTAGCTGTAAGTGAAATGTGAACTAAGCTCCCAGTATCCCTAGAGAATCGTCGTAAGTTCGAATCTTTTCTGTTAATTCACCCCAAATAATGTAAAATTTCTTATCGCAAATATTAATTCACCACAAGTAATCATAAATTTTAAATCAAAGTGTGTTTGCTTTTTTATTAAATTTTTGGCACTCTTTTGAAATTATAAATTAACATTTCTTTCGTTTACCTCGCAGAAACTCCAACCCTCAGAATAAAAAATGACCAAAAATCAGGGAGTTATTCACATTTCGTAAGTTCCAATGATATTCGAGGTACTTAAGAGGAATTTTTATAATTTAAAAAAAGAATCTGTTTTTGTCTTGTTTATTGAGGTGAACGTGAATGTAGACACCACACTTAGAAATAGCGTACCCGAGTCACTATATCTTGAGCGATTGCAAAGTTCGTCTCAGACAGAGTGGAATGGATGTGTCTCACTTTGGTATGAATTTTAGGAAATATAACTTCTTTTTATTTTAGAGTTAATTAACAGAAGAGATCCGTAAGTTATATATTACAGACAGACGTGTATATATTCAGGATGTTCAGGTAAATTCTCGCCATTTTATTTTTTTTTAATTTTCGCGCATGCGCATTGTTTGTTTTTTATTTTACTGACTGTAAAATACAGTGGGGTCAGTTGGGCACCGTCTATGAGGAAAACAGCATTTAACTCCGCGATAAATTTGGATGTGGGAGCCAGAAGCTCCAATACATTTCAGAGTGTTTTGGTGTCAATATGAGGACAGTGCAGAGTATTCTGAAAGAGTTGAATGAGTCTAATGCTGATTACGAAGGTATAGTAGATCGAAAAACTCATTCTGATCGTTCTGATAGGAAAATAAAACCCGACGTTTTTGGTGAGGGCCCCAGAATCAACAGGTAAGCTTACATCGTGTTGACTTCAGGAGGTAATGCTGCCTGGACCCAGAGGTTGGCTGTTGGAAGAACCTATGTCTGGCAACAGGACTCTGCGCCATGCCACACAAACAGAGGAAATCAGTTATGGCTGTCAGACAATTTCTGTGACGACATCACCCTTTACATCTGGCCACCTAACTCCCCAGACTGCAACCCCCTTGATTATTATTTGTGGTGCACAGTTGAGTAAGAGACCAACAAAACTCCTTGTAACTCCAAAGATGAACTGAAGGCAAGGATTATGGCAGCATTCACCAACCTCATCAAGAATTGCAGGAGATTCCGAAGTTGTCTTGAAACGAGTCGCAATTTTATTGAATAAATTTACTCTTTCGTATTTCAAGAAATTTTTGAGTCATTATGGTAAATATATCTGGTAAAATGAGATGTCAGTGTTATTTTTATTTTTGCGTAATTTAGACGACAATTTATCATCGCAAGATATATATATATATATATATATATATATATATATATATATATATATATATATATATATATATATTAGGTTGGTGCAAAAATAATTTCGGTTTCTAACATATGTTACTATGTGAGAAAACGAAATTATTTTTGCACCAACCTAATATATATATATATATATATATATATACATACAGAGAGAGAAAAATAATGATTTATTTCAGTCTTTATTTTTTAATAACATTCTCAGCTGTTTAGAAGGTTGTATATACTAAAAAGTCTGTCTCTTTAAGGAGTTGGGTATATTCCAGATAAGGTGTCATTACATTTGATCCGTGTGGTAGCCTAATTGACGGAAAACTGGGGAACACGTATTTTATTGAATATCTAATGCTTGAATACGAAGTTCAACTCGGTTTCGCTCTATCAGATCCGGATTCTTGTCAAAAGCCTGTGTTATGTTCCATATTTTCAAATTAGGACTAAAAAATTAAATCGTGTGTTCATTTTTATTTCAAGTTTCACGAATGCAAGCAGTTCAAACTAGAGGTAAATTACATTATAACCCTGAAAATGACTTTTTACAAAAACAGATATAAAGCTTTCAGTATGGCAGAAATTATTTTATAAGACTTTCTAGCGTATTTGCTATATTGATGCCAGGTGTCTTTTCATGCACCAGCAATAATTAGTCATTGCAAAATAATTCTTTGTAGTCACAATTTTTTACGATTACTTCGAAGTTATCTGCTCCATAATTGGCTAAAGAATTTCTATCTAACGAATGGGAACCAGCCATTTATTCGAATTCTTTTTCGACATAGGAATCTGCAGTCTTCAAATAATAGTCTTATTTGTGGACCATCGAAAATTCACGCTTTGATTTTTATCATAACGTAGACTTGTAACTTTTGAAGTAATATATTTGAAACGCTCGACTTTCGTCTCCAAAGCTTTTCTATATTGTTTCACGATGACTAATTTGATATGCAGAGGAGAAAATATGATTTGATCTCTGCTCATCAAAGGTGGATTAATTGGGTTTACTTTCTCCGAAAAGTAAGTGACGTGCGTGATGGACAGATTTGTTTGAAACGTTCTTCCATGGCTCTGATGTCCTATAAGAAAAGAAAGTAGGGATAAGCCTTTCTTGTTGATTCTACTCTCCCCTAAGTAAAGGAAGCAAAGATATACCTTTTCTTTTTGACTACTCTCCCCTAAACAGGGATATATCTTTATGTTGAATCTACTCTCCCCAAAACAAAGGAAGTAGGGATAAACATTTTCATGTTGACTCTACTCTCCCCTAAGTACAGAAAGCAGGGATATATCTTTCTTGTTGACTCTACACTCCCCTAAGCAAAAGAAACATGAATACACCTTTTCTTGTTGACTCTACTATCCACTAAGCTGAGGAAGCAGAGATATACCTTTTCTTGTTGACTCTACTCTCCCCTACGCAAAGGAAGCAGGGATATAACTTTCTTGTTGACTCTACTCTCCCCTAAGCAAAGGAAGTAAGGATATACCTTTCTTGTTGATTCTACTCTCCCCAAAGCAAAGGAAGCAGGGACATACCTTTTCTTGATGAATCTACACTCCCCTAAGCAAACTAAGCAGGGATATATCTTTCTTGTTGACTCTACTATCCCCTAAGCAAGGGAAGCAGGGATATACATTTTCTTGATGAATCTACACTCCCCTAAGCAAACTAAGCAGGGATATAACTTTCTTGTTGACTCTACTCTCCCCTAAGCAAAGGAAGCAGAGATATACCTTTTCTTCTTTTCTTTTATATATATCTTTGTGATTAACTCTCCTCTCCCTTAAGCAAAGGTTGCAGGTATTTACCTTTCGTATTTACTCTACTCTCCCCTAAGAAAAGAAACAGTGATATACCTTTCCTTGTTGAATCTACTCTCCCCTAAGCAAAGAAATCAGGGATATATGTTTCTTGTTGACTCTACACTCCGCTAAGCAAAAGAAGCAGGGATACACCTTTTCTTGTTGACTCTACTTTCCTCTAAGCAAAAGAAGCAGGGATATACCTTTTCATCATGAATCTACACTCCCTTAAACAAAAGAAACATGAATACACCTTTTCTTGTTGACTCTACTCTCCCCTAAGCAAAGGAAGCAAAGATGTACCTTTTCTTGTTGACGCTACTCCCCCTAAGCTGAGAAAGCAGGGATATAACTTTCTTGTTGACTCTACTCTCTCCTAATCAATGGAAGCAGGTATATATAATTCTTGTTGACTCATTTATCTCCTAAGCAAAGGAAACAGGGATATATCTTTGTGGTTAACTCTCCTCTCGCTTAAGCAAAGGTTGCAGGTATTTACCTTTCGTGTTTACTCTACTCTCCCCTAAGCAAAGAAGCGGTGATATACATTTCCTTGTTGAATCTACTCTCCCCTAAGCAAAGAAAGCGCTGATATATCTTTCTTCTCTAATCTACACTCCCCTAAGCAAAAGAAACAGGGGTACAACTTTTCTTGTTGAATATACTCTCCTCTACGCAAAAGAAGCAGGGATATACATTTTCTTGATGAATCTACACTCCCCTAAGCAAACTAAGCAGGGATGTATCTTTCTTGTTGACTCTACTCTCCCCTCAGCTGAGGAAGCAGGGATAAACCTTTTCTTGTTGACTCTACTCTCCCCTAAGCAAAAGAAGTGGGGTTATATCTTTCTTGTAGTCACTACTCTCCCCTAAGCAATGGAAGCTGGGATATAACTTTTTTGTTGACTCTACTATCCCCTAAACAATGTAAGCATGGATGTATCTTTCTTGTTGATTCTACTCTCCCCTAAGTAAAGGTAGCAGGGATATACCTTTCTTGTTGACTCTACTCTCACCTAAGCAATTGAAGCTGGGATATACCTTTCTTGTTGACTCTACTCTCACCTAAGCAATTGAAGCTGGGATATACCTTTCTTGTTGACTCTACTCTCACCTAAGCAATTGAAGATGAGATATACCTTTCTTGTTGAATCTACTCTCTCCTAAGCAATGGAAGCTGACATCTATCTTTCTTACTGTGAATACTCTCCCCTAAGCAAAGGAAGCAGGGATATACCTTTCTTGTTGACTCTACTATCCCCTAAGCAAAGGAAGCAGAGATATACTTTTCTTGTTGACTCTACTCTCCCCTAAGCAAAGGAAGCAGGGATATACCTTTCTTGTTGACTCTACTCTCCCCTAAGGAAAAGAAGCAGGGATACACCTTTTCTTGTTGACACTACTATCCCCTAAGGAAAGGATGCAGGGATATATCTTTCTTGTTGTCAATACTCTCCCCTAAGGAAAGGAAGCAGGGATATACCTTTCTTGTTGACTCTACTCTCCCCTAGGCAAAGGAAGCAGGGATACACCTTTTCTTGTTGACTCTACTCTCCCCTAAGAAATGGAAGCTGGGATATACCTTTCTTGTTGACTCTACTATCCCCTAAGCAAAGGAAGCAGGGATATACCTTTCTTGTTGACTCTACTCTCTTCTAAGCAAAGGAAGCAGGGATATATCTTTCTTGTTCACTCTACTCTCCCCTAAGCAAAGGAAGCAGGGATATTTAGTATACCCTTCCTGTTGTCTTGAGAGAAAATTAATCATTTCTAAGTGAACACATATCGTCCCCTTGTGCTTTCTATATTGGATAAAATTTATAAGCTTTTCTATATTCATAATTTCTTTTAATTTTATTGGTGTCAAGCTGTATAGATTTTCATTATGCAACAACAGACATATAATACTTCTTTTCGAACGAAAGCAAGATGCAATATTTTACATCGTAAAACTCAACCCCCATCTTCTTAAAAAGCCGGAATGTCGCAGCTATACACTTAACTATTCTCTGTTCTAAAATATTTGAGAAGTTCTTCTCTTTTTCTGTAAAATGAAGTTTGATTTAAGCAAGTTCATTTCTTCAAGTCTTGAAACTAAGATTTCTGCAGCCATTCTTTTGGCAAATTTACATTCCAAACATATCGTTTAAGTCGACCTGTTCAAACTTTTGCGGATCATTTTGTCTTTCAAATAAGCTGGGGTCAAAATCGGCGTCGGACTGCTTAGATTGCATAACAATATTTTTCTGGAACAACTAGTGCTTGAGTTGACCGACACTTGAATTATGAAATTGTGATCTCATTTACAGGTCATATCGCGATGTCAAAATCTAGGTACCCGACACAATGTTTATTTTTCTTAGTGAAGCCCGAAACCTTGACAAAGCAAAAGTAGCAACCGATCTCTTTCTTAGTCGGTTCTCGTCACACCTGATATGGATGAAAATATAAAGCGTTAACAAAAGCGACGAGAAACTTATTTCATGAATTTCATCCACAGTTATCCCCCAAAGATTTAATATTTCTCTGTTTCAACCTTTTATGCAATATTTGAGATTCTTATATACATTCTTTTGTAATTTTTTTTTATGTATCTAAGCTCTAATTACATTTATGTAAGTTCCAGTATGGTAGCGATTAAATTATGTAGTTTTATGAAATAATAGACTTAGTATGAAAAATCTAAAAGGTAATTTTGAATCCGAACCTTGCAGTCTTTCAATGCATATAGCGCAGGCCTTATGAGGAGCCCACGATTTATCTTGGTCCCCCAGTTTTATGCCAAAATAAATTAAGTAAGCTCTTTTTACGAAATCATTTATATTTACTCGATGATGTGGACGTGTACAATTTTCACATATAAAGCAGAAGAAACCAGGATTTTTTTACATTTGAACTTTCCAGTGCTTTGTGACATATTATTTGATTGTTGTAAGGTTATGTAAAGCCCTTAAATCATATTTGATTTAAGAACATCTGAAATATAAACAAAATATGGTTTAAATTCAATTGAATCTAATTCAATAGACTAAAAATTAAAATTTGTATCCGTACGTAATATGAAACAACAGCAAGTGCTTTGGAAGATTTATTGTATAGCCAAATTTCAAACTCAATGTCTTTTTGGTTGAAATCATGGAAAAGTAATAAGAAATCAACCAAGATTTTCGCCAGGAATGGAATCTCTGGAAAAGTACTTTCAGTTATCAAATCTGTCCGTATTCTTTATATTCACTTGCGAGCAAATAATCTTGGGAAAGGTATGAATCTACCTCTTATCCCCCAGCTATGGATTAATTATTAAAACTTGTGGCACTAAACTATTATTATCTCTAAAAATAAAAAAAAATTGTGTGCAAAAATATTTCAATTTCGGCATTAAATAATCCATAGAGGTTGATATACGACTAAATAAAACCATCCAACCACCCAACCAACCTAAAGGCCCTCTCCTCGTTCTTAAACTCTTTCTGTTTTATATTAATGATCTGCCTAAAAACATTCTCAGACTATAAGTAAATATTTAACATCAGATGATACCATGGTTTATGGATTCACCTCCAAATATTTAGATAATCAGAACCTGGCAGATAATTTCTCCTCTGACTTTAGTATTAACCAAATGCTAAAAACTAACTTGTATTATTGGATAAATCCATTACTAAGCTAGTGACATTTCAGAGCAAAGCCTAAATTCCCTTCAGTCCTGATAGACATCTAAGTGAGGCTCATAATGAGATTCAAGCAGAACTCGTATAACAGAAATAATAGTGGTTCTTTGTAATTCGCTAGAAAATACCTGACTCCTCTTGTCATGCTGTCTCTTTACAAATTTCAGGTCAGATTAAAAAAAAAGATTTATTGCTATAATATGTGGGCTAGAGTTCCTCTCAGAGAGCTGCTTCCTCAGAATTGTTTATTTATGGAACAAACTCTCAAGAGAATACTTCTTTGATCAATATAATCTTAACTTATTTATGATTAGGGTCAACTGTTTAGCTATGCTATATATCCTCATAATATGCACTTTCCACATCCTCCATGAACACGATCACACAAACCTCATTCGCTAACCCCCTATCTTGAGTGGCTCTTGGGCCTTTTATTGAGTGAACATTAGCATAAAAAAGAAAGACATTAGAACAATATTGTGGATATCTTCAAATCTATTTCACACTTGAGAGGCAGGAATGAAGACACTGTCCCAAAATCATTATAAAAAGCCAAACTACAGTTTTTGAATGAACGTCTGGACAAAATCCCTGACTTTTCTTTTGAGAAATAACCTCTGGTCTGATGATGTGTTTAGCTATAATTGACCACCATTATGTTTTCAGGGAAAAGTAAGAAGTCTTTTCAGCCGAACAACACCATCCCAAACATAAAGCATGGTGGGTGGCAACATCATAAATTTGCCTGGGTACGTCGGGAAGGGTCTTTGGTACAGCAGGGACTGGCACACTTGCACGAGCAATCTATGGGGATTTATTGATGCAGCAAATCAAAGTTTGTTCGCAAATGGGTCTTCAATACTGAAAATGACCCCAAGTATCTTTCCAAGGTTGTAGTAAAATGATTTATGGAGAACAAATTCAAGTTAATGGGGTGACCTCCATAAAACCCTGATCTCAGTCAAATAAAAAATAAGGCAGAACTCAAGAACCTTTGTGCAAGCAAAGAAATCCATAAATCTGTGTTACAAGGTTTTGAAAAAAAAAGAGTGGGCGAACATTTCGTCCGAGAAGTTCGTAGAAAGATACCTGAAATGTTTTCCAAGTTAATTTAAAGTGTATGTAGCCTTCTAACTCGCCGAAAGAAATAATTATCTCTGTAACTCTTGTGATTCGGTCATTTTATTTGTTTCAAATTAAAAAAAGCAAACATCCTGTCCCCAAAACATGAAATCGTTATTAGGATTAAAGGTCAAAAGCATTAATATATATTTGGTTAAGGTATATGTAAAAATCTGACTAGTCAGACAGACAGGCTATGTCTGGTAATTATCCAGCCATTTGGAATATTTTGGGAACCAGTTGTACGGCGTTGATATAACATGGCAAACGTACTGCGGATACATGAACATTATATTTGGTAAACCAGTCGTCATCGAAACACCATTGGATGAGCTTTCACATTGTTTAACATTCGCTTTGCAATTCACCCGAATGTGACACTATTTGGCTATGGTAATTGGCTAACTAATTAAGCATGGAAATTAAAAGCCAGAAATACTTAAGGCGAGAAAAAGCTATAACGAAGGACATACTGAGCGATGTTTTTTTTTTTTTGTTTTGTTTTTTTGACAAAAGAAAAATGGGTAAAGATTTTATTTTCATTTGCGAAGAAAGGTATCTTTTTTCGCAGAAGATAGTAAATTCGTAAGATCTCGGATCTGTCATAATTAATTTATGCTATGACGCGACAAGGAAAGCAGAGTACGGGTAAAAATAACAATCTGCCCATGGCAATAATGAAAATTTCAATTTGCTCAAGAAGCATACAAAGCAGAGTTCTAGAAGTTAATCGGAACTGGGTCAAGCATGCGACCGAGAAAGAATTAGGTGAGACCACCCCAAAGAAAAAGGAAGGAAAAGGGGAAAGAGAAAAAAAAGAATAAGCCATTGACTGTCTTTCGGAGATGTCATTTGGTATTGGAAGGAGAAATATCTGTTGTATGTCTGGAACTTGTGATGATAAAAGTTTGTTACCTGGACAAGATGTTGGCGACAGAATGCGATGATGTTGAGAAAGACAAAGAGATTTAGTTGACCACCCAGATAATGAGTCGGAGAAAATCCCATTAATGAATCCCAGATGACATCAAGTTAAGATAAAAATTTAATGGCCACAGTACGATTCATAAGAATTCTGGCCGATGGAGGAGAGAGAAAGTAAAAGGAAGATAATTTTTTTCTTTGAGCGATAATTGTAAACTGAAGCCAGTCTAACCAAACCCACACTGCCGAGCGTTCATTGGCTGAGTGGTGGCGTGAATGATGGGCGAAGGTAAACATATGAGAAAGAAGGGAAACCTGTTGATGCCCTCTGAGGGGATTGGTGTGAGATACCAATATGAGAAAGGAAGAATTTATGAGGACAATTCCCTTACGAACCCCAACCACAGAGAGGGGGAGAAACCCTCTAAAACAGAAAGCAATTGACTTCCAAAAATGGGAAGTGATAAATTTTCCTGTCCGAAACCAAATAAAATCCTTATTGCGGGTTGGAATTATCGAGGAACCGAAACCAAGACGGGCCCCACCCGGTTTTGGTCGGCGTCTATATAAACGAACATCCCCAGAGTTTCAGCAGAGGGAGTAGATTTGGAGTCACAGAGTTGCAGTTGAGCTGTGAGCTCGAAGACCAGCCTCTTTTTTCTTTCTTTCTTTTTTTTTTTTTTTTGAAGAACGACTTAGATTTACACCACCAAAACAAGTTTTACGAATATCGCCTGAAGATAACAAAAAGCAGTTTATTGAAAGACAACTTAAGATATTAAGTCTCGCCTGAGAAACGTAAAGTGTCACGAATCCATAGAAGCGGTTTGGGAAAAAGATGCAGTCCTGTATCCAGCAAACAGATATAAAGATACTTGGTTTTTTTTTCAACACATTTGAATCTTTTGAGTTGTTACATTATTTTCTTTTACATATACTTGTGCGGTATCACCTTTGCCGCGGATTCGGCTTGCACTACGGCTCGACGCCTGATTGATCTCGTCTGCCTAAGATCAAATCACAACGTGGGTAGGTTAGACTAGAGATCAAAACAGTTACTTCGGTAACCAGACGTTGGAGGCGAGCTGGGAACGACAAAGCTGATATCGAATCTAACCAGATTTCCATCCGAACCAGCCAAGGGTTAGATCGTCACAGGATAGCACGGGAGAGACCGGGGTGACATCACACGAAGAAGAAAACTACATTGAAAAGATTTAACATCGATCATTATTATAGTTATTTTATATCCAAAAGAAAACAAAAATCGACGAAAACAAAATGAAAAGAAAATACAATCCACATAAAATCTAGACCCACTAAATATTCCATAACTACTGAATGTGAAAGAAACTTATCTCAAAATATTTTATGGGAAATACGTCAAATGTAATCAATACAGAATAAAGATGTAAATTTACATGAGGAACAAGGGCTTATCAAATACTCTTCCTCAATATGATTTTTTCAACCTAGCACCTCTGTGTCTTTTCAATAGCAGTGGAGTTTTCCGATGGCAGCGTGACTTTATATTGTTCTTATGAACTTCATTGCTTATTTTCCGTTTACTGACACAGATTCCTGATGAAAGCAAATCATCCTGCAGTGCTTGACGAGTAACCATTTTGGATTTTGTTTAATTTGACGCATTAATTTCCTCGAAGATCTTGAAGAAATCTTCCGTGGAGCATTTTTTCTTCTTTGGTTTTCAACAGCTTTGAGTTTTTTATACCTTGCAATGAATGAACTAATGGTATTAAATAGAATATTCAGGTAGGCAGATTTTCCTGTAAATTTGAACGTCTTTAAGAGTTTAACAATCAATTTTGTTTTTTTTTTCGTTTTTTTTTTTGGGGGGGGTGCGAATTTTTCAATTCTTTTCCTCTTGCCATGATGATAACCTTCTTGCACGAATATCAATTACAGAATGTTATTTCACATGAATAATCAGCAGTATTAAAGCAAATATAAAGTTTTAAAATCTGAAATTAGCATTGTACGAATACTTTTTTCCCTTAAAATAGATAAATGGAATTTAGTTCTATTAAATCAGGTAGGTGGCCAGAAATAAGGAGTGATGAAATTGTCTGACAGCCATGACTGTGTTCTTTTGCATGCGTATCACGATACGTTGCCAGACATAGGGTTTTCCAGCACCACCCTCTTGACTCAATTGAGTCTGAAGCCCTGTGGGTAGATGAATGAAGGTATAACGTCGCCATCACTAGTAATCATTCCAAACACATTCGCAATCACCCTTAGAATCATCAAACTCTTTCCGAATTCACTACAATGTTCTCAGATGGACACCTGGACACTCTGAAATGTTCGTATTGCAGTTTCCGGCACAAATGCCAAAGCAGCACAGCATGTCATTTCCCAATTTCTAGTGGAGTCAATTGCTTGATGGTGATCTTCTTTTCACAAACTGTGTCCAAGTGACTCTACAATAATGTTCAGTCGACAAAATCAAAAACAAACAACGAGCATGTGCGAAATTAAAAATATAAAATGGCAACAATTTACCAATTGCACACTGTATATACACACACGCACACACACATATATATATGTGAGAGTGTGTGTGTGTGAGTGTGTGTATGTGTGTGTGTATTCGAGTATTTGAGCTAGAATGTTTTTATTTATACACGTATAAAATACGTCAGAAAATCTGAAAAGGAATACTTTTATTTTTAGAATTTACTTTGTTTTTCCGTGCATTGAAACTAACAGTTGGCTTAAGGTCGTTTTAGTGTTTCTGTTAGAGAGCGTGATGTTTGATGAATTTACATCTGAAAAAAATCACTGAAAAAATATTAAAAAAAAAACATTTGTTACATTACTAATATCTTTAGCCCTGAAATTTCAATACTGAAAAAGAATTTATCTGTAATTTTTTTTGTTTTTTTTTTACATATAAAGACAAATTGTTGAAGTGGGACATGTGATAATTGGATATTGTCGGATCAGTTGATCGTGAAGAAAGATGGAAAACACATATCAATGGCTTCAGTGAAAGAAAGAAAGAAAGAAAGAAAGAAAGAAAGAGGCGATAACGTTCTCATGGGATTAACGTCTACTCCAGTGAAACGAAAAAAACTGATAAAATTAAATACTCCAATCAGGACAAAGGAACACAGCGCAATAAAATAACAATAAAATAATTTTCTCTCGGACGAGTATGCAGCGAAATTCTGACGAAATAATGACGTCATTCCATAGTGTTATCCTCTTTTTTTCTGTCTTTATCTTTGTCACTTTATGCCCTTTTCTCTCTTTGGAGTCATTTTAAAACTTTCTCGTTTATTATTATTATTATTATTATTATTATTATTATTATTATCATTATTATTATTATTTCCTTTGATTTCTGGCGTTTACACATTTCTTTCCGGGTCCCGCCCAGGGACCTAAGGTTAGAAATGGCATCATGACACTTTCCACTGACAAAAAAAAAATACATAGATAAAGCACTTCGTAAAGTGTGGGCTGTACTTGTCAGAACAATTTTTTGTATCTCTTTGAGGCATGGATTTCCAGGAATCCCTTCAATTAGTCTACTGCAATCTTTTCCGACCAGTCCTAGGGCTCCAACTACGACAAGGATTATTGATGTTCCCATGTGCCACATTTTCGAGATTTCGATTTCAAGGTCCTTGTATTTTGACAGCTTTTTGAATATCTTCAAAGATACATTGCAGTCAGGAGGAACTTTTTTTGTTTGTGGTCTTTAATAACAATGTCTGGGCGGTTAGCTTTGATTGTTCTGTCAGTGTGTATTATATTAATAATAATAATAATAATAATAATAATAATAATAATTTTCGTCTAGAATTACTTATTCTCTTGTTCATAAAAGTTGCAATAATCATCATAAGTTGATTGAATTTCTTAGATGGATCATATCCTGCTATGATTATTAATATTTTACAAATACTTCGATATCAAAAATAGATATAATTTACGGGTAATAAAAATTAACTTACTTGCATCTAGATTAATTCCTTTTAGTTTCTCTCTCGTGATCCGTCTCTATACCTATCTTTCTTACCTACATTAATCTTTCACCCTCTCTCGTTCTTTCTTTCTTTCTATATCTATCTTTCTTACACACAATCATCTTTCTCTCTTTCTTTCTCTCTCTATACCTATCTCTCTCTCTCTTATACGCAATCATCTTTCTCTCTCTTTCTCTCTATCTTTCACTCACTCTCTTTCTTTCTTTATCTTTCTTACTACAATCATCTTTCTCCGCCTTTCTCTCTCTCTCTTCTTATCTCTCTTTCTTACACCCAGTCATCTTCCTCTCCTTCTCTATCTCTCTTTTCTTTCTCTCTCTCCCTCTCTCTCTCTCTCTCTCTCTCTCTCTATATATATATATATATATATATATATATATATATATATATATACCTATCTATCGTTCATACACACAATCATCTTCCTCTCTCTCCCTTCTCCCTAACAATCGAAGTAATAACTATTGTACTTTACTTTCGTCACATTTATGAGAAGAGATGAACAAAATAAGAATTTTTATGGTTAAATTACGCCTTACTTATGAGTAACAATAAATTATGCAAAGGTATTATTAATTCATAGACTTTACTACGTTTCACATTAATGTATAACAAAGTTAGCAGAAAATAACTGAATGTCGGCCATCTTTATATTTGGCCCGAATATTCTAGAATGTCACGTGAAAATTGTCAATGCTGATAAATAATCATACTGCTTTGGAACTAAATAATAATAACGCGTCTTTTTATAGAAGTAAAGACGAATTTCAGTGTATTAAAGAGTAAAGATTTGGCGAAAGTATTTTCATCTGCATATTATTATGATTATCATTATTTAATCTGCAAATACAAATTTGCTGGAGAAGGAAGCAAAGTGCCACATATTCGCAACCCGTAGGGCACCTCGATGTGGTGTAATGGTTAGCGAGCTTGTTTTCGCTTGAACAATTACGACTGAGTAGTGAGTTCGATTCTCAATGAGAATCCCCCCTAATTTCGACCTTGTGCCACAGCTATGCTTGGGAAATCACTATATTCGCAACAAGTGGGTTGAAATGATTTTGTTTTCATTTGTGCAAAACCCTTAAATAATGATGAGCAATATTTCTCGGTTCTTTCACGTTTGCTATATTCTTATAACTTTTAAACTTCTCTCAATTTTATTCTGAAATTTGCTGGAACAACAACAACAATAAAAACTATTATTTTTCTTCTTCATGCTGAATAAAGTCTCTTCGGGTCAGGATTTATTGATTTCATTGAATTTCTTTTTACATTTTTCTTTTGAAATTTTCGTTTTCTCGTAGCTATGATCATCTTTCATTTGTTTGTATCTTTCCTACTAAATCACCTTCCCTATCCAAACATGTCTGTGTGCGTATTTCTTCTGAGTTCGTCTATTGATAGTTTAATTTTAATCTCTGTATAATCTGCACGTAACAGTTTGCTAAGTCCTATTCATTATACTCATAGTATAGTTGATTCTTATCCACTTGTTATGGAATTCAATTATTATTACTGGGGTACAAATTTCCGAAGCCCATTGACACCCATCATTACACCCAGTCTGATAAGGGTATACCAGGTACACGCATCACAGCCAAATGTGCGTGGTATGGTCACAGGTTTTGATAAAAAGCAGCGCATAGGCTTTCAGGTGAATCTGAGTTAGAAATACTTTCAGGTCGGTATACAGGTGAGGTTGTTCCCATAGTAAACACGTAGAAATTGTTCCAAGTCACCTTATCTGCCGCATACTTTCCACATTCGGTCATAACATTCCATTACTATTTCCCACACTGTGTACAGTGCGTTAGTACCTGGGGAGAATTTCCAACTATTTAAGGTCAAACAATGAACAAGAAAATCTATGAGATTGAACCTTATATGTAACGTAGCTTAAAATTCACCAAAATAAAATCTTCACGCGTTAACACTTTAAAACTCACAAGCAATAAGTGTCATGCTTGATGTAGCATGAAAGCTTTTGTTATTACTATATTATTATTGTTGTTGTTGCTGATGATATTTATTAAATTACGCTAATTAAGGTAAATGCCATACACACCCAGTAACGATTGAATTTGCTTTCAGAGACTAGTTTACTCTATAGCATTTGCACTTCAAAAATGTTTACTTAAATTTGTCTGACAAAAGGCCAGAATATTGGGACAGTGTTTAAAAATTGAATGTTACTCGCTATCGAATGGTCAGGATTGAGATCGAACCGTTTATTCTTACCAGTGTTAGCTTTTCTGTGAATAAATATTTGATTGTCATTAATTATTTGTCTTCGATTTCTGTTTTCTGATATTGTAGTTTCTTTATTGTTACCTTTTTTTCTTCATTCATTGAAAGATGGATTGTGTTTCCACGTTTCAAAATAGAACAAACTGATAAATATAGCAATCAGACCCATCCATTCATAGTAACACGTGTAACGTAGACGATTCCATATTTTAGCCGTTGAATTAGTATAACCAGTATACTTCTGACTCTATTACAGCTAACCAACAACTTGTGTCAATTTGGTCATCGTCTTGTCTTATTCTCTTCCCAAAATATTTTAACATTTTACGTTACTCATTTCCTCATTATGTATCATTTTTCTATGTAGTACAGCTGTAAATTTTTAATCTCATAGCATGTGTTGAACCCTAAAGCAAGTATTTCACCAATTCTTAGTAGTTGTCACGTTCGAAATAAACGTTCTGTTCATTCTTTTTGAGTTGAAACGCTGAACAACATACCGTCACTTAGGCACTTCAAATGCTACTTTTGAGTTCAGTTTAAATTGATGCAATAAACATGTACTAATATTTACATTAGTCGGACTATTGTCCTCATCGCCATATTTGTCGCCATATTTGTCACAACGTCTCGCCCGTTGTACGCTCCGGTCTTCTTCAAGTGGTTAGAATTTCGAACTGAACCCTTTATTTCGATCACTGGGGTAGACTGTTCTAGACTGTGCCATGTTTGATGGATGTCAGTTATCAGTTATCTCCTGCTAATTTTCCCTCTGAAAGTTCTCCACTGCCTTAACCGGGTATTGAACTCACACTCTTTGGGTCCTGTCACTGGATCTAACCAACGCATTTATCCACTGTGCCATGTGTCCTTGAGAACATCTGGGTATTATAAACCTAATTTTTTCAGCAACCATTTTTTACCAGTGCTCATATTGCAATTTTTCTGTTACCATCGAATGTTTTTACCAGAGCTCATATTGCAACTTTGTTATCATTGCTTTTCTCTGGCACTCCTTATTACTGGTTCCCATATTGTATTTATTTCTATGCTTGGTCGGCTCAGGAGATTTTTGTGGCCTAGCATATGTGCTGATTTCTTAAGTTTACGAATTTTCCAATGGTGTTCCCTGTCTATGATCTCAACATGATCCCACAGGGGACGGTGATCTCCCTTCTCTCTCCATATGTGGTCAGCCACGCCTGATTTTTCTACTTCCCCTCGCGTTACAGCTTTCTGGTGTTCTTGAAGCCTTACCTTGAGGGGGCAGCCTGTCTCTCCTTTATATTCCTTTCCGCAGCTGCACGGGATAGCGTACACACAGTCTTTAGTCATGTTCTCTATGGGGTGTCTTACTCGGGAGAGATATCTGCGAAGTGTCGTCAAGCTTTTGAACGTTGTCCTGATGTTATATGGCCGCAGATCCTTTGTATTTTCTCTGATAACCCCTTCACATAAGGCAGGCAGGCAGGCAGGCAGACTGTTTTCTGAGTGTTGTTGTCCTCCTCCTCCTCTTGTAGCCGCCTATCCCAGTTTTTTGGGGCTGCTGCCATGTACCCAGGGTAGTTGTTACGTTGTAGAATACTAGTTATACTGACCAATTCTTAATCTAACATCTCTGGGTCACCACATATGACTTTTGCTCAGTGTTGTAAGCAACGGACGATCCCTTTCTTTACGCTGTATGGATGGTGGGAGTTGAAATTGAGGTACTGTCCGGTGAATTTCGGTTTACGGTATACGGATATCTTGAACCCACGCTCTGTTCGAGATATTAATACATCCAGGAATGGGAGTGTGTTATTACTCTCTTTCTCCATTGTGAACTGTATCGAAGGTCTTATTGAGTTCACATGGTCCAGTAGAACCTGGACATCTTCCCGGTGTGGCCAGAGTATGAAGGTGTCATCTACGTACCTTAACCATATAGTTGGCTTTATAGATATAGATTCTAATGCCATTTCTTCAAAGCATTCCATGTATATATTCGCCATTGCTGGTGATAATGGCGAGCCCATTGCTAAGCCCTCATCCTGTCGATATATGTGTGATCCCATTCCGAAGTGTGTTGTTTGTGTACAGAAAGTCAACATCTCCATCAGATTATCTATTGGAATACTGGTCCGTTCTTCTAGGGAAGAGTCAGTGGTCAATCTGTCTCTGACTACTGAGAGTGCCTCCTCCGTGGGTACCTTGGTGAACAAACTCACCACGCCCAAGCTCACCATCTGGTTGGATAGGATGGGAGCATCTTTGATTATTTCCACGAAGTGGGCGGAGTTTCGAACATATGAAGGAGACTTTCCGCACACAGAGCCTTGGCAACTAACAATCGGCCTGAGCGGAATACCGTCTTTGTGAATCTTAGGGAGACCGTATATGTGAGGTAGCTTGATGTAACGCTGCGATAACTGCCTATACATTTTGGGTGCAAAGTGATCCTTGTTCTTGATTAGGATCTGTGACAGTTTGCGTTCCGTTTTCATAGTAGGATCCTTTTTCACTTTGCTGTAGCTACCATTGCTAATGAGGTCATCCAGTTTTCTTGTATACACTGATTTGTCCATCATTACAGTCGCATTACCTTTGTCAGCCGGTAGTATGATGATGTTTTCGTTCCTCTGTAAGGATCCAATCGCCAGCCTTTCCAGTTTTGTTATGTTAGACCTGGGCAGCTTGGCTCTCTCCAAGGTCTGTCTTACTTTCCATCTCAGTTCATCCGCCTGAGCCTGAGGGATGTTCAAGGCCACCTCCTCGACTCTGGAAATGATGTCCAAGTATGGCACCCGCCTGATGGTTGTGGCGAAATTGAGACCCTTATTCAATACTGATTCTTCAGCTGATATTGGCTGGTGTTGACAAAGGTAATGCGACTGTTCACGTTCACCAAGGTACCCACGGAGGAGGCACTCTCAGTAGTCAGAGACAGATTGACCTCTGACTCTTCCCTAGAAGAACGGACCAGTATTCCAATAGATAATCTGATGGAGATGTTGACTTTCTGTACACAAACATCACACTTCGGAATGGGATCACACATATATCGACAGGATGAGGGCTTAGCAATGGGCTCGCCATTATCACCAGCAATGGCAAATATATACATGGAATACTTTGAAGAAATGGCATTAGAATCTATGTCTCTAAAGCCAACTATATGGTTAAGGTACGTAGATGACACCTTCATACTCTGGCCACACCGGGAAGATGTCCAGGTTCTACTGGACCATGTGAACTCAATAAGACCTTCGATACAGTTCACAATGGAGAAAGAGAGTAACAACACATTCCCATTCCTGGATGTATTAATATCTCGAACAGAGCGTGGGTTCAAGATATCCGTATACCGTAAACCGACATTCACCGGACAGTACCTCAATTTCAACTCCCACCATCCATACAGCGTAAAGAAAGGGATCGCCCGTTGCTTACAACACTGAGCAAAAGTCATAAGTGGCGACCAAGAGATGTTAGATAAAGAATTGGTCAGTATAAGTAGTACCCTACAACGTAACAACTACCCTGGGTACATGGCAGCAGCCCCCAAAAACTGGGATAGGCGGCTACAAGAGGAGGAGGAGGACAACAACACTCAGAAAACAGTCTGCCTGCCTGCTTTATGTGAAGGGGTTATCAGAGAAAATACAAAGGATCTGCGGTCCATATAACATCAGGACAACCTTCAAAAGCGTGACAACACTTCGAAGACATCTCTCTCGAGTGAGACCCCCATAGAGGAGAACATGACTAAAGACTGTATGTACGCTATCCCGTGCAGCTGCAGAAAGGAATATAAAGGAGAGACAGGCCGCCCCCTCAAGGTAAGGCTTCAAGAACACCAGAAAGCTGTAACGCGAGGGGAAGTAGAAAAATCAGGCGTGGCTGACCACATATGGAGAGAGAAGGGAGATCACTGTCCCCTGTGGGATCATGTTGAGATCATAGACAAGGAACACCATTAGAAAATTCGTAAACTTAAGGAATCAGCACATATGCTAGGCCACAAAAATCTCCTGAGCCGACCAAGCATAGAAATAAATACAATATGGGAACCAGTAATAAGGAGTGCCAGAGAAAAGCAATGATAACAAAGTTGCAATATGAGCTCTGGTAAAAACATGAGATGGTAACAGCAAAATTGCAATATGAGCACTGGTAAAAAAAATGGTTGCTGAAAACATTAGGTTTATAATAACCAGAAATTCTTACCCAGATGTCCTCAAGGACACATGGCACAGTGGATAAAGGCGTTGGTTACAGGCGTTTGGGTGAGTTCAATACCCGGTTAAGGCAGTGGAGTACTTTCGGAGGGGAAATTAGCAGGAGATAACTGATAACTGACATCCATCAAACATGGCACGTGGATCTAGAACAGTCTACCCCAGTGATCGAAATAAAGGGTTCAGTTCGAAATTCCAACCACCTGAAGAGGGCCGAAGCGTACAACGGGCGAAACGTTGTGACAAATATGGCGACAAAGATGAGGAAAATAGTCCGACTAATGTAAATACTGTACATAATACCTCATCTCAGAAATATAGACAGACTCTGAAATATGTACTAAATATCAACTTTTAAATTGTCATTTCTTTCACGAGTTACTACGATAAATATACCTTCTACAAGGCGATATGGCAGTCTATAGTGTTTCTTCTTTTAAACTTGCTAAAAATGCTTACGGTCTTTTGCAAATGAAAGAGTTAATCGTATTTGTACAATTGATTAAAAAAAAACATTTAAGAAATGTTTTATTCACTAAATTACATTACTGCTTCCTTCTCTTCCTTCATCTTTTGTCATTTTGTCATTCTTTCTTTCCTTAGCATCATTATCATCGCCATCATTATCAGCACCATTATTTTTTCTTTTGCTCATGAGTCCTTAAAGGCCTTTCCACAATGAAGAGGAGGGGGGTTGTACAACCGCAATCTACACGTCTAGTTAACTTCACGGCCGAACAGCAACTCTCCAAAAATCTTAATCTATAACTCATTCCCACGTTCGGCTCAGTCAATCAAAATCGACTTCCCTATTTTGTCTACTATCTGACCTTAATTGTCAGTCTCAGAAGGACTAAGTCAAAATACACTGCCACTAAAAAATAAGTCTGAAACTATTATTTAACACTCCTTACCCAACCATCAAGAAAGATTCATTTTTGAAATTCATTTCAACTATTTACTCAAAAATACCCTCTATAATTTCGTGTATGCAAAGCGTGATCCTTACTATTTTTTTTCATTGGGCTTCGGTGACATGAACACTCCAGGAGACACAGATAAAATTCATGAAAAAGAAACAAAACCCTGACCAGTTTCTTCTTAACCTTCACAAATATTTTTTCTTTTCAACAAAAACAATATCAGACAATCCTTTGTCCATTCTTGGTCAATAGTTTCCGTTACCCTAGGTTAACCACTCAGACGATAGTCTGGGTACAAATCACTCCAACAATGAATATAACTCCACCCATGTCAGCAAGTACCACCTCTGCAATCCAATATTCCTGAGGAGAACAAAATTCCTTGCCTCCCAACATAAAATGTACATATAATTCATTAAAAACAAATACTGATCCAAAAAACACACAATACATGCCAAAAGCCTCATTGCAATTCCATAACTGAGCCACGCCCTAATTCCGATCTATTATCTACAAACCTTCCCACCCCGCATTCACAATCACATAGCACACATGGTTCATTATGAGCCTATTTATTCAAATAACCAATTAATAACTTTTTACTTACATATTACTAGATTTACTTGAACAAATCAATTTTTACCACCATTAATTTCCTAAAGTTATTGTTATTGCTCATCTGCCTCTGTGTGTCTAAAACTCACCACGCACCACTCCATTTTCTTCTGCCCTTGGATGGGGTATCCAACATGGGAAAAACAAACCCGCTCAGTGATTCTTAACTAATCTATTGCTGGCTCTACTGTGATTACAGGGGTTCCTTCATCCCTTAGTCGCTATTGCAACTTGTCATCCCACAACCCACTTGACCAATTCCACTAGGTCATCTGGGGCCCCAAAAATTGGCCCCGAGGGTATCTTAGAGCATATTTATTCGATATAAATACTTCATGGCGCTATGGCCGCCATTTGAGACCCGATAAATCATCAAGTCCCTAGCTACATAGCTTGGTGTGAACATTTCTACCCCAGGGCACAGACCCAAACACATTCGGAAATCCGAAACTATGCATGCCGAATCTACTTACTTCCACTACAATTAGCTAACTTACTTTTGCCAATTAATTTTCTTAATTAACCAACCAATAAAGGCAAAAGACACACATAGAACAAAAATTCTACCCACTATTATAGAAATGAAAAAAAAAACAACTATTTCTCAGTTAATTACAATTAAGAAAATATTTCTAAACATTATAGTCACAAAATATTTCAACTGATTATTGTACACAGAAATCACAGTGGGAATGCCCCATAACAAAATACCGCTAGTCTTTCTTTTCCAAAACAATTTCCATTGCGTTCACGTACGCAAATTCAGAAACAAAGCATCAAGAATCAGTCTGTTGTTCAAATAGTGTCTTTTCTTTCTTTTTTTCTACTCTATTCGTCCCCACATTTTCTGTCCATCAAACCCTACTCACTTACCGTTTTTTTCATTTTTTAATCGTTTGTTTTTTCTTTTCACCATCACTTCATATTTTGGTTTGTTGTGTGTGTGTTTGTGTGTGTGCTTGGTAATAGAACAAGTAATATCATCGTACTTACAGACCGTCCAATATGTCTAGACTATTTTTTCTTATTCCATTTTGTCTTTTCTTTTTTTGAGTCTTCAGTCGAAAATCTTCTCCAAACTTTTCCACGTTATGTTGCAACCTCATTCTGCGTCCCCCCCCCCATGCTGAGAGGACTTGATCACTGCGACAAATAAACAAAATGTTGCATAGCCTCATCGCTTTGGGGTGGTATTTTGGTTGAAGGGGTCAATTCCATAACTTTGTACCTTCTTTCGCTCGTCTTCTCTCGTCCGGGTGTCAAAAGATTTATCCATCAAGTGGGGCTTACTACACCGCTTATTTGAGAGCCGCTTCTCACACATCCATTTCCTTTGACGTGTTGCTTGTAACACGTCAAAGGAAAAAACCCTTCCCAACTGAGGGGGGTTGTACAACCGCAATCTACATCTGTAGTTAGCTTGGTCTGGGACTAAATACACAGCCACTGACTGAGATTGATAGATGGATAGATATTAACAGACTGAAATAGATAGATGAAAATACTGACATATATATATATATATATATATATATATATATATATATATATATATATATATATATATATATATATATAGTAAAATTCCAAGAACAATTCTGTAGATAAAACAATTTGGTAAATGAATGACTTTATCAAGGTAAAAATGAAAGTGAAATGTTTTGTATTTGTTCAGGGAATTTTACTAGATCTTTGACATGGAAAAAATCTCTTAGTATAAAAAGAAGTTAACATCAGCCAAAAAGAGGCTTGCGCCATTTTGGATTTAATGTAACTATGAATACAAACACATTTCGCTTTCATTTTTGCCTTGATAAATCCGGAAGACGACACGCGTCGGCAAAACTAAGAATTTTTCCTGTTGTCATTCTTATACTATATATATATATATATATATATATATATATATATATATATATATGTGTGTGTGTGTGTGTGTGTGTGTGTGTGTGTGTGTGTGTGTGTGTGTAGGATAGACAGATAAATATGAACAGAGATAGACAGATTGATAAGAACAGACTAAGATAGATAGATAGATAGATAGATAGATAGATAGATAGATAGATAGATAGATAGAATAATGTAAAATTTGTATGTAAAATATATTGAGGTAATATTGCACGGTTTATGAACGCAGAGAGACCTGCTTGCAATCATTTTTATAAAATTACCGTTTTGCTAGACTTGACCTGCTTGTTATTGAAGAAATCGAATCGATTTTGTTTCCTAATCTGGTTCTAGATAAAATTATCTTCTGTGAATGAAGAATTCAGTTATTGTCAGTCCCTTCCAACCACAAATATGATTCGCCAAATTTTATTATTTTCTGTTCTCATACTTTTTCTATTATTTGAAATTATAAAGAAACTAGTTCTATCTATCTATCTGTCTATCTATCTATCTTATGCTAATTAGTTTTATCTTTCTTCATTTCTGTCTCTTTTATGATTAATTCTTTATTCATCTATAAAAGCACAACTTCTCTCTCTCCCTATATATATCTCTCTCTGTATCTATATATATATATATATATATATATATATATATATATATATATATATATATATGCGTGAGTGTTTGTGTATGTGTCTGTATTGTTCTGTGTCTATAAATGCACATTTGATTGTTTTTTTCACTAACTATACGAAGACTTTGTATGCATCTATAATTTTGCATTATGAACTATCTGCATCTTTTGCGAACCTGACTTTATATTTCTATCTCATGCTTTTTCTATTTATCAATAAACAATCTCAAAGACTGTAACTCAAACGGTGCGCTAAACATCATTTAACAACACGAAATATCCAAACGCGATCATAGCAAAATATATGGATACACAAATCAAAACACACTAAAGTAACGTGAATGTAACACGGAAAAAAATGATGTAACCTTTGGCATAGTTGAGAAAATTGTGATAATCACTTTTCCAGAACAAAACAAAGTCTTAAACAAAGTATCAGGTCTCATTTACAAGCGCAGACACAAAGATAAATTCCTCATACGCTACCTACAACAACACCTTAATTCAAACGTCCACATAAAATCCCATAACTTAAATCTAATAAACTTAATTTAAAATTTAGAACCGAAGGAATTATTAAAAAAAAACAAATTAAATATATAATGAAAGACAATTATAAATTTAAGCCAAATAAATAAACCTAAAGTTACGATTATAAAGAGCCTTAATCATTAAACCTAAACAAACAATTCAGGATAAGTTTCGGCTTTCTTATCTTCTCTTATTCCCTCAGAAACCTATATATAAAGCCGACGAAAAGATCAGTAACGCAGTGTGAAGTTAGTTCGGGACATGCAACGAACAGTTACTATCCCGTGTTGTTTCCTTTGTCCACACTGTCAGCATCTACATCTCTTATATAAAGCACTATTTTCCACAAATACAGGCATACATACACGTTGACTAACACCTTGTTGTCTTTCACACCTTCCATTTTAACACATCTTTTTATTATGGACATCCATCTCATTCTCTCCATCTTCCTCTGAAATTACCAGAACGTGTTACCATAAAAGTACCACCTCTATGAAATGACAAAAATTATTTTTCTCCGATAAGGTGTTGAAAAGCAAACAAAGAAGGGAAATATGTTTGTCATTTGAGTAGTTCAGGCTGATATGAACAGACAGATAGCTATATAGATAATGAATAAACTGCTGTAGATAGATAGATAGATAGATAGATAAGGAATAGACTACTATAGATCGATTGTTCCATCTTCTCAGATAATTGCCATCTACATTGTTGCCCGAATTGTCATCATCTACACCTATGAACCAGCAGCTAATTTCTAAGACTTGAAGAAGGTGTGGTAATCGAACCAGTTTATATTATATTGTTAGGGGCCGTTCTCTGCCTTTTCAATCAAGATGCTGACTTACGAACTTTGTTGTTAACTACACAAGTGATACCTTCTTGTCATTCATCGATGATAATCCTGAAAGTCGCGTCTTGAAGAGAACAGTCACTGTTTAATCTTCTTAGTCTTTAAAAATACTGCTATACGCATAGAACAATGAGATGATTCATTGAACATTCGAAAATAAGACATGCTAAACAATAAATTTGGGGTGTTTTTTTTACTATTATCTTTGTGTTTTTTGTATCTAGCACTTTGCTGAGAACATGAGTGGAAAGTGTTGTTTGGTTGGAATGGAACTTTGTCAAGGAACATCGTATAACTAAGTTAAAATAAAATAACTATGTGGAGATTCTTGACTGAGTGCTTTCAGCTGATTAAGTCTGAGCATCCCACCAAAAGACTTCTCAAGATGGAACCAACTTTTGCGACATTGTATATCGTTGGATTATAGGGAAATACGTTTGTAGAAGATCTTTGTCATTTTCTGGATTTCAATGATTATGGTTCAGTGATAATGGTCATTTCAATCATTTGTATCATCAAGTGACGATAATTTTACTGATGCCAATACCATTGCATCAGCCTAGATTTTTCTCCAGCAATAGAGAGCTAATTCTTTAGATTTTTGCAAAGTAGCTCACATTGTCATTGCCTTGTCCGTTTCCCGGAAGAATAACCGATGATTACCACTTTAAGGTGGGGTTAATTTGTGAGAGAGATTTTCAAACACGTTGCAATCACATCATTTTTCTCACCAAACCCGGTTTTCCATGGACAGATATATTTGACCCTAAGAAGCTCATTCAGGGTCAGAAATTAATGATAAGTATGGCGTGACAGATAAGATGGAGCCTCCACACAAAATGCAGTTTTATATCGCTCGAACGACAGACAGACATTAAAATATGCACATTTATAAATCATTTCTTTTTGTCAGTTTCGATATCCACTTCATTCTGTGAAGACGTATAGAGTTCTGATTTTTTTGTTAATATAAATTTAAGTAAGTGAAATAAAACCTTCTTTGTTATACTCTGTCTTCTGAATAGATTCAATAATTGTGTCGATATAATAACTGTACATTTGAAAAAGCATTCAAATTCAAATAAAAATGCTACAATTTATATAATTACCAAATGAAATATGATTGTTTAAAAATCATTTTACCCAACGCAAGGCAATAAAGCCACTAAGACGCATGTAGTTACTGAGTTTGATAAAATATGAGATGAAAACATTATTAAGGGGAGAGAACAATAAGCGAATAGGATTCAATGAAACAGAATAAATCAATTAACATTGCATTTAAATTTTTGAATATTAAGTTTGACTGGAAAGCATGGAGACGGAATAGAGTTTCCTCAGCAAGAAGTGCGATAGAAGAAGCTGTTAGCATTGGACATACGGTTGCATCTGGTAATTTCAAGTGTAAAATTATGAGACCTACCCACCAATCTAGTACAGCACTTAAATCCTAAAATCTACGCAGTACAGGGATGGGAGTTCATAAGAACAATTACCATGAAAATATTTATAGAAAAGGCAAGGGAAAGCTACATTACGGCGGTTAAAAAGTAATTGAACCCGAGATGCAAGGCCAGGACCAAAATATTGTAGATTCTTCTTTGGATTTTATCAAGAATTTCTAAATACATAGGAGAAGCATCAGACCAAATGTGGCAGTAATATTCAATATATTGCCGAATGGCATATTTACAAATGTATAAGAACGGTTCTGGAGAGAAACAGTAAACCAATTTTCCAAGCAGTAGATCTAGCAATTGATTCAATGTAATCTTATGGAGGTTAGCATCAGCTATGTAAAAAGGAAAGTATAATGGCAAAAATCAATGAAAAATTTTAATTAAATTTATTGCTCTTTCGTTTCTTAATAAAACTTTGTATAGTATTCTTTCGCTTTCGCTTCCTTTCCTTCGTTACGTTCTCTTTTTTGATAAACCATTCTTCTTTTCTAACCGTACGGTTTGTTTTTTTTTTTTTTACTTTAATTCCGTTTCATTGTTTATTGTTCTAACCATTTCTTTTTTCTTCCTCTTAATTCTCTTCATTTCTAAACATTTTTTTCTTCCTCTTTATTCTCTTTTTTCTAACCATTTCTTTTTCTTCCTCTTCATTCTCTTCTTTTCTAACCGTTTCTTTTTTCTTCCTCTTTATTCTCTTTTTTCTAACCATTTCTTTTTCTTCCTCTTCATTCTCTTCTTTTCTAACCATTTCTTTTTTCTTCTTTTTCTTTGTTCTCTTTTCTAAACATTTCTTTTTCTTCCACTTCATTCTCTTCTTTTCTAACCATTTCTTTATTTCTTCCTCTTTAGTCTCTCCTTTCTAACATTTTCTTTTTTCTTCATCTTTATTCTCTTCTTTTCTAACTCTTTTTTCTTCTTTCTTTTCTTTTCTTCTCTTTTTCTGTCACTCTTTCGTTTTTCTTTCCTTTCTTCCGAATTCTTCAACAGTGAACTTTTTCCACGACTTAATACATCCCTCTCTTTCCTACTTTTCTCACAGTCATCCTCTCCTGTTTCCACGTGCTTTTTCTCTGAACATAATTTTAAATAACCTTATCATATTAACCAATGTATTAATTTGTTTCTACGTTCTCGCAGATGATTTAAATTAATCAAACTAGAAGTTATCCTAAAGACCGATGGATTTAATATCATACGACATTCAAGATTCCACCTACTCTTGAAATACTTGTGTAAATCTTAATTAATAACAAACTCACGAAAGCTAATAGGCAATGTTAATAGGCATAGTAACGAATTTTACTAAACGTAAATTTTAGTGTGAAAATGAAACTATTTCACGTTTCTTTTACTTAATTATTTTGTTATTTTTTTTTGTACGATATTATATATTCACAAAAGTGAATATAGTGTTTTTATACAATTATAATAGAAAAATGCTATGTTTATATGAATTTTACCCAGACTCATATGTGTAATGTGAAGCGACAGAATTGCTGCCCATTTTATGCGACAAAGGTTCTTTATGGGAATGATTAATTGGAATAATAATCGTTTCAAAATGAGGCTGATTAAATCGCGTTTGCTTTATTTGATTACTTTCGAAATCGTTCCTTTGAATTTCCTTTTGAAACCACTGCACAATCCAGAGGCAAACGTTTAATATCGTTGTTTGTCAGGTGAAAATGGGCAATGTAAAAAATTGGGAAATAAATTTAATTAATCAATCCACCACCGAGGAAATTCATTCGTCGTCAAATGATTTTTTTTCCTTTCTCACTTGATTTATTATTTATTCTTCTTGTGCCTTTTGTAGTATTCCAATCGAGCCAAGGAAAATAATCGTGAACATAACGACAGTTCGTTTCCCATTCTCTCGTCAATAGCCACATAATTATTATTCTCTTTCGACATTTGACTCTCTCTGCCTTTTCCTGGGAACAATCAACAATCGGAAGCATTACATTGTGAAGAATTCAGGAAAAAATTCTATTCCTTAAGCAATTTTATTGGAAATCGACGCTATTTTTTTTTCAAAATTGGACTGAGCAAGATAATTAGATAAGGAAAAGAGAAATTAGCTCAGTACACATTTTGTGTCATTCAATATGAAAGTATAAACATCAGCATAAAATGACGTGTCAGAGTAACATGTAAGTAACATGTGAGAGAGAAAAGAAAATGTTTGAAGATCAAGAAAAACGTTGGAAGCCATGATAAACCCTTTCATATTAAAGAAAACATATATATATATATTTTTAATTATTTAAACATATATATATATATATATATATATATATATATATATATATATATATATATATATATAATTTAAAGTAAAACAGACCACTTTAAGGTACCATATATATATATATATATATATATATATATATATATTAAAGAAAAACAGATCACTTTAAGGTACCATTATAATAATTTATTTCACTAGAGCTCTTATATATATATATATATTAGGTTGGTGCAAAAATAATGACGTAATAATGTCGTTTTTTGATAAATACTCTATAGTGTAAGAAAATACAGTGCTCAATATTGATAAACAGAGCTATTTAATATGTATATTGAGAAATATACATAGTATCTTAGATTAACTGCACAACTTCGAGTTTCATGCTAAAGCAATTATCAAGTGCTGAAATTATATATATATATATATATATATATATATATATATATATATATATATATAATTGATTTTAATTATTTTCTTTTTAAAATATGTTCTTTAAGAATATTCATCCTAAAATAAAAAAGAAATGATGATAAAGAGAAATTATGTAAATGTAAAATTCCTCAAAACTGTCCTTTTAACAATAAATGCCTTATTGAATCAATAATTTAACGATGCAATATTTCATCTATTTAAGATCTAGACATAGTTAAATTCTACATTGGATGCACAGGGAATGAATTCAAAAGAAGGTGGAGCCAACATCAATCCTTCTTTAATAATAATAAATACCAAAATCAAACGTCCCTATCTAAATATTTATGGCACTTAAAAAGAAACCAATAAAACACCAAGAGTAAAAAGGAAATTAATAAGAAAAGCTAGAGCATGTAGGTAATTAAATGACTCTTTGTTTTACATGAAAAATTATGCGTTAAGTTCCTGAAAAATAAAAATTTACTAAATCAAAAAAATGAAATAGCTATTTTTTGTAGACACTGTCAAATATTTTCCTTAAGTAATAATTAATTTTGAAAAAATAAAATAATAAACAATAGAGGTGAAACATACATTTTTATATTTGATCATTAATTACTAATTAAATTCTAATATATTTACTTGTAAAAATACCGTATTGTCTATTATTAGAAGGTCGAATTGTACATTAAATCTATGAGTATAAAATATAATTAATCAAATTTAAATATTTTAACATATTTGACCCTTTTAGAAAATTTATGTGTAAAAAAATATGAATTAAGCGGATGAATAAAAATGCCAATTTTTTATCATTGAAAAATCAGACGACTCATTGAAAAGCGGAAGAATACTTTTTGCTAACAGGCACCCCCCACCCCACCTAAATTTAAACTGACATTGCAAGTATTAGGTTGGTTCAAAAATAATGACGTAATAATTTGGTTTTTTGACGTATATTTTAACGTCAAAAAACGACATTATTACGTCATTATTTTTGCACCAACCTAATAACATATATTGGATTCATAAGCTGTCTAGGGAAATTAAAACCCAACCACACCTAAATTGAAATAAAATTTCCTTAACAGTAACATCTCATAATATTGTCTGCGCTTATAAATTAAGTAAATTTCCTAATATTGAATGACAATGGAACGAGACTATGGATTTTAACTTTAATTTTTATAGTTAAACTTATAAATTTAGTTTCAGTTTTGAAACATGGAATTTTTCCATGTCGCGATAGAATCATATTCTTAAACAGAAAATAATTTTAAGATTTTTCTCTACTTTTTGCATCGAGCACGGTTTTTTTTTTAAATAAAAATAATTGGTAAGAACACCGGATTATAAATCTTACTGTTCTTTCTTATTATTTTAATATTTAATTTTATGTGTATATTTATAATTGATATAATATAATAGTTATATATATATATATATATATATATATATATATATATATATATATATATATATATATATATATATATATATAATTTGTACACTTGAAAATTGCTTCGGTATGAAATTCGAATTTGTGCAATTAATGTAAGCTATTATGCATATATATATATATATATATATATATATATATATATATTGTCCACTTAATCTATATTAGATAAACACTTTTCCTTAGGATTAGAACATGCGAAAATCACAACAGACCAATTAAAACATATAAATCACCGTTGATAATTACTTCTATTCGGCAAAGTAACATTTTGGTTGAAAAAAAGTGAACAGGATAGAAAAGCAATCGAACGTAAACCTGCGACTTGAACGAAAAATATCTTCTATTAGGTTGGTGCGAAAATAATGTCGTTTTCTCACATATGTTACTATGTGAGAAAAAGAGATTATTTTTGCACCATCCTAATATAAACACTAAGCTGCAATTATGAACATAAAATGACATAGGATTAAAGCAAGTTGCCAAACTCATAATTCTAAAAAGATTACGATAAAAAAAAGTGTCAAAGTCAGAAAAGAAATGATAAATATTTTTTAAAAAAATCGTCATGGTTACTGTGAAATTAGATGTTTCCATACTGGAATTATTTACTGACAGAAAATATTGAGCTACTGTCGTATGAAATCTATAAATTCTTTTTGTTATTTGCTCTTTATAGCATTGTTGAGAGGTACCTTCCTAATGTTTTGTTTAAGATTGTCGGAAAAGTTAATATCCTGATTATGTCATTATTTCCGTTCAAGATACATGTGCCATACGTTTTAGTTTTTGCTGTTTTGTTTACATTGTTCCTAATACATTGTACGAAACAGATTTTTTATATCGAGAAAAATGTAAACAAAAGTCTCTCCATAATGCCAGATGTTCTATTCCAAGATTTTATATAGAATATATTTTCATTGTCTGTGAACTTTTGCTAAATACAATAAATGATGTCCTATATTTGATTGATTGCACAAACGACGAAGAGTTTGAATAAATGTCAAATATACTTGTAAAATTTCCCCCTAAAATTTGTAAAGCATTCGACTTGAACGTTTCGTATCATCTTAATATATCAGACGATGTGTTTCATTATTACTATTGAGCTTAAAAGTTTTACTCTATCTTACACAAAAAGAGCGATAATGCTTTCAAAATATATCTTAAGTTATTTTCAGGCTGATAGAACAGAAATGATGGAAGAAATCTGAGAAAATGGATTAACAGAATTACATTTTAATTTATCATCGAAGAATCAGTAAAAGAAATCTTCGAGAATTTGCAAAATAACAAGCCGTTGAAATGTACATTCTATTCTCGTTGGAATTTACTTGCTTATATTTAACTACGCGAATGGTAAATCGACAATAAAACACGCAATAATCGGATGGAATAATAATAATAATAATAATAATAATAATAATAATAATAATAATAATAATAATAATAATAATAATAATAAAGCGTGTATCGATTGGGAATGTTAGGTTAAAAAGATGGAAGGCTTTCCTTGATATTTACTGACTTGAAATTAATGTGCCACATGTTGGATGCATTTAGTAAACTTTGCGAATATAAGCCGAGATACAAGTAACAAATTACATATGCATTATATTGAATCTTGTCTTTCGTGTGAATTCGAAACCGCATTGACCAGTTACTTCCATTCTTTTCTTTCTGCATCGATGTTCATTAGTTCTTATTTTCCCAAACTAGTACCGTTTCTAAGCTGAACCAGATAATGTTTTAGTCGCTTCCTCTCTTCTCTGTTCAATATTTAGAGTACTTAGGAGCTTTTCTTTTCACCTCCAAATGAGCACAATGCAGCGTCACACTTTACAGTTTTCTATAGACCCCCGATGTGCAGCTTCCATGACACGCTCTAAGCACCTCCGTCAAGTCCCGTCAAGCCTATCTCACTCAGGCTTCAGATTTCAAAAACGTACAGCGATGCGTTTTCGACTGGGGTTTGAAAGAAAATTATTTTCAGATGGCTTTGGAGATTCGATTTTCATATCCCGTTTCCATTTGGTTTAACCTGCCTCAAGATCACCTGATGTTGATCACCATGCCAATACACACATACACACATGCACACACATGCACACAAATACATACATATACATACATGCACACACACACGCACATATATGTGTGTGTGTCTGTGCCTGTACCCTAGCATATGACTCAATATACATTAACAACAATCCCGAACTATTTACGGAAATTACAAGAAATCTAGACCTACTTAACAAGAATGCCAAAATAAAAAATGTACTAAAAACAACCAAAATAATTAAAAGCAAACACCAATCTAAAAACCTGAAACATATATTAACCTCATCCAAATTTAACCAACACAATATACAGGGCGTCACAAAATTCAACAAATAAAGATGTCGAGTTTGTGATGTCATTACAGATGGGAACTCCTACACCTTTGAAAACTCCACACACATTCACAATAAATAAAAAATTAATCTGCAACTCCAAAAATGTCATCTACGCACTCAAATGCACAAAATTCAAGAAGTCATATATACGCATCAGCCAAGCACTTAACAACAGAGTTGCTCTGCACAAAAGCAACATCAAATTACCCGACAACAGAAAACTGTTTGTATTGTAACACATCTACGAATGCAATCAAGGCAAATTTATGCCAATATACCAAACAGACAAATGCTCTTTCTTACAAATTCAAGAAAAACTTCATAGACAAACTTAAACCAGCACTAAACAGAACATAATCCCACACACATCGGCACACGGCATGCATACATGATGGCGAGATACATTGGTGGGGCCGCACACATACATACACGTACGCACGTGCAAACAGATATCCATGGAGAACAAAAATATATATACATACACTAGCATGAACAAATAGACTACTCACGGGCAAACACAACAGGAAGGATGTGTATGTGTGTGAGTATATATATATATATATATATATATATATATATATATATATATATATATATATACAAGTTAGCGGGAATACAAACGTACACGCGATGCACGAAAATGGAAATAGATCTAACAGTCTCAGGAGTGATGTGGGAATATATATGTTGACCCCTAATATTATATATATATATATATATATATATATATATATATATATATATATATATTTATATATATATATATATGAGAGAGAGACAGAGAAGGAGAACGAAATTCCGGTTGTATACATATTGTGGTGTGTTATAATATGAATCCCAGAATAAAGTAAATGAAATGAGATACGCCTTTCATATCCCTTGTGGAAGGTATGAATTCATATTTATTCATGTACCCTATCAGATTCCTAGATATCTTCCCTCGTCACTGGCATGTCATGATGATTGTTGAAAAATCACTTTCTAAGTGAATGCTTATTCTGAGCACACACTATGCATGTGATGCATTATTATTATTGCATATGCAGTTTAAATCTTTTCAATTATAATTTTTCTAGTTTCTTTGCACTACAGTCGGTTTCCTTTTCCTTGATGTCTAACGAGAAACTGATATTTCAAAACATCAATTAAAAGCATTAATTCTACGTAAACTTAATTAGCTGGCATCAAAGTCCAGCATTTTAATCCGCTTTATTTATCTTCTCCTTGGGAGCGACACTGTGCCACCGCCGCCGCTCGCAATTTCAGGAGAAACATGAAATAGAGAAGCAATACTATTTATTAAACGCAGTAATTAATTGCCCTGATCGGCCATATATGGATGAGAGAGCCGAAGATAGATATGAAAAAAGTTATGTAGATAGATAGATACTGTTCGAAATATAGTATTTCTATTTAGCGCATTATTCACCATTGTTCACCATTTTTTTTCTGTCTGTGAAAACCAACCAATATATTGTTCTCCATCTCCGAATTTGAAACGAATTCTAAAGAAAGCATTATTGGTGCTGAAATACTCGTCCAATTACATAATCACATATTTTAAATATAGAAAAGAATGCCGTGCCTTGCAGGCATATAGAACCAAGCTCCAATTAGATTCTACTGCGTAGTAAAGTTTAAGAACTCTCAATTATACCATCTTCATGCATTGATCAAGTTTATTAGGAATTTTTCTTTAATCTGTAATATAAATTTGTGATCGTCACGTCATTCCTAATTAAATGTTTCCAACATCCATTATCATCGTCACTTTCACATTTGTGGCTATTTATTTATTTATTTCATACATTATTCTTTACTTCATCTTTTAATGAGGGTTTTTTTTTTTTTCTTTTTTGCAAAACGTTTTGGCCGATTTTATATTCCGACCTCAGAACAAACAGAAATTTCAAACGGAAAATCTGTCCTGAGGTAGGCAAGCACAAATTTCATTTATTAGGTTGGTGCAAAAATAATGTCGTTTTCTCAGATAGTAACATATGTGAGAAAACGACATTATTTTTGCAGAAACCTAATAACAACGTTCATAACATCGTATTACCATTGGTGGATTTTATTTTTTTTATTTTTACCGTTTAATGCTTTGTTTCATAATTTACAATGATGAAAAATAGTGCAAAAATGAATACGAATAAAAACAATTTATTAAATAGTACATACTTGATCTCGTCATTTCTTCGAATAATATTCGAATCTGTAATATGGATTAAAATCCTGACCACTGACAATCTCTTTCTTCCTGATTTTCAACGGATTTCTGTATTAAAATTATTAACAATATATTTCTGTTACACAAAGAAATGTGGTTTTAGGAAAGAGGATACACTCCTTGGCCGTGCACATAGGCAACGAAGAAGTATTAAGAGAAACGAAAACGACATTTAGAATAAGAAAGTGGTCTAGAATTTCATGAACATATAACGAGGAAGGAGTACATGGAGAATTTGACACTCACATGGAATATCGAGAAAAGAGAAAGGAGCGAGTCACCTACGTGACGAGCCTGCGTGTGAATGCATGGCGAAACGGGGTTGCACCGGACTTTGAAAAGGAAGAAACGTTTTTGAGCGATAAGAGGTTGTACAGAGCCATAATCGTGTACGCGCTTAAATGACAGGGAACGTGAAGGAAGAATAATTGTATGAATTCTCGACCACTGACAATACCTTTCTTCATTTTCGGTGCAATCTATGTGTTCATATTGCACATATAATGACACTATTGTTATTAATGATGTCATGTAAATTTGACCAATGACATTCACTTTCTTCTTTTTTTCAATTCATTTTCATTGTTAAACTCATTAAAATGCATTTATATGACAAATTGTAGCGCAATTCAATCATTTACCCTTACCTTATTTCTACGAATTCTTGAAAAATGCAACAAGAAGATTGATTGCCAAAACTTGCTTTATTTGAGGAATCCATGTAACTACTACCAATTTTCCTTAATTTTTCGTGCCTTTTTTCACAAGTCTTACCTCATGTTGTCGGAAGAGATCAATGTTAATAGTTCTGAAGATCAGTAGAAGAATTTGGCAAAAACATGAAGATAATGATGAGACGTTAATCAAATTGTGTATCGATAGAGTCAGAAAGCTGAGCTTCGTGATGCAAAGACGGTCAGAGAGAGATAGGATTATGAGAAGGTCGGTGTCCTTGATGGCTGAATCGAACATCTGATCCGTTAGTTTGTCATGAGAGCAACAGTAGCAAAGATGACCCATCACAAACCGTTCCAAGTAAGTCCGTAAATAAATTACTAAATATTTTGCAAAAAGCATTCATGTTTTCATTTCTCGCCGTGGCGTTATTTTTAACTTCTGTTCCTTTGTTGTATGTACACCGAGACTTTCATGGTTTTTGTGCACACACCAACACAATATAGGGTGATTTATCTACTCGGTAAAAGATTTATTCAGTCGGTGAGAGAGGGTCGCGGTTGCATACTTACAATTCTGCATAATCCTGCATGCATTGCATATTTAACGTGGTTTTACAGGCAGAAGTATCAGTAGTTTTCGAGAGTTGATTCATATGTAACTTTTTCAAATTACAACATTTTGATGAAATTTGAAGGCAAAATTTGAAGGCAAAATTTGAAGGCAAAATTTGAAGGCAAAATTTGGTTAAATGTTACATTGACTAATTAAGTTTTCTGTGCAAAACAAATATTGTTGAAATGCCGTAGACATTGGGGGATATTTTTTGCGCTGGGACTGATTCCAGTTTGGGCAAAATTCTATTCGTGTGAGCATTCTAGTTTATCTAGATCTTACGCTCAATAAAGAAGAGAGAATATCTTTCAAATGTTACAGTGATTGGGCAATCAATCTGAAACTCGTTCGTTTAACAAATAAAAGTTAATATATATTTGTAGTGATATAGAAATTTAGTTTAATCAAAGCCGTGGTACCATAGTACTGTTTAGAGATCCAAATTATGATTAGGGGGCAACTTTTTGACCATACATTCATTTTTATGACAAGTGCCAGATACTATTTCAATTATTATTCATCTCGCAAAATCCAAATGGAACAAGCGCTGATAGTCTCAGAGATTTTAATAAAATCTGTCAGCCAGGACTCTACACTCTGTGTTATATGCAGACAGTTGCTAAGCATTCATTATTATTATAGTAGAAAAAAAACATCCAATGAATAGCAAACTCACGAAAATCATTCTTGTCATGAGATTAGCTTTTCTAACTTCTGCTCTAAGATCTGGAATCGAAGGGAATCTTTTAAATGTAGAAGCACTGTTAATGAAATTCAATTGTATAAATATTTACCAAACTTCCATTAATTCGGCCTTGTGTTACATCTAAACTTCGCTTAATAAATCACTATATTTGATAAGCTTATCTAATACGGTCCATGGTACGTACTACGATCACTTCTTCCGTCAATAGATGTTTCCCTCCTGAATGTCATTTTAATTTGTCACTGTCATCTTGGATTCCAGGACTTTTAACTGATGCTTTTTATAGGACTTCTAATTATTGATTCTTATAAAAGATTAATTTTGATTTAGATAAACTATGTTTCGACTTCGAATGTATTATTCAAACGAGTTCTCAGGTTCCAGTGATTTATAATGAATCTTCCTTTTTAAACAAGAGAAAAACATGATAACATTTTCCTCAAATAACTTTATTTGATACGTTGAATGTTGTCTTGGATCTAAACACGAATTTATTTATTTTTTATTCTCATAGTGAATCTAATTTTGATCGCCAGTGACAATCTTCCGAAAATAAAACATTTTTCTGTGAGGAACCAGAAGATAAACACGAATATTTAAGAATGACGTTTCCTTTCATTCATTTGAAAGTCACATTCTTCAGTTCTAAATTATTCGGTTTCTGCAGGTTTTACTACAATTGATTATTAATCAATGATCAAACGAATAAATTTGACAGACCCTTTTAAGATTTATATGACATTCTGCAAAATTGACTGTGAAATTTACATCAGCCGTTTTTGCATACGGAATAGTTATTTACCAAGATGAAATGCCGTATAATGCTAATGTTCAAGATGAAAATGGTTGCTTATCTTAATGAATCATGCTACATATCTGGTCTGGAAAACCAGCAGACATGAATGATGAAACATACAAAACAAAGTCGACCTTTTCTAGACGTGTGATTGGTCAGTGAAGGGCAAACTGAAAAGTAATAGATGTGTGCAAAACATTCCAGCATATGTCCGGTATTTCATTTTACAAAATCAGTGTCTACTTTTACAGAATGCTGGGAATTTCTCTTTGCACCAACAAAACAATTCTGATTGTTTCTTTTGCTTCTATCAATTGTTTTTTTCTTTACTTCATGTTCGAGAACATAAATTTGATTATTCAGGAAAATAGCAAAATTCAAATGTCAAAATTCTTTCGCTAAAGATTCCAAATCATCGCAGTTAATTTCTTGCAACGATCAAAGAACAAAACCAAGAAAGACGGAAGATAAGAATATGTAGTTACTCTTAAAATACTACAGCATTAGTCAAATGAACGTTTGAAAGGCAAGTCAATAATTTCTCCAAAACCTTAGGAAACATTATTTGGAGAATTCTTTTGAAGTGACATTGATTGATAGTAGAAAACATTTGCAGTTGTTAATTTCCAATGCAAGTTATGGGGGAAAACTGGAACAGTTTAAGTTGAAGAATCAAAAATACAAAATACAATCCGATGTAAAATGCGTTTAAGCAAAAGTGGCTTCGGTGTAATTATTGTCAGCAAAGATGTATTAAATGGCGTTTCATTCGTATAAAGATTACTTTTGATCAAACCGTGCAATGCGCCCCAGAATGTTATTTTTGTAGAACTGAAGAACTGGACATCTTTTTGTAAAAGATTCTGAAAGGCACAAAGCAAAAGAAAGAAGAATTTGAGAAAACAAAAATCTCTAAATCTTGGGTAGAATAATAATAATAATATTAATAATAATAATGCTAATAATGCTAATCTCTCTCTCTCTCTCTCTCTCTCTATATATATATATATATATATATATATATATATATATATATATATATATATATATTGAATGTACATGTAGATATGTTCACACTGACAGGGATCATACTGTACTATATCTGTTTTTTGTTTTTGTTTTTTTTTCATGGCTACAGGTGTAATTTTCCTACAATGCTCTGCCCTTTGTCTATCATCTCTTTGAGTGAAAATTTTAAAACATATCTTTCAGCGGCAAGTAGGTTGAGGGATGACCGGAAAAGTATAACTTTTATTCCCTTGCTCCTACCCCTTTGTTTAATGAATTCTTCGATATTCCCCCCTACCAATCTGTAGTATAAGTCCAGCCTACCCCATCAAATTTGATAAGTATCTGTCGTTGGCGACGGAAAATTGAACATTTGTGGAGAGTCACTTGTGCCATGCTCCGAAGTTGTAAGAAATGGTAAATGTAGCATCTTTGAATGATACTTTTCCTTTAGTTTGATATGATTGTAAATCCTAATGTCTCAAGTTAATTCCTTGCTTTTCAGTTCCCTTTTCTCTCCTCTAATAATTTTTTTTTCAACTTGTATTTCAAGATTTAATCCACACCCCAGACCTTAAGCGGACACCCGTTTCCATTTTTTTTTTTTTTTTTTGTCTATATACTGAAATCTAATTATCCTACTTGGAGGTGTCTCTCGGACTTATACTAAGTTAAAACTTAGTATTATCTACCCAACTGAATACCATACACTGTTATGAACTTTTAACTTCGATATATTAATAAACCCACTATCTCAAATCTGGTCTTGCTCTTGGACCTTCTTCAAGTCTCGTCCTAAAGCTGGTAATCTGAACAAAATTACCCCTTGGCGGTCAAGGTTAAAACGCATCTCTACCAATTTCAATGAATACGAATAATATCTCATACCGGATCGGCCGTCAACCGGGACAACAAGGGCCGCGTCCCTCAGAGAGGAACCAGTCTGAGGACGAAAAGTTTGTCACTGGAACAAACTCTTCCACACACGAAGAGACACTAGGTCACCAAACCCGGATTATTGCCAACCTTGGACCAAGTGTCTCAATGCCAAATCGACTAGTAAAAATGAAACGAACGAAATGGAGCCGCGAAGAGTATCGACAAGTTATGACATCCTTCTTCACTGCACTCGAAAACCCAGCAAAGAACACCACCAATCAAACATACCAAATATGGAGAAATATGGTGGGAAATGATATAAGACCTAACCTCAATTCAAACATGCTTGCCAATGTCCGCAGAGATATCATGCGAAACAACAGACTCTCAAAGGCAGAAATAGATAAGATAAAATTAGATATAAGACAAAATACTATGACCCATCACTCAAACTCTGTTGAGACGAATGTTGAAATAAAGAATGCGACAGAGGATGAGGTGGACGCTAAAGCGAATGAAATACGAAATCATCTCCCAGGAAATGAAACCGAAGATTCTACCTTAGACACAACCTCTAGTTCTCCAGAAATTGTCACTGAAGATGACTCCAGGTACATTAATTTTGAATTCCTTGAAAACCACGAAGCTGAAATCACCGAAGCAAAAAATGACGTCATCCAAGTACTCGGCAGAGTAACTTTCATACAATTGTCAGACAGAGACCAGCTCCCGAAAATCCATATGACAAATCCAAACAAGCACATCGTGAAAATATACAATGCTGCCCTGGAAACACTGTTAACAGATAAACCACCGGGAAACATAACAGAAGTTAACAACGTCATATACGCAACAGCTCTAGCAGCGACTCGGAAGCTTGGTGTCAAGACAATAAATAAAATTAACAGACACAGAGAACCAGCTTGGAAAACCAAACTGATACGAGAAATAAAACAAATCAGATGTGAGTTGTCTATATTAGATGAGCTCACCAGAAACCCTAATATTTCCACACGTAAATCCAAAAAGATCAAACGGAAATATAGCATTAAGTCCCTAATTGATATTCCATCGATCAAGGAAATGCTGAAACAGAAACTTCAGCTAAAAGCACAGAGAACAAGACGATACGAGAAACGTTGTAGATTCTATCGCCAAAATAAAATATTCCGAACAGATCTTCAGAAATTTTACAGGGAAATTGGAAAAACGCCTATACATGTCGAAACGCCACCATCGATTGATAATGTACAGACATTTTGGGAAAATATTTGGAGCAACCCAAAGGAATGTAACCCAAATGCAGAATGGATACGGCGTGAAGAAGGACGACTGCTGGATACACCTCTGCAAGAATGGGTAAATATATCCACAGATGATGTTAGGCAATCACTAACGAAATCCCAAAAATGGAAATCCCAAGGAAATGACAAGTTGCCCAATTTCTGGCTGTATCATCTCTCATCTACCCATGGCATACTTGCAAAAACATTATCAACGCTTGTAAATAATCCCAATAAAATCCCGGAATGGGATACTGAAGGTATTACATACCTCGTACCAAAAACAACTGAAACAGACGACCCGAAAAATTATAGACCGATAACATGTCTCTCCACAACGTATAAGTTGATCACGTCTGTACTGACGAACCGTACTTACTCCTTCTTCGAAACAAACAGCATTCTCCCGCTGGAACAGAAGGGATGCAGTAGAGGTTCATATGGCTGCAAAGATCAACTTCTGATAAATAAAATGATCCTGGAAAATTGCAGGAGACGACGCAGAAATCTCAGTGCAGCGTGGATTGATTATCGTAAAGCCTTTGATAGTGTTCCACATTCTTGGATCCTTAAGACTTTGGAAATGTACAAAGTCTCCCCTGTGGTATTAAACTTTCTTAAGCACAGCATGGGGATGTGGAACACAAAACTATACCTTAGGCACACCGGGGGCACTGCCATATCCAACCGTCTGAATATCCGACGTGGAATTTTTCAAGGAGACTCTCTGTCACCCCTTCTGTTTTGTTTATCCTTAACCCCTCTTACACATGAACTGAACAACAGTAGCTATGGTTACAAAATAAATAAGAAAATTTTCAATCACCTACTATACATGGATTATCTCAAACTCTTTGCCAAAGACGACAATGAGTTGAAAGGCCTCCTCAATATTGTAAAATACTTTAGTGACGACATAGGTATGGACTTCGGATTAGATAAATGTGCAAAAGTAACATTCAAGAAAGGTAGAATTACAGAAACACCCTCAATAGATTTAGATTTTGTCACAAAGGTTAGGGAATTGGAGCATGAAGAAGCTTATAAGTACCTAGGAATTAGCGAAGGAGATGGCATACAACACCCCCAAATGAAAGAAAAAATAAGAAAAGAGTACTACAGGCGTACTGAACTAAACTCAAAAAATAGAATATCAGCTATAAACACATTGGCTGTCCCAGTGGTGCATTACAGCTTTAATGTCCTTAACTGGACCATAGCTGAAATTAAGCGAATGGACGCCAAAACGAGAAATCTTCTCACTTGCTATCGCATGCATCATCCCAATGTTGATCGTCTGTATGTGCCCAGATCCGAAGGAGGCAGAGGATTAGTTCAACTAGAAATGTTCTACAAAACTACAATTGGCCTCCAAAAATACTTGGAAACTACAGAAGACTGGATGATGGTATGCGTCAAGGAACATGAAAGTAGTAAGCGTCTTTACTCCGTAATGAAAGAAGCCAACAAATTCAAACTGGAGCTTCAAATGGGCGTAGAGATGCAACTACAGCACAATACACCGGCTGAAACTGCAAAATACTTGAAAAAGACAGCAAAGACGAATGCAACCGACCAGATACAGAAGCGATGGCAAGATAAACCGCTTCATGGCCAATACTCTGCCCGTATCAACGAAGCTGATGTAGACAAAACCCGTACCCATTAGTGGCTACGCAGTGCAGGGTTGAAAGCGGAAACTGAAGGTTTTATCCTTGCTGCACAGGACCAATGCTTGCTAACTAGGAATTATCAAGCACATATACTAAAATATTGTGTCAGCCCAAAATGCAGATTCTGTGATAAATATCCAGAAACGATTGATCATCTTGTATCAGGTTGCACGATGTTGGCACCCACTGAATATAAAACCCGACATGACAGAGTGGGCCAATATCTGCACTGGAAAATCTGCAACTTCTACGGGAAGGAAACTGAAAGAAACTGGTACCAACACCACCCAGACCCGGTTACGGAGATAGGACCTGTTACAATTCTATGGGACTACACAATTCACACTGACAGAACAATCAAGGCCAACCGCCCAGATATTGTTATTAAAGACCACAAACAAAAACGGTGCCTCCTTATTGATATGGCAGTCCCTGCTGACTGCAATGTATCTTTGAAGATATTCAAAAAGCTGTCAAAATACAAGGACCTTGAAATCGAAATCTCGAAAATGTGGCACATGGGAACATCAATAATCCTTGTCGTAGTTGGAGCCCTAGGACTGGTCGGAAAAGATTGCAGTAGACTAATTGCAGGGATTCCTGGAAGCCCATGCCTCAAGGAGATACAAAAAATTGTTCTGACAAGTACAGCCCACACTTTACGAAGGGCTCCATCTATGTAATTTTTTTTTTTTTTTTTGTCAGTGAAAAGTGTCATGATGCCATTTCTAACCTTAGGTCCCTGGATGGGACCCGGAAAGAAATGTGTAAACGCCAGAAAGCAAAGAATGGGAACATCAACAATCCCTGTTGTAGTTGGAGCCCTAGGACTGGTTGGAAAAGATTGCAGTAGACTAATTGCAGGGATTCCTGGAAGCCCATGCCTCAAGGAGATACAAAAAATTGTTCTGACAAGTACAGCCCACACTTTACGAAGGGCTCTATCTATGTAATTTTTTTTTTTTTTTTTTTTTGTCAGTGAAAAGTGTCATGATGCCATTTCTAACCTTAGGTCCCTGGATGGGACCCGGAAAGAAATGTGTAAACGCCAGAAAGCAAAGAAAATAAAAATAATAATAATAATAATAATAATAATAATAATAATAATAATGATAAAAGAAGAAGAAGAAGAAGAAGAAGAATATTGGAAGACTATAAAGTAAAAAGCAATATTAAACGGAAAGACAAAAAGAAAACAAAAGAGGAAAAGGTTTATGCACACATAAACAGACTAGCATTATTTTTGGGGTCCGTATATTGCTTAATATATTGTAATGTAATTGACATCTTTGATAATGGCTTATGTAAGCCGAAAGATTAGATAGGATTAAAAAGTATGTATCAATATTGTGATTTTCTTTCTTCGTTTAATGATAATGTTATTAAGCTTATCAGACCTTATGAAAAGTATTTACATAAAATAAATGGACAAAACAAGTCTATATTATTTAATGAAACATGCATCAATATACATATATATATATATATATATGTATACACACATACAAATATATAAATATATATATATATTCATATATATATATATATATATATATATATATATATATATATATATATATACCACTCATTGAGTGATGAGGCTAATAAAACAATACTCGATGTATAATAGCATAATATACATTTTTCCGCACTGGTAGTACACAGTTTTCAATTCAATCGAACATATATATATGTGTGTGCGTGTGCATGTGTCAGTGTATGTGATTGTGTAAATATAAGAGTGGCCTGAAGATTGCATTCAATCATAAAACAAACTCGATGTTGGCCTTTGTCAATATGTAGATAGATAGATAGATAGATATTAGGTTGGTGCAAAAATAATGTCGGTTTTTGACGTATTTTTTAACGTCAAAAAACGCTATTATTTTTGCACCAACCTAATAGATAGATAGATAGATAGATAGATATGCATACTGTATTTTCCGTGAACAAATGTGTTCTCTGGGCAGCGGCAGTAATGTTTTGCTGTTGACCAAGAAACGCTTACGGTTGAACAGGTTTCTATTTTCGCGTGTTGTCTCTATCATCCACCTGCCCCGTTGTCTGTTTCGGTGTAGTGTTAAAAAAAAATTAAAATAACAACGATACTTGTAAACCGCCTTTGCTTGATTTCCTTTGTGATTGATTGGAAAAGTTTTGCCCATCGAATCTGCCCAACTTGTGCTACACGCAGTTTTATACGATCATGGTGATAAATTTTGTTGAGTAGCCCAATTTTTCAAACAATATCTAAAATCTCTAGAGGATTTAATTCTCACCTTTTCTGATGAATTCGTCTAGTTTACAAAAGTGACATAATTGAAGAACAGTGTTTCCAAATATCTAAACTATGCAGTCACCATCGACGGTTGTACGACATTTTTAATACTCCCTCGGTTTTTTGCAATGTTGGTGCATCATCAAAGGATATTTTGAGCGGAAGTCGACAGATGTACTTTCTTAAAGATTTCATTGCTGCACTCTTTGTGCTGAAAAAATATTGAGAATGTTTGGTTTTGCTATTTACGATGGAATCACTCGGGGTGAAGCCATAAACCAGGCACATTGCAAAGTAGGTTTGGAAGCTGATATTCGTGTCGTATGTTTTGCTAAAATTCGCCGTGATCGGCAAAGTCAGCAAAAATTTAGCTGATTCTCTTTGGTCGCCACACCATTTAGCAAAGAATGGAAGTTGCATCGGATTGTGATAATTATTAAACAAAAAGCAAATTATTTGCATTGTAAATTCCCGTGTATTATGAGATATTCAGTAATGAAAGCAATTGTTCTTTTTGAGTTTCGGCGGATCTTGAAAATATTTTTATCGAATACATTAGTGAAAATGACATCCAAATGCAATTTTGGTAATTTTCTTTTTCAATATTTCTATTCAAAGAAATATGAATCATTGATATAAAAAAAAAACAAAAAAAAAATGCCCCATTAGAGTTTGTGGGATGATTATGATTACGTCCTTTTTATCAAATGTTCGAAAATCTAATCTCAATATATATATATATATATATATATATATATATATATATATAGATATATATATATATATATATATATATATATATATATATATATATATATCAAGCAAGTTCTCGTGTGAATAATAAGATTTATAAGCCGGCTAGTGTACACACATATGTGCATTATTTGGGTTATTAGCCCTGTAATGTTACCGAAAAGAAATTGAAATTTTATAAATACTCTATCAAATTAAAATTAAATTAATTACTCAAATTTTGTCCGTTGTGCCGACAATTTCCAATTGACTTGTACTTCTATTTTACAAACAACTTCTATTTTTTAGTAAATATTTTTATGCTTTTTCGGAATTTATCTGTAAATGAAAATGATTCCAATAGACCCACACAAAGAGAAATATGAACATATATACAAAATCTTTATTGGTTTCCTCTTAGACACTGAAATAGTCAAATTGGATAATTTTTTTTTCATACCACTTTTTTTTTCAAATATTTGGCACATATTTTTATACTAATTTTAACCCAATACAAAGTGCAAGAGTAGTGGGCTACTGTACGATGTTTTATGAGTGTAAGACAAAGCAAGCAAGTGTAATTTACAGGATTACGTAGGAAAGATAACCGTTAAACCTAAACTTGAAGAGGTCAAAATTGTAATGATTGGGAAAATATTTTGCCGGAATCTCTTCTACAAAGCAGCAGTCGTTAGGAAGAACTTGTCCGAATGGAATTCATTTCTTATTAATCGAATAAAAAGGGTATGGAGATTATTCATGGCCGGGTAAAATGGCATGGTCTGTTTCAAAGTTCAGGACTGGTACAACGATTCTGGGGTGAGTCCCTATAGAAGTTCAAGACAAGAAGCCTTCTCGAGTGAACATCCTGATGGTGTGTCACCTTAACGTACTAGGACAGCTTGCCTGCTTCAACGATCCCAGTGGTATGTAGGCGGGGGTTTTGGCCCTTATCAGGTCCAACCAAGGATCTAGACGAAAGACACCCCGTGGTTCTCCAGTTTGGAGTTTGAACAATAGACTAAGAACCATTCTGGGGTGAACGTGCAGTCTAAATAGACGTTCAAGGCAACAGACCTCTGATGAACATCAAGTTCATGGCCTTTGTTCAGTGGTGGTGATAGTGTAACATTACAAGTTTGGTATTGAACATAATGAAATTTACAAGCCAGTCTTGCTCCATTATTTCACCTGGGCTGGGTCAAAGGTGAAGTAAGCTACCAAGTTCCCGTCATCTAGATCGTTGGAAATACCCCTATAAACTGTTGTATCACACACATAAATAATTATTAAATGTCGTAATATTTTCTCAAGCACGTCATTAATAGAAAGACAGAAATAAAGCGTCGGATCGGGAAGAGAAATATGAGAAAAGCAATTTTACCAGAATTATCGCGTAACTTTGGCTCTGAATAAACCGATATGCCCAAAAAGTATTCTATTTTAGACTTTCTTAAACTAGGTTCTCAAGAAAATAAATATGTTTTGTTTTTTATTCTCCATAAATAGTTTGTATCTTGCTGAAATATTTTCTGATCTGTATTCGAGGGAAATATCGAAATCTTGATTAATCCAGATTCTTTTTCGAAACAGCGATGATGAAATACTCATGTTGATAAATCATTTGTTTTTATGTTTGTTTTTTCTTATCTTCGCTTTCGGTCCAAAGGGAACAATAAATTTAAAAGTTCTTCTTTCTAAGGGTTTATGACTGGCTTTCAAATAACATTATATTTTGAGGTGAAAAAAAAATGTACGAAATTTCCATTGTAATTATTCGGCTATTGTGGAATTTTCCCAGAAGAGTGAAAAGAAAAGACAATTTAAATTTTGAATATATAAACACTCATCGTTTAGAAAAGGGGCGGGATATTATTCAATCAAAATAACCCTTTTCCATATTTGTTCATGTATTTAAAGTAGGAGGTGTGGCTATCATTTGGTTTATTTCCTTCTGTTTTTTTCCTTTTCTTTTTTCCTTCTCCAACCACCAAAAAATTGTAACAATACAGATATTATTATCCAACTTATAATAATTATATTAATTTATATTATATTAATATTAATTTATATTATATTAATATTAATTATATTTAATTATTAATTATAACTTGAACTTTTTGTTCAATCTTTTAAGGTACAATAATTCTATAGCTATATTTCAAATTAAATCTACTTGTTAATACTTATAGGTAAAAGGTTTTCAGACAAAATCTATGTAATAAATAAAACAAATTTCTTTAGTTTCTAGACTTATAAGTCGTATAAGTCGAGTTATAAACACTATACTAAACACGCGCGTATAAGTCGAGTTATAAACACTATACTGAACACACGTGTGTATAAGTCGAGTTATATAATCTCTATGGAAATACATTTGTATACGTCAAATTATAATCGCTGTACAGTATATATATATATATATATATATATATATATATATATATATATATATATATATATATATGTTAATTCATTTTATTTTTATTGTTTATCAACATTTTATGCTTTAGTATCTGTCTATATTTCTGATATGAGGTATTATATACACTATTTACATTATTTGGACTATTGTCCTCATCTTTATCGCCATATTTGTTACACCTTTTCGGCCGTTGTAAGCTCCGTCTTTCTTCAGGTGGTTATAATCTCGAACTGAACCCATTTATTTCTCTCACTGGGTTAGACTGTGCCATTTGTCCTGAAGGACTCATGGCACAATGGATAAAGGCCTTGGTTAGATCCAGTGACCGGACCCAAAGACTGTGAGTTCAATACTCTGTTAAGGAAGTGGAGAACATGGAGAGGGGAATTAACAGGAGATAACAGACATCCATTAGATATGGCACGTGGAACTAGAACAGTTTACCCCAGTGAGCGAAATAAAGGGTTCGACATTCCAACTACCTGAAAAAGGCCGGAGTGTACAACGGTCGAAATGTTGTAATAAATATAGCGCAAAAGATGAGAACAATAGTCCGAATAATGTAAATAGTGTATTTTATGCTTCATTTAAGACCTATCCATAATTTTTATTCTAATAATAATTATTTGTTGCAAGTGAATATTACTTTAACCATTCAGCATATGGGAAATTAACGAACCCGACTGGAATTAAAACTCGGTTTTCGAATTTCTCAACCACGTTACACCACACGCACATTGGCCGGTACACATGTCTATAAGTCAATGGTTCACAACGAAACAATGAATACGTTTATCTTTATAAACAAAATATTTTGATATTTAATCAGGCGTCCTGGGTATGACGATAAACTACATCCACGTCCTGGGTACGGCGATAAACTGCATCCAACAGCAAGGTCTCAGATAATGTTTTCAGAAAAATAATGTTGCCAGCTCTAAGTTTTTGAAACAATAATGTTGCCAGCTCTAAGTTTTTGAAACAATAATGCTGCCAGCTCTAAGTTTTTGAAACAATAATGTTGCCAGCTCTAAGTTTTTTTGTAAAAAAGTAATGTTGCCAACTATACGTTTTTTGTAAAGGAATAATGTTGCCAGCTATACGTTTTTTTGTAAAGGAATAATGTTGCCAGCTATACGTTTTTTTGTAAAGGAATAATATGGCCAGCTATACCTTTTTTTGTAAAGGAATAATGTTGCCAGCTATACGTTTTTTTGTAAAGGAATAATGTTGCCAGCTATACGTTTTTTTGTAAAGGAATAATGTTGCCAGCTATACCTTTTTTTGTAAAGGAATAATGTTGCCAGCTATACATTTCTTATTCCATACAAAATAGGCATTTAAAATTCATATAAACTGGATTTGGCATTAAATAACCCACAGTGGTTGATATGCCATAAAACCCAAACAAACAAACAAACAAATATTTAATCAGATTTTTAGAAGTCCAACAGTTATACCTGTGATACTAAATTTAATTAATACGATATAAAACTAATAAGTCTAATCTATATACGAGATCGATTTTTATACAAGTATCAGACGTTGATTGCCCCTTACCTTGTTCCTAGGTGCGTTGTAATGTGGACTGACTGACTCCATTTCTGACCTTCGTAGATAGAAGCCTACGTTTCGGTTCAGCCCTTCTTTGTTTACTCTCAATGATGACCTGCCTGCCCAATTCCTTGGCTCAGTCTTATCAAAGAATAATTAATGAAAACTTATTTACCACAGGGATTTATGAAATACGATACTTGAATACATATTAAAACTTAAGGACCAATTCATTTACCAGAGCTGCAATGACCATGTTTATACCTGTAGGTCTAGATAAAAACAGTGCGCTATATATACGACAATATCCACACCCTTTGACATTGTTTATTCCTCTATGACTAAAAAATAACTGGAGATGATTATTAAATGAGAATTAACATCCAGTTGTCGAGCTAACTTCTTTTAAAATAAACTAACTAGATAAAGAAAAATACTCAGAACTCGAATAAAACCATTGCTTATGCCAAAAATATTTGGTAAAAACCAGGAGAGCAACCCATTTTTAATTTTTTTTTTTTCACACAAAAATTATTTCTTTCTTCAGTTATCGTTCCAACGAAATGATTGGTCGGTGTTTGAGTTCAGTTTAAAAAAACCATTTAGAATTTTCAAATCAAACATAGGTTGGCGCTATACAATATTACTACCAGAATTTCTACCTATCTTAATTACCAAATCATAATGAATATCGATAAAAAAAAAATTATTCATAAAAACGTATCTACAATAAGTAAGCAAATTTCCACTTTAACACCTGAAACCCCATTTTAATGTTTAGCCGCATAGATTAGATAAAGTTCCAAAATCCCTGTAGGTTACCCAAATTAATATAAACCTGAATAAGGTAGATGGCTACAAAGGCCGAAACATTGTAATAACAATAATAAAAAAGATGAGGACAATAGTCAGAATATACACAGTGTAAATAATGATTACTCATAATCCATGAAATTGAGAGAAATTATCCTCTTTCAAGTATTCCAAGAAAAGGGACTCAAAATAAATCCTTCCAAAATAGCAACTATGGTCTGGAATTTATATGAATACAGTGATGGTTTCTGCTCTGAATCCATCATAAAAATCAGAATGGGGAATTAATAAATGCCAAAAAATGCCTCTCTTTATGGATGAGTAATAAAAAATGAATATAGAATAAGCTGCACGATGATTAGTTTCGCCCAATACCGCCAGTTGCTACGAGTCAAAACATTATGATTAACTTAAAAACACGAGTCATTAATAACTTAATAAATTAATAATTCATATGGATTATCGTGCATGACATCAAATCCGTTCAGAAATGTGTAAACTGTCAGCAACATAAAATCGCTTTCTCGGATTCATGGTTAAACAATGGCTTCGAGAGAATGAAGTTGAATGAATATAATTACAATAAACTCTACGAAATAACAGAAAATGTTTCCCTTGAGGACTTTCATCGGGAACAATAAATAAAGCGTGTAGCACATGTAACTCGAAGGAAAAAAACTGATTTAATTAAGATACTGACATTCCACCTCAGTTGGTATAAAATGTTACGAAGACCTCCCCATCAATAATAACAGTGGACGTCAGAAATATATTTTCCTGAAAAACTGTTTTAATAGAAATATTTTGTGAATTTCAAAAGACAGTAGCTTCGACTGCTCGGTGAATGTGTTTCCTTATAAGACAACGGCTAATATTAACATTACTATTACCAGGACAGATTTTGCTGATAAAAGCTAATGACACGCACACAACACAGAGTAACTTTGCTGAATGTGATTTGTGTTTAGAAGTTTCTGAAGAGACTTAGTAGATGGCGAAGTGAGAGAGAGAGTTTTGAAATGCACTTCGGATCGATGTTTCATGCAAGGAGAAAAGCCATTGCCCAAAGTCTGTTCATATCAATTACTGTCATGGCTCATCTGCTGAGTAGAAAGGAATTCGAAGCGTAAAAACGGCTGAAATGGAAAACAAAGGCATCGAGTGTAAAAAAAGCAAACTACGAAAATCAACGCATTTTGGGTTTGAAGAGATGGATGGATTCATTGATTGAGATGAACACGCTAACAGGATCATGAAGAACGGAGGGGGGCAAGCAGATAGATAGATAGATAGATAGATAGATAGATAGATTTAAAGCTTTATATTTATATATATATGGACACTTGAATGATGTCACAATACACAAAGGTAAAGTAAAGCATACAGATAGATGTAAACCTTTTAAACTAACCGCAATCAAAACTTGTTACGCGCCGTTTATCGTGTGTCGCCGGACTTTTTAATATCTATTAATCTCACTCTATTAGAAAATAAAGGTTTGTTTTTTTTTCTGTTGTTTTGTTTTTTTTAAGGAAGTCATTCCGTCCTTTTGCATAGGTGTTTGCTTATGCGTGTATAAGTGTGTTTGTATTTATATATACCTAATATAATTTCATTTTTCATATTCTCTCACTACATCGTATATATTCAACATATTCTTTTGTTACGTTAATCCTGAGTTGGCTTCATGGTCGAATAATTCATAATAATTAATGTTCTCGAAAAAAAATCAAGCCATAGGAAAATTTGCAAAACGAACTTTAGAACAAATATAAAAAAAATATTCTCTCTGTGACTGCCACTAAATTTTCCATACCTAAGGTTGAAAATGAATTTTTCAAAATGAAAAAGCATTCTTGAAGCTTTCTTTTTAGATTTAATCGAAAGCTAAATGATTAGGGTCGGGTGGGGTGATTTGGGTCATTTTGGCTTCTTCTTTTCAATGTGAGTGATAATTTTCGAACAGAGTGGAGCACGGATTGGAAATCTTATTAAAAGTTGCAAATGGGATATTTCAGGCATGTTTATAGACATCAAAGTAATAATAAGTAATAATGAAATGCATCCTTTTTCTCCACAAATTATAACAATGATTAAAATTAATCATCATTTTCTTACAAAAAATGTGCAAACCGCAGCAAGGCGCGGGTAATTCGGCTAGAGTAAATATAAATGTGGATATTTAGGTCAACATTCGGCAGCAACAGTTTGATGGTTAAACGCGATCTTCAAACTATCATATTTTATCATATATATATATATATATAGATAGATAGATAGATAGATAGATAGATAGATAGATAGATAGATGCGTGTGTGTGTGTTATGTATGGGAGGACAAAGTCAGGATTTGAACCTGACCAAAATTTTGGTTGACAAGTTTAAAAGAGACGTCTGGATATGAGAGGTGATACAGTTGTTTTGACAAGGTGCCTATAGAAAATTTAGATTACAACGTGAGACGAATACAAACATAAAATTGGTGACAAACATCAGAGACAAATATCAGAAGACACAATGGACAGAGAAGATCTGCAGACAGTCAGGAAAAACAGAAAAACTTTCAGAATTAAAGTTCTTCTGTTATTAAATGTAATAATAATTATCTCACAGTGGAGTAAATGGGATTATCACAGAAAGCCCGAGTATTACCAGCCTATTCGAAATTTCCTGAATATCTCAAGTGTCTTCTATTTATTAATTTGATACTCATGATTGCTAAATTATTATAACATTGTGCCAGATTGTTGTAATGGAGTGTCCCACACTCCCTATCGCCTATGTGGACTGACTATATCAGTAGATATAATTCGGCAATTATTAGGTTGGTGCAAAAATAATGACGTGATAATGTCGTTTTTTGACGTATTTTTTAACGTCAAAAAACGACATTATTTCTTATTAGTCTCTTCTTATCTCATGCACAAATATTTTAACCTTGTGCCTGACTAGGTTAAACTTAATGGATGCCTATTGTAGCCAGCTTGCACAAGGAAATATTAAATAATGCTTGTATAAAACCTCCTACAGAAGGTAGCAAAGGAGAGTGAGAAGAAGGGACTAAGTATAAACTACAAGAAAACAGAATGCATGGTCATCAGTAAAAGGTTGATCCCGAAATGCGATTTACAGGTCGGGGACACTAAAATCAAGCAGGTGCGGAAATTTAAATATCTGGGAATTGTTCTGATAGAGGACGGTAAGTGCGTCGCTGAGTTGCGAAAATGGATTGGGATGGCCAAAGACACCTTCCAAAGACTAAACAAAATATTACGAGGCAGGAAAATGTCGTTGGTAACAAAGAAAACTGAACTGCTACGTGATATCTGTCCTCTTATACGACAGAGAATGCTGGATGGTTTCCTCAATGATACGACTCCAGGTAACACAGTTATGGTTCTATAGAATGATGGTAAGGATACCATGGACCGAACAAGTGAGCAACGCTGAGGCTTTGGAAACAAAGAGGAAACTTATAGTTAACATCGGAAAGAGGCAGCTGAAATTTCAGGTACACGTAATGAGAAAGGAGGGCTTGGAAAATCTGATACTCACAGAATAGATAGAGGAAAAGAGGGACAAGATTAAGCAATGCAAGTCTTAATCATGTGGATAGCAGAAAAGGGTCTGTGAGAAATAATAAAAGCGTATTGAGAGCTACAAGGGACAGAAAGAAATGGAGATCCATGATCGCCTACGTCCTGGATGGAGATGGCCCATTAAAGAAGAAGATTTAATGTTTTGTATATTTCAATTTGTCCAAATAATTTCCAGGCCAGATTTCTTCATCTCTGCTGCATTCGGTAGAGTTTTGTGAAAAGAATATTTTTTTCCTTGAAGAATGAAGAATTTAATGTCCTTGTTTAATCGTTGAAATCTGCCTCTTTTCTTTCATTTTTTTTTTTTTTTTTTGCTTTCTTAAAGCAATATGCCCCACCCCATCGTGTTTAATACAAATTTCAAATCACTTTCATTCTATCTCATGAAACAAACAAATATTAACCAATGTTTTATTATCGACCTGTGAATAGCCAGATCTGTAGATTTAGCCTATCAGTTACCACTGTGTTTCTGTCCATTCAAACATCGAGACTTCTCAAATCTGTTCCAATTTTTCATAAATAAGAATCGATTTTCCTCTTTTTTTTATTATTTGAAAATCAAAATGAAAAACAAATGCGCTAAATGGAAATTCTCTTTTTGCTTTTAACGCCTGCATTTTCCACTGTATATTACGCATAGATACATAACACGCAACTGAAATTAGACAATAAAGATTTTGAAAGAGAAATAATATTCAACTGGTAATTCATCCACATATATGTGTGTGTGAGAGAGAGAGAGAGAGAGAGGGAGAGAGATGAAGTCTTATGAGTGTGTGCATGACAGGGCGCGCTTGTGTGTGTGTGTGTGTGCATATATATCTATAATTTTTATTAGCAGTCATAAATTAATTATTGCTAATCATACGTATTTCATTCTGACGACATAAGAGTGTTTTAATATTTTAACATTATCTTTATATGCAATCAGAGTATAGTAATTTTTTTATATCTGAGTTTGGACAAAGGTTCTGTTACCTAGGCCCATCTGTCTCACAGTTGGCATGTGAGTTATTAAAGTAAGTAAATCAGGTGCATATCAAGATGTAGGCTATGTGACACATGAGTGAGATAATTGCGTAATGTTGATCAAAGTTCGATCCTAGACAATTATTCCTTTCTCAAAAGATTGATACAGTGCAGCGTACCCCACTAAGCATTATGAATATTAAATTAATAAAGAAATAGCTTGGAACAAGGCTCTCACACAATACCACAAGAGTTTGTTCGGGCGATTTTCTATGCGTAGCTTTGATGTGGCACAAGGATGGAAATATGGAGCACCTAATGAGGATCGAAATCACTACTTAGTCGTAATTGTTCTAGCGATACAAGCTTGTTAGCCATTAAAACATCATATCGAGATGCCACAGGAACTTGTTATGTTCGCGGCAGATATGATCTTGAAAATGGAAGCAGCTTACAGCCACAATCATTTTTCTGGCTTCTACTATATTTCACTCGCCTTGTTCAAGTAGAATCTATTACATTCACTTACGTGCGAATACCCTTGGGAAAGGTATAAATCCTCTTCTTTTCCCCAGCTATAGGTAAATAGCAGAACAGACTGGGTTCTATAGGCTTGGATGGGAACTAATCTACCGCAGAAAGAAATGGCAACTACTGCGAGGAAAAAAAATCTGTCTCGTCATGTATTATTCGTGTATCACGCATGGTACATGACTGACTGACTGACTTTGTTAAATTAAGGAAGATATGATTGGGGAAAGAACTTTATGTAGAATAAAGCGTATTAATTTCTGGTTTTGTTTACAAAAATCGAAATTTTACTTATTTATATTTAATTTATTTGTTTAAACGTTATTTGTAATGAATAATTATATTTGAGTCGTTTCTCTGTTTTAAACAGTATAATTATTTATTTACATCTACCGGCCTGAATATTCAAGAAACCTTGTCATTAGATCTGACGTACCTTGACCGCTCGGCTACGTAGGAGTTTCTAGCCAAGAAGAACACATATTTTTCCTGATTCTCAAAATATACATATCTGCTCTGTTTCGTATCCTAACGTAAACAAGGACAATTTTTTAGGAAATGGATTAAATTCGACATATTTTTTATTTATTTAAACATTAATTTTAATGGATACTCGTATTTAAGTAGACGCTTTGTTTTTATTATTAAACAGTATATATATTTATTTATTTATTTTCTACCGGCCTATTCGAGAAGTCTTGTTAGAAAAATAGGGCGCATATTTTTCTAACAAGAAATATTACAAATAGGCCAGTAGATGTAAATAAATAAATATACCATTTAATAATAAAAACAGAGAATCTACTCAAGTATAAGTATTCATACACAATAAGAACCGATGCTTCAATTAAATGTGGTATCAACTTCTTAACCACCAGTCTGGTGCCATTATATAATCTTGGTGGGTCCAGATTCTGTAATATTATAGGTACCCCCATCTTTCAGTTTCAGTCTATGTGAAGGTAGTCCCGGAGGTTCTAGGTAATTCCAGAAAATTCCATTGGATAATTAACCACCTGTTCCGGATCTGGAATTGTATCCATGTAGATGTGAGATGTTTCCGCAAGGGGCTGCAACATTTGGTCATTGATCCTATCAACTGTTTTGTTCTTTGGAGCCAGTATTGCCCTGTCACATAACCAATTGTAGTTTTTGTAATTATGTTGGCGGTTTGGGAAAACCTTGGCATTAAGCTCGTCATTAGTAGTGACAACTCCATTGGCATCTAAACGTACGTTGTCATTGCCAAGGCTCAAAATATTGCAGGAAATCTGAGCTGACAGCTGATCACCAAATAATTGTGCTCTCATGTCTGGTCAACGTTCGGATATGTTGCCACAACGGAGAGATTTGAAATATGCTCAGACTTCATTGACTCTAGTCCCTTTTCTTATGACCGGCAGTGTTTGCCTAAAGTCTCTAGGTACCATGAGTGTTATGCCCACCCCCATAAGCGACTGATAATCACTAATGTCTCTCATGGTTCAATGCTTTCAGAACTACCCTGTATGACATGGTAAATTCATCCCATACGAATAACCTGCACCTTTTTGGCACTTGGGGCAATGCAGAGATTTGCTGAGACAGAAAATTGGATTATCGGATGAAGCTATGTCCATTGGAAGCTTAAAAGTTGAATGTTCATTTCGACCATCAGACAGTAAAGTTGCAGTAATGCCAGATGAGGCCACTGCGAAAGTCATGTCTTTGAGTTGTCGAACTTTGTCTAAAAGCAGCTTAGTAACAAGTATCTTTCCTGTCGCTCCAGGAGCATCTCGGAAGGATATTACACCTTTGGAGAAGCCGACACTGTCAACAAAAGTGTTAGAAGCTCTCTTTTTGTCCAGAAGTAACCTTCGCTCGTTTTCATTAACATATACAAACAGGGTATTGATGTCATCGGATATTTCTCTCAACACCTCTCTGTGTAAGGCATCGGTCCCAGTTTTGGGGAAACCCAGATGTCGGTAATACATTCCCTGCAATAGAAATAACATAGCTTTCTATTAGGATGGTGCAAAAATAATGACATAATAATGTCGTTTTTTGACGTTAAAAAATACGTCAAAAACGAAATTATTACGTCATTATTTTTGCACCAACCTAATATAAACATTAAAGCCCTGTTGTAAATTTCATCATTGAAGTCTATTTCCATACCTGGAAATTGGAGTTGATCTTGGTGCTTAAAGTCTTCAGATAAGCTATCCCTATACTTATTCCACAGAGAGGCAGGATCACTCGCTTCGCATGTTGACAATAGGATTGCAAAGAGCGACCTAAGATTCACAGAGGATTGTAACTCAATACCCTCAGCCATTGTTACATTCCAATGGGTATCATCTTCAAGCAAACCTAGACTCGAGCATGCTCCTCTGTAGGTCGTACAAACCAGTCCTTTTATATTTTTAAGGATAAGGATGCTGGGCCTTGAACTTCGTGAAGAAGGAGACAAAGATAAAAGCATTCATGTTGGTTGGGTTGAACAGAGTACACTCTACCTTGTCACACATCAAGCTTAATTCCACGGTTCTCTGGGACATCTTGATCTATCATTCTTGTTTGCCTTTCTAAATGTAATAAGATAACACTTGGGAGTACAAAAGTGTTGCTGGCAAAAGGATAATTTGGGCACAGCTTAAAGAAAGCGGTATGTAGTATAGATGTATGTACTACCTGGACAGAATTTGCTTCTGTGAAGTAGACATATTGACCGTTTTCCAAATACAGGTGTATTTCATGCAGTGAGAAGCTAAATATACGCAAAAATGCCTCCTTACTACTGATGTATCTCCCCCATTTGATAGTGGGTTAACTCAACTCGACTATTTTCCTGTTACAAGCTAAGCATAACCGCGTCTGATCCCTTGTTGACGTACTTGCAAACAAACTTGATGGATTTCAACGAGTGAACTCGACATTAGCATGGGCATTAAAAGAAAAGGACACTAATCCACCGGTTGTCAACCTCATGTTGCCCAACATTTGCTGAAAACCCACCATCATCTGGGCTTCTATGCCTGTACGAAGGGTATCATCCGTCATTACCAGTTTGTGTTTCCGTAAGAAATGTCTTGAGAAACTTCTTTGAACTTTCATTGTTCTTCAGACATGGTGAGTTGAGGTTAAAGTCCCTTCCATATGGGTCATGTACCATGTTCCTTTTAAAAATTTCATAGAACCCCCTGTCTGTCGATTGATTTGGGAACTCTGCAGAGATAATTTTATTAGAGTAATTTTTTATTGCCAGACAAAGCAGAGTGTGATCATGTGGTAGCCCCCTTTTTGCCACTCAATTGTGTACATGTCACACTTTATGGAACCAAATCTTTCCCTTTCTTAATTAGATCCATCAGGCTCTCCAACTTCCGGTGAAAGACTCTAGGAGGCTGGTCATGTCAATCTTTGGCTTTTTGGTACAGAAAAAGTACTTTAATTTCCTTCCACTTTGGGTTTCATGTAAAGATTATGAAGTGATATGATCTACCATAGTGGTGTACTTAGGTTTAGGCATCTTTTCATGCATGTATCAAGACCCTCCCGTAAAGCTTTATTTTTGATGGGTACGAATAGTCTGGAGGCTGTGGTTGAGGTCAATGGCGATTTTATTGAATAAATTTACACTAAAGTATTTCAAGATAGTTTTGTGTAATTTTGTTAAATATATCTGTTAAATGAGATGACAAAAAAATTCCATTTTTGCGTAATTTGAACAAGTTATCCATCATACCCCTGTATATAGACAACACACACACACACACATATATATATAGATAGATAGATAGATAGATAGATAGATAGATAGATAGATAGATAAATATAGAAGTGAACATAGAAGTCAACACTTAGAGGCGACAGTCTGTTTCATGAAACAGACTGTCGCCTCTAAGTGTTGACTTCTATGTTCACTTTTATATTTACACACGCTCTATCTCTGATATTGAGCACTTTATTCCATAAATATAGCACACCTTAAGACTATATTTCTTTATAGATAGATAGATAGATAGATAGATAGATAGATAGATAGATAGATAGATAGACATTTTATATATACCTACTAACGAAATTGATGGAAAGAAAATGAAGCTGAAATATTGTGAAGGAATTCGGTGAAAGATAAAAAAAATTAAAACTTCTAAAATCCGCGGCAGTCCACGTTCGTGCGCATGTGTAGTTGTACCAACATAAAAAATTAGTCTGATGAAGTCTTGAAGGACGAACTGCGTCACAAGTTAACTTTTTCCACTTTGTTATACAATATATATATATATATATATATATATATATATATATATATATATATATATATATATATATAATTCGTTTGAGGATGAAATGGAACTAATGTCTTTAATTTAATTACAAAATTAAATTCGGGGTTTTTAGCTTCCATTTTTGAAACATGGTTGGAACTGTGTAGCGAAAAACCATATTTTAAGTCTATTAATTTATAATATTAATGCTCTGTAAATTTACATTGAGCACTATTTTGTAAAAATAAAAATATCTATAAGAACACTGGTTTATATATCTTACTGTTCTTTCTTTTTATTAATATATATATATATATATATATATATATATATATATATATATGCAGTATGGAATAATTATGCTATCAAATTCGAAATGTTTGCGTAAATTTTTGGAGTGTCCCTACATGAAATTTCGGTGCAGTAGAGAGCCTGGAGACAAGCAGATTTGTACAGCCAGACAATCACGATTCGAATTCGCAGTTATATACGCCCAAAGAGATAGAAAGAGATAAAAAGAATGAGAGAGGGGGGAATACTGATTTTTTTCAAGGCGGAAACAATCATCTGGGATTTTTTAAAGTCAGGCAAAAAGAATTTAAGATGATTTGGGGTTTCGAGATATAAATGTAAAAATAATCAGAAAAAGGGATGCGATTTGCAACATTAGCTGCAATGATCAAAAATGAGAAATAAATGTCAACTGTGTGTAAATGTTTATAGCATTAACTTCTGGGGGAATTACTAATTCAGTGCAGAGTAGAAAACTTTCCTTTATTTAAAAAATCTCCAATCCACTGTACATCCACGAAGCCCGTCAAAAACCATAGACTTTCTATCATTCCAACAGATTTAATACTAGAAGCACACAACGCATTCCAAAAGGAACACTAACTCTCAGCATTAAACATTTTTTAGAATAACAATGATTTCTTACACATATAACTGCTACTATTTAACCTACATATGGGGAGGACTCTTATCTGTTACGAGGACATAAATGAAGGTAACAAATCTGTCTTGATATCGAGCTTGCAAATTTTTCATTCGGAATCGCTACCCATTACACCACCTGCAGAGTGTAACAAACTTGATTTTCCAGATATACAGAATTGCGTTTTATCTCATAGCCTGGGATAGTTGTAGTATTTTTCCAGTCCAAGGATATTGACTGCCGTTTTTAGTTTTCGGAATCGATCTCACTCATTTGGCAGATTGGTGCAAGTCTTTTGTAGGTAAGATTTCTACTAAGCTGATTTTGAACTAAACTTATCTACACGAAATAAAAATTTTATATAGTTTGCTTAGAAATAAAATGTTCTCAAATAGCCGAACATATTTGTTCTACCACAGCTTCTCTTATTATTTTGCCCCGGTTTTCCATTATCAAAAATAATTAACGCTTAAGTAATGTTTTAAACATTCTAGCGGAAATGTTCCAACAAAATGCGGATATTATTCCAAATAATTATTTAGAAAAACTTGTTTTCTCTCACAAAATAAACGTTACTAAAAATGAAAAGTCTACTTTTTAAATATAACATTATTTCTTTTCATCAATGTTTGTATATTCAATTCAATTAGATTTCCGCAATGGATTCTAATGAAAATTGTCCAAGAGCGCTAAAGGAATTTTTAGAAAAATAAATTATCAGAGCATTTATAAGATTGATGCGCTGAGAATGCTTCGGTATTTTAACCATTGTCTAACTCGATAAATATTTGTAAATATCTACCAAAATGTTTTCTGGAATAAACGAATATTTTAAACCCTTACCAATGTATTAAGTTGTTTCTGCCATTATTTTGTTTTTTGCATCGTATTAATAAATATCAACTGGAATGCGTACACGAACATAAAAATAGGTGAAACAGATTTCATTAACGTTTGTTGATACAAAGAGTTGCTTTTTCCCAAGAGATCTTTAATTATAATAAACAGGTTTAAATTGGTCAGTAGTTGTCTTGTAAAAGGTTTTAGAAATCTTGATTGTCTGTCATCGACATTCGAATATGGTGATCGTTGATATTTTATTATGGTTTCCATGATTTTTCACGGCTTTTTACATGAGAATAAACTTTAAATGCTGCATTATTCTATAAAATTCTGTTTTATAGATTGCTTCCCAAAATTTAGAGTCTCTATTCAGATTTAAGTTTTGTCTTCCGGTACAGTAATGCCATTTGCTGTTCGGCTAGTTTCCCGAATACACAGCTAACAAAAAATGGTTTACAAACACTGGGTATAAACCCAAAGGAAAAAATATCTTATGCAATCCTAAAAACAGGTGGAAAGTGGTTTGAAAAATATATTTATGAAACACCGTCAAAGAACGGTTTAGTTATTTAGTTGTTGCCGAAGTTTAGTGCAACAATAAGGCTCAGGGTTTAACAACTGAATGTTGCAAGATGATTTTTTATATTTATAAAATTATTTGGGCAGCAATTTCTAAGTCTCATACCCAAAATTAAGTAAATAAATCTGACTTGTATTTTATTAAAAATATATTAACAACGTAAATTGGCTGTAGATGTAGGTGAAGAATTTAGGGACAATAATTACTTTGGACAATTTCTATTCACTCTGAGTCCTTATAAAAGAAAAATTATAAGGATAAAAGAAAAACTAATTAAAAAACTTACAAAATTGTCTTTGACCGCCAAGAAGGATTGCTGCTCATATATATATATATATATATATATATATATATATATATATATATATATATATATATATATATATATATATATATATATATATATATATATTCAGGATATCTCGGTTTCAGTTATTTCCCTTTAGTAACTGAACACTCCAAGTTTTTGTCCACTTCTACTGTGATCAGGTATTGAACTCACAGTTACTTTTGCTCAATTCTCTGGATTACTTCAACCAACATTTTCATCCACTGGGTCATTTGTCAGTGGGGGACAACAAAAACTGAATCTGAGATATCCAGAAAAGCATGACACGTTAAATTAGAACAATTTAATGAATGAAATAATGGTTTCGGTTCGAAATTCCAACGTATATCATCTGAAGAAGACTGGGGCGTACAACGGCCGAAACATCGTGAATATGGTAATAAAGATGAGGACAATAGTCCGAATAATGTAACTAGTGTAAATAGCTACAATACCTAATCTCAAAAAGGTATTATATTTTTCCTGTAAATGGGCGTTGGGTCCAAGATTAAGAACGACTCCTAGTGAATAGTTAGTTTTCACATAAAAACAAAGACGAAATACCTAAACATAACCTCTTAAAGAAACGCAAAACAACTTTTTATGTAGGAAATAATATACTTAGCATATAGCAAGGATAAATTTCTTAACTTAACACGCAAGGCCCCACCGCTTTCATGGACTTTCAATTGGAAAGTTGCATAGACATTGAAATCTGTCTTGCCTATTTATCTAATTTGCAGGAGCGTGTATACATTTGCTTGTATGAAATATTGATGAAGAGAAGTGTTCTTCGAATAATCTGTCAGATTCCGTTAGGCGATTTATCATCCAAAGCTTGAAATAATTTCTTACCTGGGAACAATGATTTCTTACCTGGAAACAATGATTTCTTCAGTTGCTTTTGCTAACCTTAGCCTTTCACAAAGATTTAACAAAATCACATATGATAATCAAGCGATTGCTTACACCTAGCTTATATTTCACACGCAAAGAATATTTTTGTGATGTTACTGTAATATATTATACTATCTAGTTATACGTATTGCTTAAATAGAAAGGAAAATAATTTTATGACTGGATAAATAGAAACGCTTTTTGAGAATTGTATTTCCGTACCAGTTAATGTGTATAAAAACTTATTCTGAATATTTCATCCTATCCAGTGGTCGCTTATCTAAGGGCTTCATATTCTGATGGAGCACTTCGGACTGTTCCAAGTAGCTGTAGATTTGACTACACAAGCAGGCATAAACTAAACTCTCTTAGCAAGAGATACCCTTTTTCTCTGTGATGGGCCTAAGCAAGCAAAACAAAAACGGTAGGATTCACAGAACGAAATTAAAGAGTAGTTATTTACGGGCAACGTCACGGACAAGGGAAGTCTAAAATTCCAAGCCTAAAAAAGCAACGCCTTACCTAAACACGTCCGTCGCTCCTTCACTAGAAGTAGAACCTTTCATTTCTTTCTCCGGGTAATATCATAAAATTCCTAGTTTTTCTCTCTCTGTAAGGAATTACCCTGAACACTCCTTATAGTAGAAATTCCCTATCAAATAAAATTTCTATCTCATTTTGCAAGTCAGCGAAAGAAGATTTTCTGCGCCATTATAGAACACGCTCTCAACTGCAAATAGTACATAATATTCAAAATGCACTTCTATTATTTAGTAATATTTGTTTTATGAGAAAACTAATATTTTTAATAATTATTTGGACTAATATTCCCGTTTTGTTATTTTTATTGCAACATTTTAACTAATATGTCCACCAGTATTTTAATGAATATTTTGTGGATTGGATTCTTTTAATAATCAAAATATTGTGATAAATAGCAAAATCAGACATGGCAAAATATACAAAATATTTTGCTATATCTGATTTTGTGTTCATCGTACTTTTTGAAATCTATCTTGCAAGCTATGACATATGCAGAATTTATTAATAGTAACATATGTGAGAAAACGACATTATCTTTGCACCAACCTAATACAAACTGCGCCCGTTTATATTCACCACACCAGGTGTAAGAGCAAAATTATCTAAACCGTGTTACAGCAAAATTGTCTATCCCACAAAATCTTTAATATCTAAAAAAAACACTAAACTAATTGAGTTTCTTTTTCTCAGGTTTTCAGATAAGACGTTTATCAATCTTGACACCATTTGTCTTATGAATCACTGAAAAACTCTTTCAGTTATTCAGCTAGAAAAAGAACAGTTTAAAATCATTTTGTGCCAGCTGCACTGTCTTCACAACTGAGCAATGGTGAGAGGAAAAATCATTCTGGTTTCTAGTAATGGTGCCAACATTCATCCTCTGGCTTCCATCTTCAAATTCCATTTAAGAGCCACCAAAGGAAGGGTGAATATTTAAAAAAGATGGAACAGTAAAGAGAAAAACTGGATCAGGCGGTCACAACAAGAAGAGGGATCATCATTTCAACTTAGAGCTAAAGAGATCAATTAGAAAAAATGCAGCTCAATCCATAAGACATTTGGCACGTGAGAGAGAAGTTTCAGCTATGATAGTTCAAAGAGTAGCAAAAAAAAATCTTGAAAAGGAAATCGTACGTGGGAGGCATATTGTTACTCCAGGACAAAAAGTTAAAAAGTTATAGAGAGCGAAAATTATTTTGAATCAGTTGGAAAATAATCCTGGAATAATATATATTTGGAGAGTAATTATAAATCCTTATTGCTCAAAGTAGAGTCTAATATTGTTATAAAAACCTCCGAGAATTCCAGTAAGATATCTTTAATAATTTCTAAGATACAACGGTTCAAAGCTTAATCTAACAATTGGACAATTTTGCTGTTACACCCAATATTTCCCAAGGATTACGGTTTGATCCACCAACCTCACCTTTGAGCGAAAGTAACTGGGATTAATTCAGGAAATACTCGGTTAACTTTCAGTTCCATTATTTCACACGCTCTCAATATTTTAAATCCCTTGAGAATATATGGGAAATGATGAAGATCTCATTAAAATTCCTGAAGCCATAATCCAAAAATACAGCTCAATTATAGGAGACCCTGGAAAATTCTCTGATAAATCTACCTACACATTGCCGTCAGCATCTTGTAGACTGTATGCTACATGGTATAGCTGTCGTTATCCACGCTAAACAGAGACAACCACATTATTCGTAAACTGTCTATTTGGAGGGCCGTCATTTATTTTTTTTTAATTTCCCTAGAAAAGAATAGATCGGCTAAAAATGTTGAATTAAATGATTTGAAAATCACGAAGAAATTAGAAGTTTTAATGAAGAAATAATAATATATATCACTTGAGAATTACGATAACGTTGAGAATATTAATGCTAATCTGGTTAAACCTATTTGTCTCTCAGCTAGAATCAGTTACACATTTTGATCGAGAGAACTTCAGAATAACTCGAAGCAAATTTGATTAAATCTCATCAAGGGATCAAAATGGAGTAGCAGTCAGATTTATCTTAGTGCTATCGAAAGAAGGACATGCTTATGAGTTGTATTGTATTTCAAATCCTATCAAAGTCAGCTGCAATTTACTTGTCCTCCTTATCAATATCGTCCCGCTGTTTTTAGGCTGAGACTAAACAAAAAGAAAACATGATACACAAATATGAAAGGATTTTGCTTAAAATAAATGGACAAAACTTGTCTATATTATTTAATGAAATATGAATTAATGAAAAAATTCTGCCTAAATACACACAATATATATATATATATATATATATATATATATATATATATATATATATATATATATATATATATATATATATTGAAAATGTTAGTACATTTATCCATAATTTTATTTATAAATGACAGAAAATAAAACTCAACGAATGATACTAACGTTCACATAGGCATGATATATGAATGATAAGGGCGAATACATATTTTGATAAATCTTTCAAACTTCGGCCATCTTGTGACATAGTTATATTTATATCAGTCTATGTCTGAGTTTCAGACGAGGCTACATGCTGCGTTAAGCCTCAGTGTGATTCAAAGAATCCAATGCGAGCAGCTGTCCTGCCGCGGAAATGCATAAATGCTCTTTTTGTTCAATTAACGTCATTTCAGAAATGTTGCATTATTGGATAGTCGATGGGCCGGGGTGGGGATTTCAGCGAATTTCTGCGCATGCGTCGTTGAAAGATTGATGTTGGCAACTGTTGCTAAATGAATATTCATACATGCTTAAAATAACTTTTAGACAGCTACTTAATACAGATGCTTGCAAAGATTGATGTATTGTTAGGGCCGCAATAGCAGGTCACGGCACTGAGCGGATCAATTGTAACCTCAGGAGGATTAATCCGTCATTGTAGACAGTTTAGTATTTACGACACAATAACATTGTCGATAGTGTTAGGTCATCTGGGAGATCAAAGGGTGATTTGTAGTGTTCAGTGATGCGATCAGATTCTGTTTTCACACGCGTTTACATGGACGACCTAGACTTTGGAAGATGAACATTTCAGAGTTTTTTCATCTATGACGCACACACACAACTCTTCGCGTCAGATATGTTAAAAGTTCGGCTTTAGTGCTAGAGAACATTGAACAACGCTAGATATGTCCCAAAACATCGTTCAACCCATTCTGATTCCATTCCTGGAACAAGAATAGGATGTGCTGTTCCAGCAGGATAATTCCCGTTCACGTAATACATGATAATATTACTTAATATAATTAGCAGGATTTTATAACTATCGACCATTTAAGGTATATGGAACATGGAGGAACCACATCTAACGCGTTTGCTTAGCCCGCCTACAACTCTTACAATATGGCCTCAATAGTTGCAGGAGGTGTACCAAAATGTTTTCCAGCATTCTGTACATCATCAGTATGATCGTATCCATACAAGGGTACAGTCATGTGTCAACCGCTAAGGAGACTATTCACTATATCAATATGAGTTTTAAATATATGTAAGCCTATTGAAGTGCATATGTGATCACTTACTGTAATCCAGTGTAAGTTTAATTGTGAGTAGATTGAAATCCCTATTCAAGTTCAAATCCCTATTTTATTTGCAATGTCTTCATATTACAGGGAAATATAAAGTTTTCTTGGACATTAAATACATATCCATAACGTTTAGCGCAACTTCGCATACACAGATACTTAAATAAGATGGTCCTATTCTTTGATTTCAAGGCCCACTATGAAAGTCTTTCTCAAGGAACTCATTCACAAATGTTCTGTCAATAATCTGTCTCTAATCTGTGCATAGCAGTTTGAAATATCAGAAATTCAAATCTAAACAATTTTATTATTCTTTCAGATTATTTATTTCATTCATTTTGTCTTTTTGGACTAAATCTATTCGCTCAATTAATTCCCTCGTCTTCTTCAAGGGTTTAATCCTTTATTAAAGGAAAACGTTCTACTGTTCAATAATACAAAGTGAAAACTCATAAACATTCTCTCGCTTTATACATATTATACACGTGAATAAATTGCCAAATGCATCGACCGATATGAACGAATAATTCATTAGCAATAATAAGATTGATAGGCAGAGAAATTATTTAGAATCTAATGATTCATTTGAAAATTACAGCGTGTATATTTATATCTAAATGTTGTTGTCGAAAACAACAGAGTAGGTAAGATATTCGCTTGCATCGTCCTATTTAGAAGCAATTAGTCTTTCTATTGAATAGGACATAATATTTAGAAGCAATTAGTCTTTCTACTGAATAGGACATATGATTTAGAAGCAATTAGTCTTTTTATTGAATAGGACATAATATTTAGAAGCGATTAGTCTTTCTACTGAATAGAAAATAATATTTAGAAGCAATTAGTCTTTTTATTGAATAGGACATAATATTTAGAAACAATTAGTCTTTCTACTGAATAGGACATAATATCTAGAAGCGATTAGTCTTTCTACTGAATAGAAAATAATATTTAGAAGCAATTAGTCTTTCTACTGAATAGGACATAATATTTAGAAGCAATTAGTCTTTCTACGGAAATGACATAATATTTAGAAGCAATTAGTCGTTTTATTGAATAGGACATAATATTTAGAAGCGATTAGTCTTTCTACTGAATAGGACATAATATTTAGAAGCAATTAGTCTTTCTACTGAATAGGACATAATATTTAGAAGCAGTTAGTCTTTTTATTGAATAGGACATAATATTTAGAAGCAGTTAGTCTTTTTATTGAATAGGACATAATATTTAGAAGCGATTAGTCTTTCTACTGAATAGAAAATAATATTTAGAAGCAATTAGTCTTTTTATTGAATAGGACATAATATTTAGAAACAATTAGTCTTTCTACTGAATAGGACATAATATCTAGAAGCGATTAGTCTTTCTACTGAATAGAAAATAATATTTAGAAGCAATTAGTCTTTCTACTGAATAGGACATAATATTTAGAAGCAATTAGTCTTTCTACGGAAATGACATAATATTTAGAAGCAATTAGTCGTTTTATTGAATAGGACATAATATTTAGAAGCGATTAGTCTTTCTACTGAATAGGACATAATATTTAGAAGCAATTAGTCTTTCTACTGAATAGGACATAATATTTAGAAGCAGTTAGTCTTTTTATTGAATAGGACATAATATTTAGAAGCAGTTAGTCTTTTTATTGAATAGGACATAATATTTAGAAGCGATTAGTCTTTTTACTGAATAGGACATAATATTTAGAAGCGATTAGTCTTTCTACCGAATAGGACATAATATTTAGGAGCAATTAGTCTTTCTACTGAATAGGACATAACATTTAGAAGCGATTAATCTTTCTACTGAATAGGACATAATATTTAGAAGCAGTTAGTCTTTTTATTGTATAGGACATAATATTTAGAAGCAATTAGTCTTTCTACTGAATAGGACATAATATTTAGAAACAATTAGTCTTTCTACTGAATAGGACATAATATTTAGAAGCAGTTAATCTTTTTATTGAATAGGACATAATATTTAGAAGCAGTTAGTCTTTCTACTGAATAGGACATAATATTGTGCTATACCATATGGCTCTATGTTCTTTCAGCTAATATGGAATTTAACAACTTTTAAGAAAAGTTACAAGTAGCTAATTCATTATTTTGGGTAACATCTATGTGACAATTGAGGAAAAATATTTCGGTATCGCTGTTGATTCCAGTATCATTTCAATAAATAGTATTTTGCTATAATGATATGAGCAGCAGAGAAAATATCAAATTTTGAATTTTCTCAATTCCTGGTGATGTCCACTTGTGAAATTTGGCTAACCCATTTTTTTTTATTTCTGTTAGTGTAATATATTGTCATTGATGTTCTTGGATGTTTTCTGTATTTTTCAGCAAATCTTTTAACCATCGTCATTTTGACATTTGTCACCTCCCCATATGTCATTCCATAATATGTTTATTTCTCTTTTTAATGGTATTTTCTCTTTTTAATGGTGTTTTCTCTTTTGTAACTTTTTGGTCGCCTATTTCTCTCTACTATTGCCTTGCGTTTGTTTCAAATATCTTTTTTCTTCTAAAGAATGTATCCAGTTTTTCGAGCTTTGGAAGTCATTGCTTTTTTAGCATGGATATTTCAGTTCTTCTTTCAGTTGGGATATTTGTTCTTTACTCTGCAATTAATATCTTCTCTTAATAAATCTTAGTTCATTATTCTCATGAAGTTCTTTGATTTTTCTCGGTGTTCATCCATTATGGTACATTTTTTATGTTTCTTTTTTCTAGTTTCTTCCACACTTTGAAGAAAATTTGAAAGTGCGTATATAAATTCATTTAGTTCAGTAACATTAAGTTTTGTTGCATTGCACGCAAAATGTCCAAATTATTATGATTCCCTTTTTATCATACCACAATATTATTATTTTATTATTATTATTATTATTATTATTATTATTATTATTATTATTTCTTTTGATTTCTGGTCTGTATGCATTTCTTTCCGGGTCTTGACCAGAGACTTACGGTCCATAAGGGCATCATGACATATTCCACTGACCAATTAAAGAAAAAACAACAACACACATATTTTACACAGATAAAGCCCTTCGTAAGGTGTGGGCTGTACTTGTGAGAACAACTTTTTTGTATTTCTTTAAGGCATGGGCTTCCAGGAATCCCTTGAATTAGTCTACTGGAATCTTTTCCAACCAATCCTAGGGCTCCAACTACAACAGGTATTGTTGATGTCCTCATGTGCCACATTTTCGAAAGTTCGATTTCAAGGTCCTTGTATTTTTATGGCTTTTTGAAGATTTTCAAAAATACCCTACAGTTTGCAGGGACTGACATATCAATAAGGAGGCTTTTTTTATTTGCTGTCTGTAATAACAATATTTGGGTGGTTAGCTTTGATTGTTCTGTCTGTGTGTATTGTTTAGTCCCATAAAATTCTTACAGGTCCTATCTCTGCAACCGTGTCTGGGTTGTGTTCGTACAAATTACTTGTGGTTTCCTTCGTATAGAAGTTGCAAATTTTCCAGTGTAGATGTTGACCGACACTTTTGAGCCGGGTTTATATTCAGTATTCGTTTCTGTATCTTGTCGGTTGCATTTGATTTTGCTTTCTTTTTTGAAGTATTTTCCAGCTTCAATCAGTGCATTGTGCTTTACTTGTATTTCTACACCCATTACTATTATTATTATACATTTATCCGATTTCATGACTAACTGGTCAGAAGTAAAATTGACGAAATTTCAAAGAGAAATAATTTTGATTTATTTGCTTAATTTACTTAATTTTCATGAAAGTTTTCTTGTTCAGCCTGTAACTATGAGTGAATTCTTTTGTGAATAATCTTGTATAATCTGATCACCCCCAAACTCGATGTATTAAAAAGTAAAAATAAAAATTTGCTGGAGATAACACAGTTAAATTTTCTAAAAGATTTTATTTATATTAAGTTGAAACTTAATTACGTACCCACAGTAAACTAATTATTAATTGTATCCCTAATAATGTACTTGAAAATCACGTGAACGTCTATAATGTCAAATTATATATCAGCACTTTTTAATCATAGGTTTTAGCAAATGCTCCTTTGCCTGGTAAGTATCTTTTCGCTGTTTGGCTACCTCCCGAGAGACGTTGTCTTGATAAAAGCACTCAGCGTACTGTGCTGTGAACAGGCTAATAGGAGTAGATATGTCCATTTATCGTCTGATTAACACTTTTTCTACGTCTATGAACAGGGAAGAGAGTCTATCCCTTGTGGCCTGTGTAAGTCGAGCTTTCTTGATTTCTTCTTTCAAGGCCTTTTAATGAATATAACTTTTTGATGATAGGACTGATCAATGGCTGTAATTCTTCATTTTCAGGATGCCAGGTTTGGTAGTTTTCTGGTTGCTGCATCCAGACTGATAGCAAAGCGGCCGATTTTTTTAGTCCTGCCTAATAACGGAGTTTTTCATTGATATGCATGGATACGTTTCCCTGCAAACATTATGCCGTAGCCTTAGTCACCTTCCAACCCGTTTCTATTGCCTTAACAAGTGTCTCTCAACCCCTTTTTTTTTAAATTTAGGGCGCACTTGTAAAATAACTGAAACTCTAGAGACACTTTAATTTTTTATTAAGAAAATAGTAGTCATGAAATTTGAAATTTACTATCCACTTTAAAATATGACTTAACTTAGATATTGAAAAAATTATGATTCTTAAAATATAAACACAATTCATGAATTACTCTTCCGTTAATTTGGGGTGCATTTTAGCTTCTTTGCACTGGTTGAAAAACGCTGCCTTAGACAATCGACGGCAACAATATTTTTCACTTTTTCCTCTAACCATTATAAATAATGGAAGTAAACCAATCTGTAAAAAAATCACCGAAGCATTTCAACTTTTCATTCTCCAACAATTGTATTATTTGTGCCAATTTCTATCGTGTTGTGTCTTTTCTCTTAAAACGTGCTACAAATATTTTAGCGTTCTGCTAAACTAATTTAGAATCTTCCATCTCTACCACTGAATTCTCTGTTCCAGGGTATCTTCCTCTTTATCGAAAAGATTCTGGGGTTACATATATATGCCTTTGGTACTTATATTTGGAGAAGATTCTTTCATGGGCTTTCAATTCTCAGAATTGTCGCATGAGAAATAAAATACCAGATAGTATAGACATGACTCTTTCTCTCTCTCTCTCTCTCTCTATCTATCTATATATATATATATATATATATATATATATATATATATATATATATATATATATATATATATATATATATATAAATTTTTCTTTGTATGTTTGACGATTTTAAGCGGTTTAGTCATTGGATTCAAACTTTCAATTTTACCATGGCACAATCTTTCAGTCAAATCGATTCCTTATTTGTTTCCCCAATAATTCTGAACAACATATTTCTATATTCGATTTATTCCTTACTTCCTCCACCGAATTTTGTCACGCATTACAATCCTGTCCTGTTTGCAATTCGTATCACGTACTAGTGCCTGTTTATATTTCTTTTGACATCAACATTTATGAACCATGAACCCCCTATTCACAATACTTCTTTCTGTTTTACGACGTTCCTTGGATGATTTTGTGTCATCTCATAAATACCAGATATAACCACAATTTTCTTGGTTCACACACGCCTAGTCAGCGGATATCACTTTTTCCGGTTATGCCAATATTACAGCCCTGAACACAACAAATGACTCTTTGTGTCTGTTCATAAGTTTCGTCTTTGTGACTGATGAGGGCATTGTAGGATTTTGTTACACTTATATTGCATACATTCATCCATCCCTCTTTTCTTTAATCAATTTGAAGTGTTATCATTTTCTGCTAATAAAGCAGAATGTCTTGCGTCTAAATTTTCTTCGAGTTCTACTCTTCACTCCACAGAATTACGTTTGCGTCATTTTTTCCCTTATAACTGAGATTCTACAGTTTTATATACATATAATTCCATTCATGGTTTCCACTATCGTCTTCATATTTGATCCTCACAAGTATGGCATCTCCGCGATGTTACTTAAGAAATGTTTCTCAGCTGCCCCTCCCACTTCTCTCCCAGCTTCACAATAGATGCCTTATTTGTTTCTGACTTTCCAGCTTGTTGAAAATCCTCTTCAATAGTCTCTCTTTTTATGATATCTGGCAAACCGTCAGGTCCTTCGTAATATTGTCCTCTTAATCTTTGAACTCTTTTTGGCAAAGTACTAGATACTCTAATAAACACCGAATTAAGCATTTCACTTCACAAGGGTCTGCTTTCAGATAGTATGTATTTCGCTTCTCTAGATCAACTGTCGATGTTTTGATAATTATTTGCTGGAAGACTCAACTAAACTTTAGATAAGAACGGTTAAGTTCGGATTGTTGCTTTAGATTGCGTTTGATAGAATTTGGTTTTATTCACAAGTTGAAGTGCTCAGCATTAAATGGCTCCAAAACGAAACTTCTCTCTCTTTTGATCATGTGGACCAACTTTACCGGCATTAAACCTAGCAATTGATTCAATATAAGCCTTTCCCTTACACGTCAGGGGAAAATGTGAGACTGAAAAGATGGAATGAGCTGCTCGTCTGGAGGTTAGAATCAATCATGCTGGCGGAAGGCAAAAAGGTTCTCTAACATGATTAGCAATTTCATTTTGGAGGTATTAAAATTAATATGCCATTTTTGACCCAGTTAACAACAGATTGTAGGTCATTTTTTATATCAGCTGCCAATTTCACTTTATTGAACCTATCAGACTTACTATTAAGTCAGGAGTAAATGTGTCATCAGCATAGATACCTAATCGCGAACTGATGTCGCTGGGTAAGTCTTTTTTCTCATTAGAAAAATTCTAATTTATAAATCTATTATTCCTTCGTGTATCGGATATTCCTGCCACAAAGTCTATCCAAGCATAGAACCTTTCAAGACAGCTTTCTTTATATGATTTGATAAGAAAGTTTCTTTTATTCTCACTAACCGCTTGCGTCTTATTACCTTTTATCGCCTTTACTTGTATTGAGGATTAAAAAGAATATTATTTTACTAGATTTTGTCAAATGCATTTTCGTTTATACGAAGTATTACTCCAAAGATTACTGAGTCGGAACAAAAGTGCGTAGTGTTTTCAAAGTATTCAAATATTTTATATAAATTTATTGAATCCCATATGTGATATTTTGTTTCACTATTTCGCTATTCTTCATATTTATATATGTCATTAATATCAATCACGTGTGAAACGAAATCACATATTAAAACGCCACCCACTGGAAAACATCACGAACCTCTGATCCACCTCAATATATTTCGGTGAAAGAAATTATTTCTAAGTTTAAAACTTCAATCGGTGTTTGCTATTCCACTGACAACATTTAGTTTAGAATGAAAGTGCAGCATATATTTTCTTTGAGAATTATATGTCATATGAAACATCGTATGAAATTTGCAAGTCAGACATGATAAGCATAGCATTAAATTTAAATGCCCAGAATATTACCAACAAGACTTAGTGTCAAATATATGCACCGTATTCAGAAAATATCCAAAGTATAACTTAATTTGTATTCGTAAAAGTTTTCACACATACACAACAGGTGACAACCTGGATGTGGATACAACATCCAATCACAAATATAATAACTGGAGATATCAAGTTATTGCCAATAAAATATAAGTTCTTATAATGTAGAGAGAAAGTAACCGAGATAAGAAACATTGCTGGAGAATGATAAAATTGCATTCATGTTTATAAGTAGATTTCCTTCCTCAACATGGCGAGAATTAGCAAATATCTCCGTGTACAAATGTCGAGTCGTCTATTAGACTAGTTGTTAAGGATGATATCTTCTAAATGAAATAAACAGTACCTGATAGTATGTTAACGACCAATCATGTCAGGATCGAAAATTCAATTCTTAGTTTTCCTCGCTATTCGAATTCTTTACAAGTCTCTTCAAAAATAGTTCCAATCCCGCACATAAGAATGTGCTATGAATAACATCTTCATATTCCATAGTTGGACTTTTAGAAATTCCACGGTTATTGACAACACCGTTATCTTATGTACATAATACCTCATCTCAGAAATAGATACTATGAATTTTTATTTCTACCATATAACACTGAAACAAAAGGTATAATTCTATGGTATTAATAACGATCATAATAATAATAATAATAATAATAATAATAATAATAATAATGATAATAATAATAATAATAATAATCTTGCCCGTATCAAAGAAACTGATGTAGACAAACTCCGTACCCATCAATGGCTACGTAGTACAGAGTTAAAAGCTGAAACTTACTGCACAGGACCAATGCCTGCTAACTCGAGATGTTACAAAGTACACATACGGAAGAATTGTGTTAGTTCAAAATGCAGATTCTGTGATAAATATCCAGAAGCAATTGACAATCATGTATGAGGTTGCACGGTATTAGCATTCACCGAATATAAAATGCGGTACAACAGAGTGGGCCAATATCAGCACTGGATAATCTGCAACACTTACGGAAAGGAAACTACAAGAAATTCGTATGAACACCACCCAGACCCGGTTATGGAAACACTCAAAACTAATCGTCCATCGGGATCAGAGACTGCAAAGTCAAAATATGCCTCCTTGTTAACATGGCAGTCCCGGCAGACTACAATGCATCTTTGAAAATCTTCAGAAAATTATCAAAATACAAGTACATTGAAATCGAAATCTCAAAAATGTGGCACATGAGGACATCAACAAATCCAGTTGTAGTTGGAGCCCTCGGATTGACTGGAAAAGATTCCACTAGACAGATGAAAAAATCCCTGGTAGCATATGCCTTAAAGAAATAAAAAAAAAATTCTTCTCACGAATACAACTCAAACCTTAGGAGAGGCTTTATCTATGTAAAATATGTGCTCAGTGGAAAATGTCATGATCGGAAACCCGGAAAGAAATGAGTATACACCAGAAATCACCGAAGGAAATAAAACAATAATAACAATAATAATAATAGTGACGTCATATTGTAAACTTTGGAGTTTTTGTCTATAAAAAGCAAAAGTAATTTTCATAGAATCTAGCATTGATAACATGGAATTATAAACAATGTTTAGATATTTTAAATACATGGCCAGAACACAGGTTCTCGTTGGATCATTAATGTTAAGCAATGTCGAGCCTGGTTACTACCTACATGGATGACCGTGTAGGAAAATCAGACCCTGTCAGCTTGAATGTGCGGGTGGTGTAATGTTTAACGACCAAATTTGGATCTTCGAAAGCCGGTGTTTCAATTCCAATCGGGTTCTTTATATTGGCTGATACGCAAATACCGTTGGGAAAATTATCAATCTTTCTTGTCACCCGCAGAAATAGTTGAACTTGTATCAGTAAATCTTTATTATCTGCAATTTAAAACTATTTTCTTATTCTAAATAACTCGCAAAAGGTTGATAAACCGTAAAAAGCAAATCAATCAGCCAAAAGTCCGTTGCGATTTCCAATAGATGGCTTTTACAAACATGATATCGTTTCACACGTGACTGAAATTTATAACATATATACATATTCTGAATGGTGATATTTCAACCCGTCTAAATTCGTAAATTCCGTCTTTGATTTCATAGTTGTTGTTTTTTTATTTGTTTAAAATTCATATTACATATAGCGAATTAGGAAGCAACCGGTTGATATAATTTGCGATCTTTCCAACACCGTTAATAGCCGTTTGCTCATGATCTATTGCTTTTCATAGTAAAATCTTGCAATATAAAAACAATGAGCCAATATTATTTCACATATCTGTCTATATTTCTGAAATGAGATATCGTAATTATTTACACTATTTACATTGTTCGGACTGTTTGTCTCATCTTTGTTGAAAGTGAGAGAAATATATATGAATCAATAAAACATCATTACGATGTAGTAAAATATATATTAACACTTATACTTCTGTCGTTACTAAAGCAACAAAAGTGTTTACGTTGTCTAGAAAGTAGGAAGTGAAAATCTTATAAACAATGGGTGAACGAGAAAAATTCAAAGAAAGAAAGAAAACTGACAAGCAACATGGCTTCCTCCTTGCCACAAAGCGATGCACTGTCTCGACATTACTCATCGCTTGCTTCTACTTTGATCTTAATAAATTCGTAATAATACGCGTTTCTGATAATCTTTTTTAAACATTCCTTTTTCATTGTAGTATATATATATATATATATATATATATATATATATATATATATATATATGTATGTATGTATGTATGTATAAATTCATTTGGCGAAGTTATTGTAGCATATATATATATATATATATATATATATATATATATATATTAAAAACGTATATATATATATTAAATATATTAAAAACGTGTATATATATATATATATATATATATATATATATATATACGTTTTTAATATTCTTCTTTTTAAAATGATCCTTTTAAGTGTCGAAGTTGTTGTAGTATGGCTATACAGTACTGCGCAAATGTAAGCGAATCACTAATATAATATTTAAAAAATTGTCTTTTTTTCCAGATAATCAGTAGATCTTAATTAAACTATATATATTCATAAATAAAAAACATTTATTAAACGAATTACAACCACCTTCAAATTTTTATGAAGCTGAAATAAAAATACTAATTACAAATTAAAAATTAAGATGTGCAAAATTAAGTGAGTCTTTATATTTAATATTTGGTGACTCCTCCTTTTGAGGTCATGACGTCGACCAGTCATTTTCTATAATTTTAAGAATTTTCTGGCAGTAGTGTGCATCAATTTTTGACCATTCTTGGCAAAACTTCAACAATTGCTTGATATTACCTGGGTTTCTTATATATATTGCCTTCTTTAACTTGAATCCCAGATTTTCAGGTGTGGCTTTAGATCAGGACTTTAACTAGGAAATTCCAAGACTTGAAATTTCTTTATTTGAACCAATTCTTTTGTGGATTTGCATTGATACTTGAAATCATTGTCCTGATGAATGATCAATTGTCGACCTACTTTCGAACCGAAATATTCATTCAATATTGTGTGGTATCTTGCAGAGTCCACTGTGCCGTCAATGAGTACTATTTTACCTCCCCAAAAACTCTAGTTTTCTCTCATCCGATAATAAAACCTTTTGCCAAAATCTTTTAGCCTATTAATATGAATTTTGGCATAGTTGAGTTGAGGTTGTTTGTGCTTTTTCTTAAGCAGTGTCTATTTTCTAAACATTGCCGGCATCGTTCCAATTTCATTGCACTGTAGACGTATGCATATTTATCCCGACATTGGTCAGAGAGCGTTGCGGAACCGTAAAGTTCCCAGCAGCATTCTCCTTGACTTGCCGTACAAGGTGTCTGTTTGCTCTTGCAGCTATTTTTCGCAAACATTTCTTGATTACGATGCAGTCATGCCAAAAGCCTTCGATTTATAAATAATTTGTCGCACGGTGGAGACATGCACTGGTAATCTTTTTGATAGCTTTTTGTAACATTATCCATCATTATAGGCTTCAACTACGTGATTTTTAAAGCATTTTTTATTGTATGGTTCACCTGGTACAAGGCCAGAGGTTGACCCGAGGTAGTGGGTTATGATAAGAGGTTGTTTATATGGATAAGAGGGAAAGATAACGGCTGACTCTAGACTTGAAAAGGTTAAGATTGTAGCAATTAGATAAACATCTCTAGAGAGTCTGTTCCATAGTGGTTCTCGGGAAGAAGTTGTTTGAATGGAACTTACTTATATACTTATTGCTTACTATATATTACTTATATATATATATATATATATATATATATATATATATATATATATATATATGATCAGTATAACCCGTCTTTGACCGGGTCTTTCATTACTGGGAATTTTTGGTGTTCAATTGAAGCAGTTTAAGTCTAAAGTCAGCCCATCTGAAAATCAGTATTAGTAACAACGTTTGGGTGCAACTGAGGCACATCCCGAAATGGAGTGGTAAAATTTCTGTAACTATAATGATAATAAATATTATTGTAATAATTTAAACTATTTATTTTTATTAAAGTTTTTATCAAAGATATATACCCAAGAACAGATAGTAAATAGTAAAACGTTTTCAGAGTTATAATGGACAGGAAGTAGTGGAGAGCCATTGTCACCAACAATTTGGATTCAAAACCGGCACTATCAAACAAAAAAATTTCGTCAAAATCGGATGAAAACTGTTAAATGCATAAACAAGATCCGATCACACACACACACATACACACATATATACATTTTGAGATATAGATATATATATGTGTGTGTGTGTGTGTGTTTCCTTAATCTCTCTTTCTCATCATTTCTCATCATTTCTCTTCTGTTGTAAAACATTTATCATCATTATTGGCAGTGACTTAATTTCGAATAATAATCTGGTATTTTTTTTAAAGTCTTGGGATCGTGGTTTAAAATTTGATGTCAGTACCTAAATGAAGTTTTCTAAAGCAAATACCGGAAAATCGGTGGGAGGTTTTCGTTTCTGAAAAAATCTTCGGATAAACCAATCACAGTAGATCTTTACTGTCAATAATAAATCAAGTGTAAAATAACAATCCTTTCACTTGGTCAACAGGAACTGTTATACATCATAATTTCATAGACAGTCACACAGAGTAAAATAAACTCGGAATAAGGTTTCATTTTTAATTAAGATATTTACTGCATTCACCGGACTTGACGTTAAGCTTTTCGCATAATCGGATTACTTAATTCTTAATAAACTCTTTAAAATTAAGAACGGAATCAGTTCGGCATTTTCAGAATACTTGTGTTCAAAATACTAAAAATTTTAAGAAGAGTAAAGCAGTGTTTAGTGTTGCTCATAAAGTTAACAATATTTTTGACAGAGATATCACTTTTAAAAAATATTTGAATGTAATAATTTGACTGCTGACTAATCGTTGTTAGAAAATTAACAGATATAAACGACGTGGACATAGAAATCAATGACGGTCAGTTTCAAGTCTCTATATCGGTCACTGATGGATGAAGAAAATTAGGATAAAAGTTCTGGAATAGGTGATGGGTGGTTGGAGGAAGGGTCTATGTAAATAGGTTAAATACTAATTTTTTAGTTATTATTTTATGCGTTTATATATTTATTTTATTTTTTTGTTTGTTTGTTTTTCATTCGTATAGTTTCTTTGATTGCAAGTTTGATCGTCTGAAAATAAGTTCATTACATTTAGATCATGGAATTTTAATTAAGTTTTTAATTTTGAGGTGGTTGTAGATGATAGCTTAGTAGGAAATTGCGTTCAAATGACCCTCGCCTTTCTGTGTCCATTTTTATATTTACAAGCACTCTAACCATGATATTGAGCTCTTTTATCCATAAATATAACATACATTAAAATTATATTTTACTACATATATATATATATATATATATATATATATATATATATATATATATATATATATAATATTAGTGGTAAATATACACATATATATGCAAAATACACAGGTGAATATACACACATGTATATTTTTTGAATAAAAAATCCCAAGAGGATAGAATCCAGGTAGAACTCAATGTCCAGGACAGAGTAAGGATATAATAAAACGGCTTAAACACTAATATTCCATGGTCATAATTTATTCCATTGGAATCCTAAATACGATCCAATTCATCAGACCTACAAATTCAAAAAGAAAACGGAAAAGAACCTACTCCGGAAATAAAAATAGAATTTAGAGAGAGTGTAAGTATGAGAGTGTGGGACGAATGTTAGTGCTAAAGAGAGGGGTAACATACGAGAGAATCTGGGAGATTAAAACTTAACAGAGAGGGGTTTTTAAAAACTAGAGGTGAGTGGAAGGGGGAAATATGAATGTTGTTGGATACATTTCGTGGTGACATACACACACATTTTGTCAATGTTCAAAACATCGGGCATGACATTTTAATGGAATGACTATTATGTTTATTTTGTTTATCTCTATTTAGATCATTGTGTATGTTTATGTGATGCGCTATGTATTTTTTTTACACCGAAATTGTTGAAATTTTACTTATTTAGATTTTAAAATCTAATTTATATGTATATATATGTATGTATATGTATTGATGTATGTTTGTAGGTAGACGTGTATGTGTGCGTATGCATGTATATGTGTATATGTATGTATATATGTATGTATGTACTTAGCAGCGTGTGTATGTGGGTATATATTTAAGTGTGTGCGTATAGGTATATGTATGTATATGTATGGATGTATATGTATATGCATGCGTATGTGTGTATATGTATATTCGTGTATACGTATATGGATGTAGGTAAATGTAGATGGATGTATATGTAGAGATGTGTGTATATATATATGGGTGTATGTTTTGGTATATATGTACCCACATATATATATATATATATATATATATATATATATATATATATATATATGTATATGGGTGTATATGTATGTATATATGTATGTATGTATAGCTAGACGGATAGATACAGGGATACATTATTTATTTGTTTAAATGGGTGTATGTAATTGTATAGAAATGTAGGGTTTTAGGTATATATGTTTAAGTGTATATATGCGTATGTTCGTATGTATATATGTGGGTAAATGTGTAAGGACTGGATGTGTATGGATGTATGTGTGTATATGTAGGTATGTGTGTATGTATTTTTGTATGTGTGTATATATATATATATATAAATATATTTGTGTATGAGTGTATATGTATATGTGTGTATATTTATGCATGTGTATGTATTTATGTATATGTATGTGGAAAAATGTGTGTATATGGGTATAGGTGGATATATGTATGTGTGTGTATATGTGTATATGTATTTATGTATATATATATATATATATATATATATATATATATATATATATATATATATATATTATATATATATATATATATATATATATATATAGATAGATATATATATATGTGTGTGTGTGTATATATGTGGGTGTAGGTATATGCATATATGTGTGTATGTGTGTGTATATGTCTATATATATATATATATGTGCGTGTATGTATGTGTGTATATGTGTATATGTATATATGTAGGTGTAATTATTTGTATATTATATGCGCGGTACTTATTAGAAAGCGCTTAGTATCAGAGATAGAGCTAAGATATTGAATCAGATATATGTATATGTGTATATATGTGTGTGTATGTATGTGTATGTGTGTATTTGTGTGGATATATGTGTATATATGTACATGGGTATATGTATGTGTGTATGTAGGTACACGCCTATTGTGTATGTCTATATGTTATTGTGTATGTGTGTATTCGCATATGTTTTTGAACATAAAAATGTAGGTACTTGCTAGATTAGATAATCATTATATTTATTCTTTATATGTTTATATATGATTTGTAACCTGTAGTCGATATTATTTTGTCAAATTTTCTCAATTACACAGCGGCCCTTTCAGTCTATGTCCTCCAATTTTAATTTCACCCGCCCATATTTCTCCCCCACCACTTCTTTCCTTTTCTCTCCCTCCTTCTTATTCTGATCTTTAACATTAGATCGTCTATGGTGTGTGTATGTCACCACAAAATGTATCTTTAATGTATTAGACATCCGACAACATTCATATTTCGCCCTTACACTCACCTCCCTCTGTTAAGTTTTAATCTCCCAAATTCTCTCGTATGTTACCCCTCTCTTTATTCGTCCTACACTCTCATACTTACACTCTCTCTAAATTCTATTTTTATTTCCGGAGTTGTTCTTTTCCGTTTTCTTTTTGAATTTGTAGGTCTGATAAATTGGATCGTATTTACGATTCCAATGGAATAAATTATGACCATGGAATATTAGTGTTTAAGCTTTTTTTTTATTATACATATATATATATATATATATATATATATATGGAGAAATATAGATTTAAGGTGTGCTATATTTATGGGATGAAGTGATGTATGTAAATATAAATATAAAAGTGAACATAGAAGTCAACACTTAGAGACGACAGGCTGTTTCATGCTGGACGCAATCGTCAAGTCTGACAATTGCATCTAGCATGAAACAGTCTATCGCCTCTGAGTTTTGACTTCACTCTTCACTTTTATGTTTATATTTACATACGCTCTATCTCTGATATTGAGCATTTTATCCCATAAATGTAACATACCATAAAACTATATATATATATATATATATATATATATATATATATATATATATATATATATATATCGTTTCACTAAACGTATCTTAGATGTGACACAAGGCCAAATACATTTAGCTCCCAGCTACGATCGAATTCACTACTCATCTTGCCAACCATTACTCCAAGTACTCCAACACCACGTCGAACTACCCCGCTTCCACCTCAAAGTACCACAACTCTACGTCGAAGTGCCCATATATATATATATATATATATATATATATATATATATATATATATATATATATATATACGCATATTATCGAGCAGGTTTTATATTAATAACTTCCAGTTACAAAAAGCTGTATATGTGCTGCTAGTATATATAACATCTGCTGCACATATATAAAGACGGTGGTTTAACAGAACCTCAAGTAGTGATCTTCACGAGAGTTATGAGCTTTTGCTTTGATAAGTGATTATTTAAGAACCATAAAATACTTTCTTTTTTTCATACATCAATTTGATTTTCAGGCCAACTTCGCTACTCCTTAGCGGTCTGTATACAGAGTCGGCACAGAAAGATTAATGGAAATGGCAGAGAAATAAGGCGACCAATCATAATTCCTGAGTTTAGGGCTTATGCTGAGGGTTATCTAGGATCATATATATATATATATATATATATATATATATATATATATATTAAAGCAATCGTACAGTTCACAGTACAATTCATCCCAGATTTTGCAATGGGCTCATTAAATTTATCCGACAATCAACGCACACACACTGAAATGAATTATAACGGAACTCTTTAATGGTGTATTAAGCTTATCCTTTGATATATATGTATATATCTCTGTGTGTGTGTGTGTGTAAAGGTAAAAGACAATAGGAACAATCTATCCCATCTTAATAATCTTTAAATAATCACAAACACTTTCAAAACCTTAAGGGATATGCTTAGATCCTCAAAAAATAATAGCAATAATATTTCTGAAGCAGGAATTTATAAAATAAAATGCCAAAATTGTTACTCCCAATATATTGGACAAACAAGCAGAAATTTTTAAAAACGCATTTATGAGCACAAAAGAGACCTCACAAAAAACAACTTAACTAATACACTAGTCATACATAGAAATAAATTCAACCACAATTTTCATTTTAAAAATGCTCCACTCATAAAAGAAGAAAATAACTCACTCAGGAGAAAAATCCTCGAGATTACTGCCATTGAATATTATCCAAATATTAATCTACGCCCAGGCTTTTTCCCAATATCGACCTTGCTAACCGAACGTTTCTCCGTGGCCCAATCGATTAATTCACGTCAGGCTATATGACGGTTCCGTATAGGATACAGGTTCGATTCCTGTCGATGGACGAATATTTTATACGTCTCGATTTCGATATTTGTCAGACAGCAGCTGAATAAATATTATCCTTTCCTTTAAAAAAAACTTCAACTGCGCAATAGCCAATCATATCTTTATGACATAGAAGTGTTTTTATTATTATTATCATATTATAATTATTCGTTCCGTAGTTTGCAGTTATGCTCTCTAATATCATGCTTTGTCTCCTGCTCACACATTTTTGGTATAGTTACATCGAAAAGACACAATTATAACTTCCGGCAAGTCTCATTCTCGGTTATGTTGAAACTGCCTATATATGTTTCTCAAAAAAAAAGCAATGAGAGAGAGAAGGAACAATAATGCCATGTTACGATTTAAAGTCTGCTTCGGTGAAATGGTGGAGTAATATCAAATATTCCTACCCGAAATTGTTAGTTTCTGTAATAAAAATTAGCAAAAACTCGTGGAATTTACAGTTTTTCACTCTACACGATTAAAAGAGATAAATATTATAAAAACCTATTTACGTGAATATTTAATAGCTACCTAAAACTTATCTCCCTTAAAATGTAAAGAAAATCTGAATAGAAATTTTAATAATAACAATGAATTATGTAATTAAATATGTTGATTATACAAGAGATGAAAGTCTAAATATTTAGTAGACTACGGAAGAAGCGCCGTTTTTGGCATTCATTATTCGTTATCAGGCTGCAGCTTCATCGAAATAACGATGATTTCGGTAAGACATAATAAAACCAATTTTCTATCTTACATCGATATATTTTAATACATGAAACATTTTATAGCAAATGGCATCTAAAACAGAGATTCCATCTTTACATCGTCAAAGTCATAAAGCAATATGTATAAATCTCATTCTTAATTTATTAAAATCCTGTATAAGGTAGTCCTTCTCTCTATTTCTGTCTCTTATTAATTCGGGGAGAGAGACATTGTCAAGTAACCATCCTTACTTGAGATTTACTGTCTTCGATTGATTGATTTGTTTTTACGGTTTATCAACCTACTGCAGGTTATTTAAAGCAAAGAACATATTTTTATTAGATTGTAAGAAATGTTTGTGATAATAATGGTTTTAGTGATAGAAATATTACAAATTAATCCATACATGAGGGAGAAGAGGTGAATGTATACCTTTCCCACGTGTATTTGAGTGTAAGTATATATACATATAACAAACGGAACGGGAATTGGAACTCGGCTCTCCAATTAACAATTCCCAGTCATGATCCATTACACCACCGCATATCCACGATTAGAGGACCTGGTATTCCGAAGCGGTCACCCATTAAAATATTGACCAGACTCGTTGTTGGTCAAATTCGGTGATCGAACAAGAACCGGTGTTTTGTGACCAATGAGCTACTGACTTCGAACCACGAAGACTGGCGCTACAAAATCACAAACAAAGAACTAAACCAAATAACAGGAACTTTTAGCAGCAGCATCAACTAAAATGGATAACACATGTAATGCAAAAAGAAAATAATATCATTAGATGTTGACGTTCGACACTACTTCAAACAAAAGGTTAGGAAAGAACCGCCCCCCACCATTAATACTGGAAAGAGCTATAACGTTTAGTGAACCTAAGAACCTTTTTATCCTGAAAAATTATGAAAAATCTCCTGAACAATTATGAATTAAAAAATGCAGCGCTGCTCTCTGAGTAGGTGAATGACGAATGTTTCCTTATAAGGAAACGGTTAATACTAATACCCCCATTGCCATTGCTGCCTAATTATTATTTTGAAGAGTCCCGACTGCTTATGATTGAGTTTAACATTTTTTTTTATTATTATTACAATTTCGTGTGGTGCAGATTTCACTGTAGCCAAACCATGTTGAACATTAGAAAATTTACAAATATATTGAATCAATTTCATCGGACAAGTTAGTATTATTCTGAGCATTCGTAATTTCGTACACAGAATACTTGAGCTCATTACTAGTTATTGATAGCGACTTACTCCCAGTGGTTATTCTTACAAAAGGCAGATTTACAAATCACGTATTCTCTCGTTGGGCGCCTCATTCTCGCAGGAATTTGCGTTGAATAAATAAAATTTACTTATTATTCGTTTTTACGCATATCAGGGTATGTAATAATAAAGGTACTGTGCGAAGGACACACCATAATGTTTGCGGTCTTGAAAACTATTTCCATACAAATGTTCTACAATACCGAACTTGTCGGAATCTTTGCAGTTCACAATAAGGTTGGCAACGATTGACGCTTTCACTTTCCTCCCTTGATTTGTGGGATTTTTTACAGAGCTGAGTCTGGTCACAAGAGACAGAAAAAAACATTTATGCTATATGAGGCTACATTACTAACTACTGTGCCCTGGCTGAGCTGCCATCTTTATCTGATGAGGAATGATATCAATCACATTACCTCCATCTGTCATTTTATATCGAACATCTGGATGTAATTAATTTGGAAGATGTCGCCATAAAAGTAAAAAAGGACGTTTTCAAAATTGCAGCTGGTGCGTTATAGTTGGAAGCGCGACTCGAATATTGAAACTGCTCCTCACTAGGCGCCCTATTAATGAAAGATTATGTCAGGTGAGACTGAAATTGTTAAAATACCACATAACAACGTACATGTAGACATTATTCTGAAAAGTGGCATCATTACTAGAAAGATTCCCATTTCGATAATATTAGTGAAATTTTAGAAGTGTCCTTATACGTAACTCAGGTCCTTATTGCTTGGCCAATCTATAAGTTGTCGCTATTTACAGGCCTTAGGGAAATACAGAAACGAGTAAAATGGATTTATGTAATGAAAATCAATCAGGATTTAAACACTGATTTTCTTTTGCTTGACACAATAAAAGTCTTTTTTGGGCAATACACTCTCATTGGTAATTGAAATTGAATTCATTACCAAAAATCAATGATAAAAATCCTCGTTACTAGACCCAGAACAACCTTGAACATCTCAGCCTATTTTTACCAAACACAGAAAACAATCTTTTACTCATTAGATTCTACTGGAAATAGGGGTTTTTATCTATAAGACTCAAAGAGAATATTTTAAAACATTACAACGAAATATTAGCTCGTTTGAATGCCTCATTCAAAAGCTGAACTACTCCCAAGCACCAAACCCTTCTATTATGTATTGTTTTTCGAGCTGGTCACAGTTCAAAGTTACCTTTTCAGTCTGATATTCTCAGAGAACGACTATGGGAGAAATCTCAATTCGCCCTGCCATTATAATCACATCTAAAAAAGGAAAGTGGTGGATTCATATTTCTCCCAAAACAGTAAATTGTCTGCTTAAGGTTAAAAACTAATCTGTTTTAAAATTAAACTATTATATTATTTACTCCTAGCTTAGCCTTGTATTTTGCGATGTTCTCTACATTTATTTCATTACATGAATATATTCATAATCACACATATTCCTATTTATATAAATGTACACATGATATATATTTAATTATACACACACACAGAGGAACAAACATAGAGGCACACGCGCACATAAGTTGACAGCACAAATTTTAGGGCAAGTCTTCCTGATCTTTAAATTAAATTAAGTTTCGTACAATATATTAAGGTTCGACCCGCTGTATCTTATCATACCATATCATGTAGTAAATGCCATTCTATGTAGCAGCTATATGAATGTTCTAAAACAATATCTAAATAATTGTAATGTGGGAATGCAAGCCACGCAATACACGAGCGTTTAGAACCAGTCACAAATTTTGAAAAATCACCTGAAGAGCGTCATTTTTTCTGGTGTCATTTGTCAGGAAGTATAACTAAGATTTTGAATGATGATTTTTAAAGCAAACTATCTTCATCTAAAGGATTGTCAGCATACAATCTTCACATATGTGATGCATTTCTATCATATGATGTTTTTTTTACTTCAATAAGGTTAATGTTTCGTTGATTAATCATCGATAGTCAAATTTCCACTGTAATAAACAAAATAAATAACAATTTCAAAGTCTGTGAGGTGATTTCTCTTACAGAATCTCATGGTCACTTTAAACATTTAGAATATACAAGTAAACAATGTAGCAATCAAAGTTTCATTTAAATACATTTAGATTTGCGTCGGTAGTAAATTAATATTCGGAAAAATAAAAAAAAACATTAGTAACACCGACAGTAAGTGGAAGTAGCAAGTTTTCCTTTAAAAGCAATATCCGGTATTACAAATCGAATATCTTCTTCAAGATCTTTAACGAGTAAACATTTAATTGACATCAGATTTCAGTCGTTTGAAGTGGATTGCATTGATTGCCAAAAGTTTCAATATTTCTTTGATTATATTAAGAAAACAATAGAATTTTCTATTGTAGAAGGAAATGGAAATCTACCAAATCCCAATTCATAGAATATATTTAATTAATATGAATTTGATTATGAATTGAAATATAACAATTCGATTAATAGCATTAATTAGCGCTTCACCGTAATGATTTGCGTTGAAAAGATAAATAGCGGAAATGAAATCAAATTTGGCTAATCATTTCATTTTTAACAAGTAATTAATCTTTCATTTTCAGTTCGGAAAGGCAAAGGGGCAAAGCCGTATCTCATCCATTTGTCAAAATGATATTTTCTTTAATTTCTATAATTATTAGCAAATATTAATTGCAAAAATGGGGAATTATTTTCCCATATATAACAAAATCTTTTGCCATATAAATGGTGACTATAAAATCCATAAAGTTCAGAGTTTTAATAAACACCCTTCTGCATAATATATAAGTACTTGGACGGCCACATCTAAGCAACGCTTGGAAATAAACTATAAGTACTGGGACAAAGAATATATTCTTGACGACTGGAGGGGTGCATTGAATCAAGTATTCCGCGTGGTAAAGATATTGACGGTAACTAATGAGGCATTTAAATACCAGGTTGGAATCTGGCGCGGGATAGCCTTTCTTGGATGAGGGTGAATGGAGTCTCTCTGAGCCTTGGTTGGCAATCCATTCAGTGATGGTGTCACGATAAAAACACCCTTGATAGCCCTAGCGAAGTATCAAGAATTCAGCTATGGACAAGATTATGAACTACACCAATCAAAGTATTGAAGATAGCGATGTGAATGGGGATGGAACTGCTTGTGAAGGTCCCACGTCCGGCAGGTGTCCCATTGTTCAGCAGGGTGGGTCCGGTCGTCATCATACAACTGCTCGAAACTCTGAGGGAACAGCTCTTAACCCTGTGGGGCGGGCTGCCCCCGACGATAAACGAACCAGATCAAAACTTGTATCATGTAGAAACCGTGCTTTTATCAGCACGTTCAACACTAGGACACTGAATCCACTGTCCCGTCTTAACGAACTTGTGAAAAATACAGAGGATCAAAATATCGATATCATTGCCATTCAAGAACATCGTTTCTTCCATCCTGACACTGATATTGAGTATCACAGGCTCGAAGACTATCATCTTGTTACAGCCTCATGTGTGAAGAACTCCGCCAACTCATCTATAGGGGGTGTAGGCATTCTGCTTTCACCAAAAGCGATGGAGAATTTATCGAGTGTAGTGAAGATATCATCAAGAGTCGTTATTGCCAATTTCAAAGGTAATCCTAGAACAACAGTCATATCTTGCTGTAGTCCCCACAACGATAGTGGCGATGAAGAAATAAACCAGTTTTACAATACTCTACGTTCTACTCTGGAGAATGTTCCAGCTCACAACTTTCTCTTAGTACCTGGGGACTTCAACACTAAGCTTGGAACAGATGATGCCAAATTCACTTTCCATACAGAAGCCAACCGAAATGGCGAGCATCTGGTTGACTTAATGGAGGAATTTAATCTGTATCCAGCTAACACTAAGTTTATGAAGTGCAATAATCAACTATGGACCTTTGAGTATCCAAATGGCAGCAGAGCCCAACTAGACTTCATACTGGTCCGTAAGAAGTGTCAGAATAGCATCAAGGACTGCCAAGCATACTCATCTTTCTCTTCCGTTGGATCTGACCATCCAATCGTCTCTGCCACAGTTAAACTGACTTTTAGAGTTTCGAAGAGACCAACTGCGGATCCCATGAAAGCTATTGACTGGAAAGCGGTCTACCGTGACAAGAATCTATCATCTCAGTATGCAGTGAATGTGTTTAACAGATTCCAAGAACTCTCTCATTATGACACAGAGAACTCTCAGTTAGATTCAAGGAACATAGACCTGATCTATGGAAACTTGATTAAAGCCAATGAGGAGGTGGCTCTATCTACGCTCCCCCAAAAAACCAAAATCACGAAGAAGTCCAGTTAGCTCAGGCATCAAAATCTCAGAAGCTCGAGAAAATCTCAAGAAAACCTCATCGATGTACCACTGTCACCCTTCTCAGAGCAATAAGAAGAAGTTAACAGCTGCTAAAAAATCCCTCGACCATGCTTATCTTGAAGCAGAAGAAGCTTATATAAATGGGAAAATAACTGACATTTCCCATCTTCATATCAACCAACAACACTTTGCAGCTTGGAAAACGGCTTGGTAACTGGCTTTATAATTTCAAAGACCTCCTTGGTAATCCCGCAAGTCTTTCTGACCCCGTGTCCCTCCCAAAAGTTCAAATTAGTAGTGCTTTGAACATATCAACAGGAGAGTACACCATTGCAGAGTTGAAATGTGTTCTAATGAAGACAATGAACAAAGCTCTTGGTCCTGACAAGATTCCGGTCATCTTGTGGAAGGACCCTATTTTTCACCAATTACTTCTTGATCTGTGTAATTATGCAAACGCCAGCCACGTTTCACCAACCATCTGGCTACGATCGCAAATCATCCCCATCCCCAAAAAGGGTGATTTGACATTACCAACCAATTATTGCGGTATTTCGTTGCTTCCTATAGCTGCGAAAATCTATAACAAACTTCTTCTAAATCGAATTCGCGCTGAAGTTGAACCCATTCTACGCAAAAACCAAAATGGTTTCCGCCCAGGTCGTTCCACTCTTAGACAAATCCTTACATTGCGTAGAATAATTGAGGAAATCACATTCTGCAATAAAACTGCAGCTCTTATCTTTGTAGACTTCAGCAAAGCTTTCGACTCAGTCAACCGGGAGATTATGTTTGAAATTCTTGAACTCTACGGCATACCAGTAGAAATCATTGAAGCAATCAAAGTATTGTACACCAACACACAGGCCACTGTCCTGACCCCAGATGTAGAAAAAGAACCTTTCGATATTCTGGCTGGTATTCTCCAAGGTGACACACTTGAACCTTTCCTTTTCATCATTGTAATAGACTACATCATGCGCATATCAGTGGATACAATCAAAGAAAATGGACTGATGTATCAGTCTAAAAGTAGCTCACGTCATCCTGCACTTTACATCACCGATGCTGATTTTGCCGATGACATTGCACTGTTGAATCAGCAGCTAACTGTGCAGGTCTACACCTAAATGAAACCAAAACTGAGTGTATGCCAATTAACATTCGCAACAATCACGAGATCAAAACACTCTCAGATAACATCCTCAAATGTGTCGAAGACTACAAGTATCTAGGATCACACATCAAGAACTCTGAGAAAGACTTCAACATTAGAAAAGGCATAGCATGGACTGCTTGTAACAAAATGGATAAGATCTGGAAATCCAATCTTGCTCGTCAATTCAAAATCCAACTTTTCCGCGTACTTATTGAGCCAATCTTACTCTATGACTCTGAAACTTGGGCTCTCTCAGCAAAACAACAGCGCCGTTTAGATGGATGTTATACACGTCTTTTAAGAAGAGTGCTTAATCTCTCATGGCGAAACCACCCAACTTTAGAAATGATATATGGTGACTTGCCGAGAGTATCAACTTTAGTTTGTAAGAGACGTGTCCAGTTCGCCGGGCATTGTGCACGTGCCACAGATGAACTTGTGTCATCATTTGTACTCTGGAGGCACCCATCATCTGACAATCGATCACGCAAGTTAACCTTTCCAGATAGGATAAAACGAGACACATTGATCCCTAAGGAATATCTTTTAGGTGCTATGACAGATAGGGAATACTGGAGAGGTGTAGTGAGTTCAATCTCGGCTGAGGCCGCAAGATGAGATGATGATGACTGAGGTATTTCTATTCAGTATATTGGCAGCAACTACTGAGGTATTTCTCTTCTATCTTTAGATAGAACAAAAGTGCGTAGCTATTTTTAAAAGTATTTTAAAGACAATATTTAGATATTTGTAGATAGGTTTAATCAAATGTCTAAATTCAAATTTTACTTTTGAGAAAGAGGCTCATAAAAGACAATCCCATCAGACCTAAATCTCACCTTTGGATACAGACCGCCTTTTGAGATAATTAACAATGATTCATTTTGTTTTCTTCTGGACATTTTTCACTCTACATGGTTGTAAGCAAATCATTTTCATCGCCTGTAATGATTCTTTTAAAATATGGGGCATTTATTTTCCATTTGAGTAAATAATCACAGATTTAAATGAGGCCAATTATTTTTTAATCGTTAATTCACGAAGCCTCCAAACATCGGAAATTTACCGCTATCTAAGTGTTGTCAAATACTAAAAAACGTTCATATGAGATATGTGGAGTATCTCTGCGATGGACCGTTTTATGTAGCCAAGATTGTTTTAATGATTCTTTCTATTTGTTCTTCATACAGGACTGCATAACTGCCGAAACATTCTCGTTCGTCCAGATGAAAATTTCCACTTCTGAACCTAGTGTACAAAATTACTGTCAGAGATAATATCACCTCCATAAAAGACATATAGTAAAATCTACAATCCATGCACGAATCATATGCCTAGAATTTGCATTTTTTTTCAGAATAGATAGATAGATAGATAGATAGATAGATAGATAGATAGATAGATAGATATACTCTCATAAATAAAAGTTTAATGAATAATTATAAAAAAAAGTAAATATTAGAAATTTCAGTTCCGTTAATGCTATCAATTCTTCAGTTAAACAGATTACTGATAAATTAAAGGTAAGCGATAGGGTACCAAAACTCATAACAAAAGAGGCTTTTGTGTTACTAAAAGACCATGACCCGTAATTTCAACGGAAATTACCGACTAGAATTATCAATCCAACCAGAGCCGAGATCAGTAAAAATAAGTAAAGGAATCCGGGGACATGTTAACTCCGAGATAAAAAAAAAAAAAGCAACTGAACCTGATACAATGGAGAAATAGATCTGAAGTGATCGACTGGTTCAAGAACTTGGAAAACAAAAGTAAATGTACATTTATTCAATTTGATATAGTTAACTTTTATCCATCTATTCCTAGGGAACTCTTTAGATTAGCATTTGAATTCGCCGAATTTTATTCACCCATTACCAAAAATGAAATTAACATTGTCATAGGAAATCAATATTAATACACCAAAACAAACAATGAATTAAAAATGCATCAGATAATTATGACTTATC